>OX411549.1:5000619-5428119 GCA_948146395.1 Fragum whitleyi
TAAACTGGAAAATTCGGAAATTATATTCACTATAAAAATGATGCCATTTTTTTTCACAACTATGGAATGCAGTTTTGTTAGAACTTTTTTTTTCCTTTCAATATCTTATCTTGTTCCATTTTCTAGCACCCAAAATCCGATTGCTGGTGCCCAATAGCGGTGCTATTGTACGAATGCCGAATGGACCAATAATCTGTTCTAAACTTTGGACCTTACTAGTAGATTATAATGAGATGAAGATTTTCATCATTATGACTACCCCAACATTATTTGATATCGCGTTATCAACTACCGCTCCTTCGAGTATGGATTACTGTTGTAACAAAGACAGTGCTTCATGTAGCATCATGTTACGTTTTTATTGTTTTAAAATAAAATCGAGAAAACGAGAATCCAAAAGTGTCTCTGTGTTTATGTTGATTATCAGGACCCCCATATCATACCTCCACTAACGTCTGCGAGCTTTCTGTAACGAGATAAAACGAAGAATGGTCTTTATAACGCTTTTCTAAATTCAATTTCTTTAGATAGAATCGACATGTCGACGGATTTGATAAAAAATGTATATTTTTGTGCTGACCATTCGATGTACAATATGGTTCGACACTAGCTACCCTTTACCACCAGCCAAAAAGACATATAAGCCCGAAATATAACGGGTCCTGCCTAATAAGAATAGGTCCACTGGAAAAACTAAATTGGTTTGAAACAATTTATGGAGTAAATTGTAAGGAAAGCAGTGTAGGAAACGAAGAAATTGATTGAGACAAGCAATTTCTTCTTTTTCCACAATTATTTCAAAAGAGTTTTGGTTTGGAAAGGTATTGTTTTCAAAACTAGAAACATTTTGAATAACAGGGTTCTTAACTACAAGACTAGAAAACCCGCACCATGAGAGTTTCTACCAGTCCTCGCTTAAATTTATAAGTCTCAGGCCCGAGGACTGGTGTTAGTGTCGATCTTTATACAAGGAGGATAGATATCCGGCATGTGTATTCAAAATCGCAAATAATATTCCTATAGGTGAAAACTCAAGGTACATTTTGTAAGAATAATGTCCCTTTATCGACTTAGGAGTTTTCTTTATCCTGCACATGCAGCCGAGCTTTGGCGTCCGCATGCGATACTTTTTTAAACGCGTTTATCAAAAGTGTCGATGAAGAAATGTAGTTTTTTTCTTCATGTTTTTTCTTGCTATGTGTACCTTGATAAAAGCGAGAACGCTAAAATACTTTTCTCTGCAGACAACGTCGCCAGTACTTCAAATACATAGAGGATATTGAATGAGTGGTCATTGAATACCGAATTTATTAAACGAGTCATCTATAAACAGATAAAAACGAGGCTGCGCCGAGTTTTCATCAGTTTTAGATGACGAGTTTATAAAATTCGGTATTTAATGGGCACAAATTTTATATTCTAATTATAATATGACCCGAATTTCTACAAAAAAAATGTCATAATTCTTGAAATTCAGCATTTTAATTTTTCCGCAAAACTTATAACGCCGTTTACAACTGACGTCACAATATGTATATTATGACGTCATTTCCACGGTTGCAAAATAGCGTTGGTATTCGCTCTGGGCTCATTTGCATCGTTATTCCACTAGTGTAATAACATCCGTGTAATATCAAAAATATTCAACGGGGTTATTTCACTCCCGTGGCGTAGGTCATATTATAATTCCCGTTAGTAAATGACGCGCGTCTACTTGACTTTTCGTGTATATTTTTAATGAATTAGCATTAAGTACTTAAGTCAGTCTTAAGCTTATATAATAATCAACTAATCTGTTTTCAATCGATGCAAACTGGTAATTAACCTCTAAAACGGGCAAGTAACAGATTACTCAATAAATAGTAAACAACTTTAATGTTAGAACAGGTGTACTTTATTTGGTACATGTCAACCGTCTTTTTTTCAGAGTATGTAGTTAATGATTAAGACCTTGAAAATTATGTCACCAAAACCGACCGAACGGTAACTTAGTAAGTAACATCGTTGATCATTATGGACGATTTTGAAACGTTCCTGAACGATTTGGAGCGTTTTTGAATGGTTTGAGCGAGTGTTCGGAATGAATGAATGGAACGCTTTTTGATTAAGAATTGTTTTGATTGAGGTGAATATCAATGTCAAGATGCTACTAACTGTACTTATGCGCTCGTATATCAAACATGTATTGCTACATTTCAGTAAAGATAATTGCGGTCTTAAAAAGAAATTTGGTAATGATAGTGTTCAGTAAAATTGACAAGGTGAATGATTTTGAAATGAATTTCGAATGAAATCAATTGAGTGTGAGGAGCGAGTCTTGTGTGAATTAAATGGAGGAAATCCAATGTTGTCAATACTGTTCAGGATTAACAAATTTAGCGATATTTATTACATCCCTTTAATAAAAATACATGCAAATGATTACTATAACTTCCTTTTTTATTCCAGAACCAATCAGACACTTACAAATTCAATTATGTCAGTGAATTTGCAATTATTTCCAATCTATGTTTATTTTGAACCGTATTGTTGATTTTATCTTTTTTAAGTGAGTTTGGAGCGGTTTTAGATGGTTTGAGTGAGTGTTTGGAATGAGTGAATGGATCGCTGAGTCAGCGTTTTAAATGGGTCAATGGATCGCTGAGTAAGTGTTTTAGAATGGTTTTGATTGCAATGAGTGTCAATTTCACGATGTTATAAACTGTAAACTTACGTTACATTCACATTCCTCACAAACGTCACATATATCGGTCTTCTGTAATAAACGTGACTGGTAGAACTGTGTTACTTGATTGCCTGTAATAAGAAATAACAGTTTACTGGATAAATGTAACATATATTTTACTACTCTTAGAAATAAGACTAGTAGAAAAGCATTATGGAAACTTCGGCGATACTATGGAATAGACCTCGGGAATAATGAGTGCGCAGATATGAAAGTACCTCGATCAAAAAACTCTCTAAATTAATCAGCTAAGCGTTTCATTCATTCATTCATTCATTCATTCATTCATTCATTCATTCATTCATTCATTCATTCATTCATTCATTCATTCATTCATTCATTCATTCATTCATTCATTCATTCATTCATTCATTCATTCATTCCAAACAATCTCTCAAAAGATTCGAAAGCGCCCAAAATCGTTCAAGAAACTTTCAAAACCGTTCACAATGATCAACATTTCATTCATGTATCATCATTTGTGTATCTTAAAGGGTCTCTTTATCCCAAATGAAAAACAAACATGAAAATAAGACGATTTTATTAAAGGGGGTAAATATATCATCGCTAATCTGGTCCAACATTGACAAACTCAGCAATATGTATTACCTTCCTTAAATTTCATTCAAAATTTCGCTCCACTCTCTCTTCAATAATATATTTAAACCGTTCCGAAATCATTCACAACTGTAGTCCACCGGAATGAGAATATTGATTGTATAATAAAACCTACTAGGTTGGTAGTAGTCGTAAACTCTAACTGCAGCCGGTTGGGACTTGGCAACAAGACTCGATCTATACAGGTCCAGCGTAATGCACAGCGGACTGGTGCTTATCTACAAAACAGAATATTAATATTTTGTCATGGGATCAGATAGATTGATTAAAATTTCAAAATGTAAAGCTTTATTAAATGACCACGAGTGAAAATAAAGCTTTTGTTGTTCACGAAATGAAATATTAATCGTTCCTACTCGAAAACAAATGATTATTTTATTTCTTTTATGCAAAAATGAGACAAAAAGAGACATTTCCAGGACATATTTTCGCAAAGAGAGTCACTTTGCACGTGATTGCTATGCAACGTTCATTGTGACGTCACTTATTTCGCAGCGCATACATAACGCCAGATAGGTTGAAATGCACAAAAGAAGGGTATAAGTTTTTGATAATTTCACTGCTTTTGTGGTGAGATTATCAAGTGATAAATTACCGTTAATTCTCGATAAACCACCATAAAAGCATTAAAGAAATTACAGGCTTCTGTGTCGAGAGTCCAACTCATCAGTACAGATACCCCTGTAAACTTGACAGCGACAGGGTGAAGTTTATCAAAGGTCAGAATACGATAACAACGTACTTAGAATTAATCCGACTTTCATGGATTAATCAAATCGAATCATTATCAATTTATGATTGAATAGTCTAAATAGCATGACCTTTGATTTCTGATCATCGCATTCTTTCAGATAATCTCATTTCATTAAAACACGTCGCTCCACGAGAAATGGTATTTGGAAATTAGGTACATATAAATGGTGCTTAGTGCAACACTATCGTTCGTCCCTAAATTCAAGTTAATACTTATTATTGCATAAAATGTACGTTTCGGGTCATTATAGGCATACATTAACAAAAAAAACAAAAAAACAAACAAACAAACAAAAACAAAAAAACGGGCGTTAAAGGTAGAAAACGTGGATCAATCGGTAAATTCACGTCCGGTTAACGCCCAGCTTTTTCACTTGTATATCCTCGATCTGGTTCCCAAACACATTTACCAATTTCAAAGATACTGACCTTTTTTCAGGAATATCGGTTTGTCCAAAGATATGAATTAACGCATTTTGTTTAAAACATTGTATAGGTTCGATTTTGAAGAGTGCACACATTGATAAGTAAAATACGTAAATCTTATTCATTTCTAGCATTCATATTATGCATAACTAAAGACGTTGGTCTTATTCCAGCGTTAAATTTTTTGACGTCATGATTTTACCAAGCTACGTCAGTATAATCAAAAGTGACGCCGCAATACATAACGAAATTTTCCGGTATTTTTGTAGGATTGGGACCATTTCAAAAAGCATTTCTATGAATCAATCTCTGTTTGAAAAAAAAGAACCCAAGGCCTTCTTTTATGCAATATATCATCAATTCACGTTTTTTCGGGTGTTTTAAAACATTTGCAGAGACCCTAAAATGCTTTAACGCCCTCGTGCATCGCACTCGGCCGTTAAACCATTTTTCGGGTCTCTGGAAATGTTAACGCCCTCAAAACGTGAATAAACCGTATATTAGAGTAACCCATGATATTTTGCCTAATACACAAAAAAGTACTGAAATTATAAATCGTAGTCGGACACCCTAGGAAAAGCAGGTTGTGAACTTTCGAAAGCCAACAGAATTTCAGAAAGTAAGTTAATAATGAAAGACTTGTGTTTGTAAAATTTCAACCACAGTAATGCTGGGTTAACATAAAAATCGTAAACCGATAAAGAAAATATCAAAAGAAAAAACAAAACAACCTCGATCAGTCGCCCGCGATACAAGGAAAAATATTTATTTGCAGCCTTATACACCGGTCGATGTAACGATGTCTTATTTTCTGACCAGCGTTGAGACAGAAACGGTATAACCTATTAATCGTAGCGAGCCATCGATACGCAAGCGAGATATCATGGACTAGCGGGCTATGTACCGGTGATGCATCGCCGAGTAGGCGCAGATACGAAAAGGAGGTGAAAAGGTCAGATAAAGACAAAGACAAATTACGTCTGCGTTACATACGAAATCGATCAGAGCCCGGCCTAGGATCGGCCGTAGCCCGACAGATCGCCGGCGATTGGTTTGTCGAGACAATATCGACGTCCACAAATCTATAAGACGTCGCCGACCAGTCAGCAAATTTTATTCTAAAGTCACATAATAGTTGATCAACTAGCTTGCGATACGTCGACAACTAGTCACCGTTATCAAAACGGAAGTGAAAAGATGCAAAAAGAACAAAAATACGTCTACCACAAAATCACCCGGAGAATGGCCCATAATCGGCCGAAGTCCTGTCGGTTTACTTGAAATTTAATCAACCGCCGCGTTTCCGATATTAGAAAAAATCGTACTTGAATCGGACGACGCACCGATTATTCGTCGACTAGACTTCGACTAGCCACCTCCTTTTTGATCGATTATGAAAAAAAAATATCTACGGCGAGGCATCGTCGACGGATCGGAACGATTTTTTGTGGTTCTAGCTAAAAGCCAGGGTCACATAAAAATCGGTGACGCCGTCAAGTCGACGATTCCTATTTTCATTGACCGATTGGTAAAATAGACCGGATATCAGCAATGTTATGACGCTCTATTTATTTTGTAGTCACATAAACTAGCCGAAGTGAGGATGCCTTATTTCATGGCCAGAAATTACATTGTAGATTTAACGTTGCGAGCTGATAATATGTCGGCGTTATATCGTCGACTGGTCGGCGACACGCCTGTTATGAGTCGCTGACTAATCGCCGAGATCAAATGGAAGAGGAAAGGTCAGGAAAAGACAAACCACGTCATCGATATACTTAAGCAGCCGGAATCCGGTATAAGGGCGACCGATCGCTGGCGATTAGTCGCCGATACAATATAGACTTCCACCTGAAAATCGTCGACTGCGAGGTATCGCAGGGGCTACGGGGCATTTACGTGGCGGTAGCTGAAGACTATGCCTTTTCCAGCATTTTTCAAGTATTTGTAAGTTGTTAAATTTGGCGAAATGCTACCAATCTTTTGTTGTTATTTTCGCAAGTGTCTTTAAATATAGGGACTTAAACCGTATTGGTCCTTCTATCCGATACTTTTTGTGATAAACGTTGGCGACTTTTGTCTTTCTAAGTTTGAAAATGATCTTAACTCCGATTTAAATCTTACCAGACGGCCTTACTCAGTGAAAATTAAAATAGGTTGCAGACCAATCAAAAATAAAGTATTTTAAACTTTTTGTTCATCATGAACCTAAATTGTTGAGGACAAAGGATAAATCAATGAGACATTATTTTGATAAATACATTTCATAAAAACCTCAAAATATGTGTAAATGAGGTTATAAGGTGACACGTACCTCATCAAAGTATAGGACGACTTTTCTATTTTCTGTTTCTACTTTCTTTATTTCTGTGAATTGTTCAAGGCCCTCTACATCAGCATAAAATCCAGTAGGGATACCAAACTCCTGGACGGCCATACCACTGGCTCCGGCCTGTAACCATCTGTAATGACATAAAAGTACATCTAGGGAGGATTAAGAAGCATTTGTGCTTATAAGCCACGGTGTGACCATTTGAGTTTCTGATGAATAACCCTCATATTTCATTGTGACGTAATCTCTCACCACGGTTTTTTTCGTTATGACGGCAGACCGTCATAGGCTATTTAACATCTAACAAACAAATTATAAAAGTCTGTCACTATTCCTGAGTCTATTAATAGATTTGTTACGGTTTTCTATAAAAAATAAATTTCCAAAAAAAAAAACATAGATATACTGAGCAAAGATGCAAACTTGACGCTCGAAAACTATACAACAAAACTGTTCATTCCATTTCTACAGAATTATTTCTTAATTCATTCAAGGCATCAGACCTTGCTTTCAGTTGAACCAAGAAAATTTCTCACTGATAATCTGTCTTGAAGAATAGAGTCGAGGTACCCTCTAAAACTGTTGTCACAAAATTAAAAAAAAATGTACTTTATGTTACTCAGTGGTGAAGTTGCGACCCGAAGAGCGATTTTCATAACTAAAACGGTCTCAATCTAACGAGACATCTCTCCATTTTTTAATGTTGATGTAAAAAACTTTCTAAAAAGTTGCCGTTATCTTATTACAGGACAATTTCAATTTGACGTCAATGGCGTCGCGCCAAAACTGCAACACCTTCAATTGAATGTCTTTGAAAACATTTTGTCATCGAAATTACGTTTATAGATCTAGAAATAATAAAAAATAATTATATATAAAAAAAACACTTCAAAAGCTTGTTTTCATTTTCATTTGAAAGTGAAGGCAAGTTCACAAGAACGTCTATTTTAGAATTGTTTCCCCACTTTATGAAGATAAATCTATGCTAAAAGTTTGTGAGATAAAAACATCGTTTATGGTGTACATTGGACGTCAATGTTTTCCGTTTTCTGGGGGCAAAACGTTGACGTAAAGAATGTGGCCTTCAAATTTAACAGAGTTCAAAAAGTCACATCGATTCTATATACTTGAAATGACACGTCTTGCGTTACATATTTATTTGACGGAAGGGAAAACAGGAAATTCAAAAGTGTCAAGTTTTATTTTTTTTAGTATACTTTATACTGTGCCCAGCTTTGTAAAAAACATAACAAAACAAAACAAAAACAATACGGAATTGCATTATTTGGACATTGATTTTACGTATTGAAATGCTAAATATTCAAGAAGGAGTTGTGTACCCGACCCTAACTTCATGTTGCTTCTCTCACGAATATTCATAAATGAATTACCTGTGCGTGACATTTTCAACAATTGTACATGTGCGTAACTCGAAGACTAGGATCAGCCTGTCTAGCTGCACAGTCTGGTCGGAGTCTCCACTACGCGCTGAATTAGAAGCTAGGGACCTGTTCTCTCTGTTCACAGTTGTAGAATATTTTAGTTGCACCGTGAGGCTGTGCAGAAGGCCCAGTGTCTGACCATCACGCACACCTGAAATTGTTGGAAATGTCACACACTAGCGCAATTTTGCAATCCGAGCAACCAGCTGCAGATTTTCAACAGGAACACTTGTTTCCATCCGGGAGACAAATACCCGCGTACCACGATGACTTTTTGTCAAATGTATGTTACCATATAAACTAAATAGAGGATATTGAATGAGTGGTCATGGAATACCGAATTTATTAAACGAGTCATCTATAAAAAGATAAAAACGAGGCTGCGCCGAGTTTTTATCTGTTTTAGATGACGAGTTTAATAAATTCTGTATTTTATGAGCACAAATTTTATATTCTATTTATAATTTGACCCGATTTTTTTCGTAAAATCGTCGAAATTCTTGAAATTCAACATTTCAATTTTCCTCGAAACGTATAACGCCGTTTAAAACTGACGTCACAAAAGATACATTATGACGTAATTTTCGCGGGTACAAAATAGCGTCGCTTTTCGCTCTCAGCTCATTTGCATAGTTATTCCACTAGTGTAATAACACCCGTGTAATATCAAAAATATTCAACGGGTTTATTTCACTCCCGCGATGTAGGTCATATTATAATACAATATATTTTCAGGAATCGATTGACAGGTTGTCAAGGAAAGGAAGTTATTATTTTCAAAGCTGAATAGTTATACTGTCGATATTAAAGTTAAACTACTCGAAATGCACGACAGATATTTGTGTAGAGCGTCTACTAGTATCATATAGAATATTAATTGTACTCACTTTGCGCATGTTTTAATAGAAAGAAGTTCTTGCGTCTCTTTCATAATGGTAACGTCGACATCAAATGATTTCTCCTCGATTTCTTGCTCGACGTGGAACGAGAGATTGATCTTTAAATGAAAGGTTAAATGTTCATTTTGAATCCATTACACAAGAATTGTCCATCTTGAACTCGGGTAATTTACTCTCTATACAATACAAGGTAGATAATATTAAGATCAGCTAGATGTACACACATGGTCAAGAACCATACTCTATTCGGTAGCTGACACAGGCAAAGGCATCATCCGAGATGAAGAAAATGAACAAGGGTATAGAAGGGAGTTCAATCTGTTTGAACGTAGCCCTCTCTATGATAATTTTTGGAACGCCCTTCAAAGCTTATCAGAAAAAGGGGGCTGGGTTTTTGTGGCTATTTATATCTGTTTTCCATAATTTTTTTTCATTTTTCCTGGTTTCGTTTTTTTCTAATTTCAAAAAATATAACGTGTTATATTTTTTTCTCTAATACATTATATCTCTCGCCTATTTTGAAGTCAGGTTGTAAATGCAAGTGTTTTTTTTTTCTTTTTGAACGGGAGGCGCCAATGTTAACTTGAGACTTATTGTAAACAAAAAGAAGGGAAAAAAGATGATCAGCATTTCCAAATTAATACTACGCTCTGGTTGGTTAATGCCAAAACATATGAGATTAAAAGGGATTACTTACATCAACTAGAGCCATGCCGTGTCCTGTTGCTGAGACTGTAACACTATTGGGGATAGATGGTAACTGAAATGGGGTGAAGTTGCTGTTCTTATTTTAGAAAAAAAGCACTTTATACGCAAAATGAATCGAACAATAACACAGGTCAAAATCAAGTATGCATTTAACTGACGAAAATTTAAGTGAATTAGGGGAAAGCATTAGCCTACCAAATAGTTATAAAATGAGTATACAAAGAACAACATATTAAAGTTGGTGAACAAATTAAAAATGTATCTGAAATTGTGTCAACATTTTAGAAAGAATGTTCATAAAAGAACGAGATGAATTTATAAATGTGTTTCAGGAATGTCTGATACTTTTATTTTACCATTTACTTTACCTACCACTACAGTTTGAAGCACTAGAGCATTCTGTTGGTTTATAGAGAAGGTATGAGAGAATGTCCCGGCTGTGATTGTAGCTTGTATATCAAAATTACTGGAATATACCATCTTGGCGAAGTCTGACAGAGATTGGAGACCCAAAACAGTGTCCTGGTTAAAAAAAATAAAGAAATATATATCATTTCCTTTTCGTAACTCTTAAAGGAGGTTTGGACAATAACTATTTGGTAAGTATTGACTCTTATTACACAAGCGGAACTAAAAATAAATTATTTTGCAACAAAATGCCTTGAGACAATCTCGGATCATCGAGTATTAAAAATGTATGTCGATAATCAAAGAGCGTAACATAACTCGCACAATCCTTGGTCAGGTAAAACAATCTACAGATACATGTATAAAATAAGACAAATTGAATCTTTGGAAGTTTTTTTGTGCAAACAGTTTCAAATGATCATGTTCTATGGTTATAAGTACCTGAGTCGAAGCGAAGCCCCCATTTGAGTTTCGCTGTGTAGTCAGCCATTTCATAATGGGCATACCTCCCGTGAAATCGTTCTGCTGAGCGTAGACAAGAAGTGCGTAGGCAGACATCTCTATATCAATGGGGTTTGCCTGAACACGTGACGGTCTCCAGTGAGAAGTTGTTGAGGCCGGCTGAGCTTTATGCCAGTGTTTCATACCGTCTAAAAATACATCAAAAATATATTTTGATGATCCTCGATTACCTATTATAGAAGCAACCTAATTGTTTTAACGTGACTTTAATTTAGCTGAATAGTATTGAAGTTACGATGTCTATCTATCAAATGGCTACATTTGTTTCAATAGAGAGCAGCAATCTCAGAAATCCGTATCTAACACATGTGAACTTAAAATCTTAAAAACTTAAAAAAGGCTCACTTAATCATATTTCAATCCTAGACTTGGTTAAGATCTCAATTAAAACCAGTTAAAAACAGATACTATATGAAGCCGGTCGACTGTAAAACGTTGTGATATCTAAGTGCGGAACTTTACATGGTTTTATGACTAGAAGTGATAGTAGAATAGAAATAATATTTTTTCTTGAATCCTTAAACATGTTTTTACGATTTATTCTTCAAACATAACATTGATTTATTTCTTTTATCTTTAGTTTAGTGCTTAATACTCAATCTACGAATTAAGACATCAAAACCGCTCAAAATTATACTATTTATAAACTAATCTTAAAATTAGGACATTGGATTCTTGATAACAAACTTAATTTGGAAATAAAACGATGAAGCATTGAACTTTTGCATCTTTCAAGAGCCCTGAATGCGAGTGAGGACGCTGTGGCACAACAGTGGCACGTTTTACTGGACATCTTACGATAATTTTGCGTCAGTCAAAAGTTAAAGTTGCCTCTACAGTAGCAGCTAAATATGGTATTCTGCTTTGCAATATCTCTTTCGAATTGTCTACAAAAGATGATTCCGATGAGATATTGCAAGATAGAATCTCACAATGAATGAAAACATCAGGTAGGACTCTGATTTTGACTTACGATTAATCCTTTCGTAAGAAGTTTGGTAAAACGGGCCCCTGTGAACTATAATACCAATAAAGAGGTATAGTCCGTTTGACTTCTATATGGACCAACCTTTACATCAATTACATAAAATTGTGTTTGAATAAAGGATTTGTATGTAGTAAAATCTTAATTTCAGCTTAATACCATTCCAAAAAATATTTTTTGAAAATAAAATGATTTCAAAATAATGATTTTGTCTATCTAGTTAATGTTAATATTTTCGCATTATCAGTTCTTAAACACGAGGGGTGATGGAGGCTGTTCAATAGTAAGAAAATGTCAACATCTATAGTAAAAACACGTGGTTTTATACTAAACTTTTGACAGATGAAATGTCCATTATTCCTTATTTGGACATGCTAATTAGCATATCGACGGTCATATCATCTTAAACTTTAATAGCACGTGATTTTTACCGTTAGTACTCGCCTTTTCATCAAGTTTTCCTCGTGAAATTCCCACTTACTTCGTTTAATAATGCTTTTTGATTGGCCTTAACATGTAAATATAGGGTTCATCTCAGAATGAATAAAATCAATAATCAATTATCTGGTCAAACAGTTTTTGAAGAAAGAGAGAATATACACAGATTTGATATCCAACGGTGGCAAAAATCTTAGACAAACTTAATTATATTGAAAAACTCGATTTTATAGTAATACAATTCACTTAAAATCTTACTCTTTTGACTCGGCCCCTATGCAAATCAGTACTATTTTTGGTTATACAATTCGCTGTTCCGTTTAATACAGTAACAAGTAGGTATGAAATGCTGAAAGTTAACATGTAGACGGACGGACAAAATCATTATTTTACATTCAAAAATTGTGAAAAACAAAATTCGTCATGGTATTAGCTGGAAAAGATGATATGACAAGAAACATATGCGTTTCATTAATTAATTTCTGAGAATTTCGGCGAAATGTTGGTCCATATAGAAGTCAAACGGACTATACGATTCAATCGGTAATAGAGGACCACTGTGAAAAGCATGCGAACTCGCACAGAATCTATTCTATTATTTGTTTTATCATTTATTTATACAATAAACAAATAAATAAACAAGAGTTGCGTGAGCAGATGATGCGCTCCACAAGCCTGAATCTACTAATATGATTAGACGAGAATGTAAGTGAATGAATTATTGTTTATTTCAAGTTTTTTTAAGAGTCGCATTCTGAATTATTTTAGCAAAGAATAAAATCATGAAGAACGAATAACATATAGAAATTGACCTCCGCATGTTAAATTAATATCACAATAATTTTGTGCAGACTGATAATTGGTCACCAAAGGATCATTCCAGTGATGTTAGGTTGATATCCATCAATAAGGTTCCGAGGAGAAGATTTAAAAATAAAACGTTATCGACCGGACGCAAGGACGGACACACAAGCGGATGGACGCACATCAACCACAGCGCCATGACAATATCCCCAGTGGCCTTCGGCAAAAGTAGCTAAACTTTAGGGAATTGATATGAATAAACGAATTATGGTAAATATCTTGAGAACAGATGTTTCTTGTTTGGTTTAAAGGATCGTGAGGGGAAACGTATTTATTACTTTTGACTATAGCGTTGCTGTTAAGTTTGCTGAAGGCCGATGCTGCTGTGGCACTCTTGGCTAGTGTAAGAGCATAACTTCCAATAGCTAGAGAATAGTCATCGGTTGTTGTAGCTAGTTGGGACTCGATGTATCTTGTGGCCTTAGCAATGGAGCTTTTCAGTCGCTGTTCAATACCCTGGTATAATAAACAGCATTTATTTTAAGAAAAAAATCGAAAAATGTTAAAGATAATCTTCACGACACACAAGGTTCGTGGAACGTAAACAATGTGAAATTCATCGTCGATTACTAATTTTCTTGTTCATTTCCGTCCACTGAAGTAGTTGTTGCCAAACACTTTATCTTTCCCGATTGTTTTTCAAATATGGAAGACCATTTGAAAAAAATATGATGACAATAATCACGATTCAAATAAAAAAGAATATGCCCCTACTGTTACTAATGGGGCTGTCACACCACCACGTATGTCACAGCGTATGGCGAACGTATGCTCATACGCTCACATACGCAGATGTACGCTAGACGTTAGTTACTCGTTAGTCGTGTACGTTACAAGTACGCTGGTATACGTTGGTATACGTTCTTATACGCAGAGGCCAAAAAATATTTTTTGACATGTTAAAAAAAGTTCAGCGAATGCCAACGTATAGAATATACGCTATTCATACGGTATGCATACGGTCTATACGCTAGAGGTACGCTACTAATACGGTATACATAAGGTCAATACGCTACACGAACGCTACTCATAGGTCAAGTACGCTTGTCATACGCTGACAGAAAATTAAACTTCTATCAGACATAATATATATTTGGAACCGTTAGAACTTAATTTCGCTAATTTGACCGATGGTATGATCATTGTTATAAACCGCTTTGGAATATCGATCCGTTTCGGAATTTCTTGGTATTCCAAAGCGGTTCGATCCGTCTCAAGACGGTTCATCTATTTTTATCCTTAATTATTGCTTAACAGACCCAGTCAAATGATAAGCTTATTGTGTATCTCTTTGTCCCCCTAGGGGGTTAATCACTGTGTTTATTCCAATTATGACAGTTACAATTACTGGTCAACATTACCCAATATACACTGCGCGTATACACTACTGTAAATAAGTACTTCTGAATAATATTGAACTTTAAAAAATTTCCGATTGATAAAATATCACACCCACAAAATAATAATAATAATAATATATAAGTATTAAAATTGAACGAATTGAAAGGGAATGTATAGGCATAAAAACATTACTGCAGAAATTCGGAATCAAATAAAGCTTTGGGAAAAAGATCGACATTTTCCCCTTTTCAGTAGTTTGCTTTCACTATTCGAAAATTTAATCGGCTTTTATTTCGCAACAGAATTACCAAAGCTTTTTGCCTATAAGAAAGAGCATTCTATCTTTTATCAATGTTTTTTTTAGCAAGATTGAAATTTTAAGGAGTATTCCGAATGATTATTTCTTATTCTTAGTACTAGTTTCAGATAAGTAAATAAATCTTGACCTATCATTTCGAAATTGGTTAATTGTCAAAAAGCATTTTAGAATCATAAATATTTTAATATACGTTATGCAAAAAAAAAAAGGTACTTTATCGGTTCATAGTTATTTAACTATATGTATCCGAATTTGTTGACTGGTTACCCAAAATGGTCATTCTAGATTAAAAAGGCCAGCAATGAGCATAAGGTTTCGATCCAATTCAGTCTGCGCAGTACACGTGGTTTAGCTAGGATAGACACTTAGGCATCGACCAAATGGCCCCTTTTTGTCCAATGTATAAAACTTCTCTTGATAAGGAAATGGAATGTAAAAATCAATACTGCATGTGTATATCCAGCAATCAACATAGAATATACAATGTGATTAAGAAAGGGACAATCAAGCAATTGATAACCAATTTTATAACCTACTTCTTTTACCATACGTTAATTTTTTAACGGTTTTCTTTGAATTTATTGTTAACAATTAAATTTCAAAGCAATTGAAATGCCCCGAAAATCCAATTTGTACCATATATGTATTTTTTCTCTTCAAGTGGTCAAATAAGCAGAAAAAATCTACGTATTTAATTGGACAATTGCTTTTCTAGCGTATTCTTGGATCTAAAACGAAAAAGAAATAAATTTCGGAATATTGAATAGCTTTCATTGGAGAACATGTTCCTCACATTTGAAATATAAAATTCGTTTGAGTTTCATGATGTCACACATTAGTTGGGTTTTGAGCCCCCTAAGGTTAAAAGTATATGAGTATAATCTGTTCCGTCTGCCTGTCCGTCTCGACGCCAGTAGACCCTACGTCTGTCCGTCCGTGCTCATGGTATGAACACAACTCCTCATACAAATTAAGGACGGGTTTTGCTGATAATTTCGCAGCGTTCCTTAACACATTACCTCGCACATATTGTCGAAATTTGGGAATTGTATATCGGACAAATATTTTGGCAGCAAATTTTGTGACTTCAGCTCTCCTTTCTTTCCCAAGAACTTCTGTACGGTTTATAACTCGAGCAGGTACAGTTATCCACCTTGATATTCAAATAGGTTTCAGTTTTAATATGAAACGCATGCCTGATTTCAAATATAACAATATAGAGGAAAGTGAGCGAGAGAGTGAGGGAGAAAGAGAAGAAAGAAAGGAAAGATAGAGAAAGAGAGAGAGAGAGAGAGAGAGAGAGAGAGAGAGAGAGAGAGAGAGAGAGAGAGAGAGAGAGGGGGAGGGGGGGAGAGAGAGGGGGAGACAAACAGAGAGCGAGAGGGAGAGAGAGAGAAGGAGGGAGAGAGAGAGAGAGAGAGAGGAGAGAGAAGGAGGGAGGGAGGGAGAGAGATAGACAGACAGATAGAGAGCGAGAGAGAGGGAGAGGAGGGAAAGAGAAAGAGAGAGAGAGAGAGGGAAAGAGAAAGAGAGAGAGATGGAGAGAGAGAGAGAGAGAGAGAGAGAGAGAGAGAGAGAGAGAGAGAGAGAGAGAGAGAGAGAGAGAGAGAGAGAGAGAGAGAGAGAGAGAGAGAGAGAGAGAGAGAGAGAGATGTTTCAGACTGAGCTTACAAGGCTCAGCATATGTTATATTGTACTTGGAAAGCAAAAACTATAACTTTGAAATGCATCAATCATCAGGTCTTTTTGATAAAAATATACAAGGTTAATAACTTTTTTTTAATCTATTTAATATGTGAAGCAGTGAAATATATGGAAAAGTAAATTTAAAGAATTTTATTTAAATTTATTTCACGATAAAGGAAGAACGAGGCAAAGTAAACACAAAACAAACATATTGTCCTTCGAATAAGAGTTAGTTAGTTAGTTTGATCGCTAGCTAATAAGCTAGCTAGCTAGCTAGCTAGAAAAGATTTCTAGATAGCTAGCTAGCAAGAATAGATCGCTAGATAGCTATATAGCTATATAGGTAGGTAGGTAGGTAGGTAGGTAGATATTTAGATAGATAGATAGATAGATAGATAGATAGATAGATAGATAGATAGATAGATAGATAGATAGATAGATAGATAGATAGATAGATAGATAGATAGATAGATAGATAGATAGATAGATAGATAGATAGATAGATAGATAGATAGATAGATAGATAGATAGATAGATAGATAGATAGATAGATAGATAGATAGATAGATAGATAGATAGATAGATAGATAGATAGATCGATAGATCGATAGATCGATCGATAGATAGATAGATAGATAGATAGATAGATAGATAGATAGATAGATAGATAGATAGATAGATAGATAGATAGATAGATAGATAGATAGATAGATAGATAGATAGATAGATAGATAGATAGATAGATAGATAGATAGATAGATAGACGATATGGCACAATCATCATGATCAAATTTCAAGAAAATCTAATGAAAACTGTGGACTCTAGAGTGTTTACAAGGATTTTCTTATTGCATTTTAATTTGACACCTTTTTTAATAATGCTTGGTGGATTTTGTCCATTTCCGAAAGAAACAATTCTTGTTATTGTACAATCATGCTGTGCAAGTTTGAAGTCAATCGGATAAAAACTGTGGAGCATTAACGAGGATTTTCTCATTAAATTTTTATCAGTCCCCTTTCACCCTGACGCCTATCAAATCGGACCCATTTTCGAAAAGAACCACCCTTGTTTTGGTAAAATCATTTTGAGCGAGTTTGAAGACAATCTAGTGAAAGCTGTGGACTTAAGAGTCTTGATAAGGATTTAATTATTAAATTTTCATTTGACCCCTTATCCGGTGTCACTTGACGGATCGGACCTTTTTTCAAAAAGAACCATCCTTGTGATAGAACTATCATTTTGTGTAAGTTTGAAGACAATCAGTCTAAGCTGTGGACTTAAAAGCCTTAAGTATGATTTTCTAATTAATTTTAAGTGGCTCATTTTTCCCATGACGCTTGACGAATCTGACAAATTTTCGAAGGAACAATTCTTGTGATGGTCCAATAATTCTGACCAAGTTTGAAGATAACTATACAAAGGTGGACTGTAGAGAATTAAGAAATAAATCAGAAAAAATCAACGGACAGACGGACAGTCGATCAGATGCCGAACGGAAAACCCGGTATCGCTATTGCTTTTCCTGATTCGGTTAGTAGAGCTGGAAATTAACTTTATCGTGAAATCATATTTATTTTCTCTTTTTCGTTTAGGAAATATTAAGGAAAGAAAATGGATAGAATCCTTCTTTTGGTGATTCCTAATGATAAAAGAAGTAAAATAAAAAAAAAGGGGGGGGGCACACTTGATCTATTCGATAAAATCTTTTAAAATACGCCAGTTAAAGTAGTTGATAAGAAATGCCAAAACAACAGAAAATGCCAAACCTTTTCAATTCAGAAAGAACAAATTATCCATAATTCAGTAGAATTTGGTAACTTTTAGTTGTCACACTATGTGTCATTTTAATATAAAACATTCATTGACAAAACCCGGATTCTATTTAGTATATTCGTCATGAGACGTTTAATAGTAATGGCAATCTCCTTAAAATCAGATCCACCATATTACCTACCGCTACGCCCCTGCACGGTTGTGCAATATGATCTCAGCAAAAATTGCGTACTTCCTGCTCAATTTTTGCTAAATCGTAAGCCAGACTGGTTAAAATGTCCGAATTTGTAATTGACAATATATTTGAAATACAATCTGAAATTCACTAGTTAGGAATAGTGTATAGAAGAGTTTTTATGCCCCCGTATCGAGAGATCGGGGGCATATTGTTTTACTCATGTCCGTCTGTCTGTATGTCTGTCCGTCTGTCTGTCCGTCCGTCTGTCCGAAAACTTAACCAAACTCAACCTTTGCCTTATCGAGAGATCGCTGTTACGGGGGCATTCGTGTTTCACAAACACATCTTTTTTTTTTAATCCAAGTTGAAATAAACAGGTCATTTATTTTGAATTAAGCGTATTGAATTTAAAATATTTATTATTTAAATCATTTTGAAAAGAAAAGTTAAAGAGATAAACAGCATTTTCTAAATATCTAAATTATCTTAATAACGAGTATTTGAGAAATTAACTTAATATTTCACTTTGTGAGAAAAAAATCTTTGGTTAAAGTACATTTATTACTAAGAATTATGGGTTAACAAATTATATTTCTTTTTTTTTTAAACTAAAATAGAAATAACAAGTTGCGTCAAGTTAATATAAAAAAGGGAATAAATAGATATAATTAAAAACATATCTTAGTTCATTATTTTTGAAAATGAATGCTCATTGTTCATTACTGACTTTAAATGTGACGAAATCAAATTCCAATAAATTTGTGAAATAAAATAAAAATGAAATGAAGATTAGGAAAATATATTTGTAGAAAAATATGTTTTCAAGAAGGAAATCTGTAATGAAAATAACTAGAAAGCCATGAATGGCTTGTGTCGCTCCACAGGCTTGAAATTCTTGTAAAAGCAAATAAAAGTTTTGACTAGATTTTTAGATAATTTGGGTTCTACTGATGTTGAAAATGATTTTAAAAGTTTCAACTATATAACATATAGAGAAATGACCTCCGCCCATAAAGGACACATTTTTCATCCAATCAAAATAACTTTTGTCTGCATGATAATGGGTCACCCAAAGAGCATACAAAAAATGTTTGTTTGGTATCCATCAATTACATTCTGAGAAAATGATTTTCAAAGTTACCACTATATAACATATTGAGAAAAGACCTTCGCCCATAAAATATATATTTTTCATCCGATCACAATAATTTTTGGTAGACTGATAAAGGGTCACTCAGGAAATATTTCAGTGAAATTTGATTTATATCCATCAATTACATTCTGAGAAAATGATTTTCAAAGTTTCCACTATATAACATATAGAGAAATGACCTCCGCCCATAAAATAGATATTTTTCATCCGATCACAATTACTTTTGGAAGACTGATAAAAGGTCACTCAAGGATCATTCAAGTAAAATTTAGTTGATATCCATCACTTACATTATGAGAAAATGATTTTCAAAGTTTCCACTATATAACATATAGAGAAATGACCTCCGCCCATAAAATGCATATTTTCAATCCTATCACAATAATTTTTGTAGACTGATAAAGGGTCACCCAAGGATCATTCATGTAAAATTTGATTGGAATCCATCAATTAGAATCTGAGAAAACTCAATTTTTACCATATTTGGAAATTAGCCACACCCATAAAATCCATGTTTTTCATTGGATCAAAATTTCTTGAACAACTTTGAAAGAGGGTCACCCAAGGATCATTCCTATGAAGTTTGGTTGAAATTCACCCAGTAGTTTCTGAGGAGAAGATTTTTAAAGAAAAAGTTTACGACCGGACGCACGGACGGACGACGTACACAACGCCATGACAATAGCCCCAGTGGCTTTCAGCCAGTGGAGCTAAAAACGCATAATCCCCTGCATGTGTATCTCTACAAGAAACATTGAATACACAAGTTACTTAGGGTCATTAAAATCATAACGCGTTGTCAATTGCATATCTCATGAGGGATTAACTAAGACACTTAAAACTGACTACTCCTTTACTGTTTTTAAGTCTAAAGTCATCATAATTATTTAACTGACTGCTCATAATTCTGTCAAAATTCTTATTTATACAGAATATCCCGGGGTACGGAGTTTGCTATAAAATACAACATTTTTCCTTTTTAAAAAGTATTATTATCATTTTTTTCAAGATACTAACTTAACTTGCACATTTTTGTTAACATTTTTTCCTAGGAAAATTCTGTTATCTTCATTTTTCTTTACGATATTCTCATCAAACCGTCTCGAGACGGATCGATCGGGCTTGGAATTTCAAAACGGAGAGCGAGCCGTCTCGAGACGGTTAGTATTCCAAAACGGTTTACAACATCATGAGCTCTATTGAAATTAGTGGTCACAAAAGCGAATCGGTTTAAACATGTACTTTATATATAAGTTGTAGATCTAGCGCAACACAGAGAAGATGGAGGCAGCTCTTCTAAGTCACCAGTTTGATTTGGTAAATTTAACCTTGTATTATGTTGAAAAAAGAAGACATGGGAGGCGAAGGAAGAGGAAAACAACAAGGTGCAAAGTATGGATTAAACCTTGGATTGGGAGGCGGTTGAGTTAAGAAATGAGGATCAAGCATCTGGTCCTCTTCTTCCGTTGAGAGGCTACACGACCTCTTTTTGGCCCTTTTCTTCCTTGCCAGCGTAGAGGACCTGGAAGAGTCGTCTTTGGAGGTCGGGTAGTACCTAGTGACTGGTCTTCATCGACTGGCGATGGAGATCTAGATCTGTACTGAACAGCATTTTTGTCTTCTTTCTTTTGTTAAGTACAATTACTCTTTTCTTTAGCCGATGAAGAAACACTTCTTTTCCCTTCCCTTTCCCATGTTTTCCTTACTACTGTGTGCCTACTTCCAGACTAAAGGAAATGGCAAAGGTCATAAATGATGATAAGCGCTGTATACGTTAGTCATACACTTACATACGTTAGCCATACGTTACTCGCTCGCCGGCATACGCTACTCATACGGTGTTGTACGTTACAAATACGCTTGTAAACGCACACGTACGTTTTGTATATGCTGCTAATACGCTGGCCATACGCTACTTTAACGCTGCCCATACGCTGGCTATACGTTTAAAATGATTTCTTGTCGATGGCGGGGGTTTACTCCGAAGAGTTGTGCGTATGAACAAGATTTTGTCTTTATTCTATACGCTAGGCATACGTTACCCTCATACGTTGTGGTGTGACACCCCCTTAATGTCAATAACTAACTTTTTATTCAATGAGGAAATTCGAGATGACTATATCGTTTGTTCATTGGTTCTATCTTTCTCATTATCTATCGAATGACCATCATCGTCCGTCGCTATGGCACTGGACAACATAACGAAGAGGCCAACAGAGGTAATACTTACGCCTGTGAGGTCATTGTTCTCTAGAAGTGATGTGAGTACGAATGCTGTGAGTCCCATACCAGACGCTGATCCACCCTGAAAATACAAAACATTTGGTAAATTATAAAAAAAGTGACAAATTCAAAAACATTTTGATAAAATAATCACAATGTACATGTCGCCGTTTTCTTTGCGCGATCAGAGTAAATTAGATTTTTTGACAATGTGCTTAGAATCAAATGATTGAAGCCAAGGCAATGGTCGTATGAGAACACCGACTTGTAATGCGTTCTAGAGCCAACAAAATGAGGGAAAAAGGCATATGAGATATAGGATCTGTTATGAGATATGTTTGATACAAGCTAATCTTAACCGGGTCTAGAATAGAACTGTTATTAAGGCAGCCTTGGCAAGCTCAATAACATTTCTATTCTAGTCGAGATTAAGATCAGCTTGTCTCCGATAAATTCGATTAACATTTTTTTCTCATTAAAAACTCATTTTGTACGGTTTTAAACTATATTTCGAACATATATGTTTGTGCTCTCTGAACTTAAGGTAAGTTAAGCTTGGCAAGCTGATTATGTACATGTATTATATATTAATCGTTCCGCGGCTGATCAACTTCTATCAGACATTGTAAATAGTAACATTCATTTGTCTTCATTAACCAGCGAATAATAAGAGGCACGCCTTTACTGAACGAGCAGGTGATTGCATTCTGTGATACGTGAAAAGGAATCAAAGAAAGACCGTGTTAATCAACGTAAGTCTTTGAGATATAACTGAAATCCAATGTCCACCTCCTTTAGTTATACATAGCAAAAGGGAGAAAACTCTAACCTGCATATCTTTATGCATAACACGACCTGGTTCAGGGAAGGATCCATCGCCTTTCTGTTTACTGATCATCCGCTTTTAATTCTACATAGCTAAAGGAAGAAAACTCTAACCTGCATATCTTTATGTATAACACGGCCTGGTTCTGGGAAGGATCCATCGCCCTTCTGTTTACTGATCATCCAGTCTAAAGCTCGTTTGATCGTCTCGTCGTCAACAAAGATGTGTTTCTTAGCTTGATGAAAGGTCTTCGTAACAAACGCTGACAACCTAAAAAAATTGGAAATCGTTGTTTCCAGTAAGTAATATTCAATCTCATATATTGAACAACAAAAATAACGCATCACCTTTCAATGAGAAATAAGTCTGCCCCAGAATCCATCGATTTGCTTTTATGACATTACTTAATTTTCGCCGGCCACTAGGTAAACAATTGTGGTAAAATTTATTCCTTAGCCCCTACTCACCTGAGCAAAGACACTTGAATATGATAAACATGTTTTCTGCTCATGCAGCAGATCAATGGATCGTACGAAACTAAATTTGGTCGAGTTATAAGCTTATAAAGGTGGTAGTGAAAAACCGTGATCACATTTATCAGATAAAGCCAAGTCTTCGTGTTTAGTGGTAGCGAAAAGTTGAATTTCGAAACGTCATCGAGTATAGTCATATTGAACTGTTTCATTTACGCGATTGAAAACAATCATACCTGCATCTGCCATGATGGGTAGTAGCTCGACCATTGACAGATTAAACCGTCGATAATAACAACTACCGATGCCGAACATTGCAAACTGAAAGGATGGGGAGGGCGGATTGTAATGTGTTATGACCGGAAACTCTTTCCTTTTTAGGTCACATTTTCCGGGTTATCATGGACTAGTCATGACAGTGAGCCACAAAGATAAGTTATCTGCGCCGTCTGTTGACTCCTTCATAAGCAATATTTAACCATAGGTTAAATCCCCGTAAGGAAGTCATCGTTATGGTCTATTCATCTAATGCCATTATGGATTCAATTCCCGAACACATTCTTAAAGATATACCAACGCCTTCTCTTTCGCCGACGGACTTATTTCAAACTCGAGCATATCGGAAACGAGATTGCAACGAGGGTCCAAAAAAAGAGCGCAAAAACTCAATCTTTTGAGTCAGATTGAAGTTGAAGAGCAAGTGGATTGTCATGTTCGGAATTACTCTTGGTAAAACTCAGAAATCCACTTGACAGACATTCTTTGAGAGCAATATTGCACATAAACTCACACGCTATTGACGTTTACTGAGCAATGATAAATGACTCTGATTTCAAAATTTTGATTTTGGGGTAGTCGCCTTCATGCGTGTATAACTCTTCAATGCGTATGTCTACGCTGTCATTCCTTTCTCATAAATCAATAATTGGTTAACGTTTATATTGGTATTACCACTCTTCCCAAATTTAGATAGGTCCGTGAAGTTAAAAATATAAAAGGTGCGTTATTTTTCTTGTTCAGTAATATAAAGATGATTAACTTCTAGATACTTTCGATTTATCATAGATTTGCTTTATAGAAATTTACATTAGTTTGTCACGAATTCCAAATCGTTTTAAATCTCTTCCTTGATCCAAGGCGCCTATAACACTGTGTAATGCAACCACAATTTGTAGCGACAGTTATGAAATGTTTAAAAGTCTTTTGAAAATTTAATCAAATTTCAACAAAATCCTGTCAACGTTAATGTGCATATAGTGGTCAATAAATAAACTTATAGTGTTCCGTAACTAGGGCATTTTGAACTGCCTTGAGGGAAGGTAGTTTTAATGAGCATTACAAGTTGATATATTGATAAGGACATTAACAAGAGACCCAAAAGGGCCAGTATCGTTTCACCTAGACTACGCTAATACATAATCTATGTGTAGCGATAATCATCAATTTTATAAGAATGTCACTTTTTCCATAGCATGGAATATTTCAAAGCAGCTTTAATGCGCATATAGTAATATGATCAGCAACATCTTATTTCACAAAAATCTGTCAATGAATGTACAAGTTGTGATAACAAAAATGTTACATCACTTAGGCCCCCTTTTCCATGATGCAGCCTCATATCACCAAGATCATAAACAGTCGACAGAGCATGTCCTTAGGATATTTCTTAAACATTTGAGAAAAAAGATAAACATAACATCAAGTTGAATCCACCATCGATTGTACTTTTAAAAAATCAAATATGCGACGCTAAAATTCAATTTTAGATTTCGAAAAATTACCAATAACACTATACTATACTATGCAGAGCGCACAGTCTGACCAGGGTAGATACCTGTACACTTTGTATTTTAAAGACGGTCCATGTTCACAAGATCACATAAAGACTTACCACATACTACCCGACTTGTCTCTATCACCAAAGGCGCTGAAAGACCCAT
The DNA here is from genome assembly GCA_948146395.1 of Fragum whitleyi. Lineage (NCBI taxonomy): Eukaryota > Metazoa > Mollusca > Bivalvia > Cardiida > Cardiidae > Fragum > Fragum whitleyi. The sequence continues at coordinate 5,025,653 of OX411549.1, forward strand.
CCTTATGTTGAAATGTCAGCTCTCTTTGATAACCTTACAAATAATAAATTCATATGTATATTTTGTTTGGAAAATTATTTGATCGTGAAAGAATGATAGGTACAAGAGACCTTGTGTTGTTATCAAAATTCTAGTAAATTTATTTCAAACAAAAAAATGCTCATGTTTTAAACATCTTTTAAGTAAACAGCTAGCCGGACTCAAGAGCAAACCGACCGAATGGTTGTAAATGTGACTTAAGAACTGCGTGGTTTATTCATGTTATTTTGTTTGGATGCTTCTTCATTGACATTGCCCGCATTTATCCTACCTTTCTCCATAAAATTGGTGGCCTTGGATTCTATATCCGAGGACAGTTGGTTAGTTGCTGTTAGATAGTTTGTGACAAACACGTCTGGGGCTAGACCCAGCATAGTCTGCTCCCCACAGCCAGTCGGCATACGCAATAGTTTATCTAGACCATTTACTGTGGGTCCCATCAGATCACCTAGTGAATTCAAACAATACATGTAATACAATAAAACCCAGCAAGTTTATATTTTGCATTTTATTGATCAACGTATTTGAATGCATGACTATTTAAGTTATTTTAATCCATGCGTTTTCAGACGAACCAGCAATTTCGAAGCACGCAAAATAAATGCTGATGAAAAATACAGAGAGAAAATTATACTTGAAATTTAACATGACTTTCTTTAATGCTTTTCGGTGGTTTATCGAGAAATAACGGTAGATTATCACTCGATAATCTCACTGCAAAAGCAGTGAAATTATCAAAAACTTATACCCTGCTTTTGTGATTTCAACCTATCTGACGTCATCTACGCGGGGCGAAGTAAGTGACATCAAAATGAACGTTGTATATCAATCACGTGCAAAATGACGCGCTTTACGAAAACTTGTCCTAGAAATTTCACATTTTGTCTTCTTTTTGCATTAAGGAAGTAGAATAATCGTTTGCTTTTCGTGTAAGATCGATTAATATTTCATTTCATGAACAACAAAAGCTATATTTTCACTCGTGGCCCTGCCACTCGTGAAAATATAGTTTTTGTTGTTCACTCAATAAAATATAAATCGATCTTACACTGAAACAAACGATTATCCTCTATCTAATATTTGATTCTCAATAAATAAACACGAACAATTAGCGTCTGCATTTTTTTCAGACAGTCAAAGGATAAATCTTAGTTAAGGGTTTATGGTATAATAGATATAAATACCTATGGCAGAAACAACCGCTCTCTGTGAGCCCGCAACGACGCCCGAGGGTAGGGACATGGGGACCGTCTGTGTGAAACTTGAAATGTTCTTAAGGTCTAAAAATATAGGGTTACTGTACTCTTTAGGTACACCTTCCGCCTACAATGATCAAAAGAGAGCAAATTATGATACCTAGAAAATTCAAAATACAAGCCAGAATGATACAGATTTCCAAAAAAAGTACCCACAACGAACTTAGATATTCTGATAGGGCTTATCATTTTGATTAATCGATAGTTCTCAGTCCTTGGGTATTTTCTCATGCAAATCAACTGCAGGCAATATGATCTAGATTAGTCCCACCTCTATTCGCGAGTGGATCGATGGGGAGGGGGTCCTTTTGTCCCACTTTACTTCATTTTCTCTCATTGACACCTTCTACGTGTTACAAAACGGTGGGTACGCAAATTTTATTTTCTTACCTCTACCAGGATTTGACGTCTGACGGCATCGGCTGCCAGGACGGACTGGGCCTTCACTGTTAGGGGGATTTTACCAAGACTTGCAGGAACGAGAGGGAAAAATACAGACTTGGCTTGACCAGCTGGTACCTGTGAAGTACAAAGACGTCTTATAAAATCACGTGTTTAACCCATTTCATTTTCAAACCACGTCTTGGCACAAGGTAAAGACAAAGATCAGATTACAAAGGTTTTCAGGTTGAATCAAAGCTTTAACGCATAACCAAGATTTATTGATAAAAGGTAAAACATTATAGTCTAACAAGAAGCTCTTCTATAACTCTGATTTTAAATTGATACTGAAAATCCTTTTTAAGCACGATTTGGTTAATACACCGCAGCAATTGTCTATTCATTCAATAAAACAATTCTTTATACAGTTAAGAACATCGTGAAATTGACTCTTATTCCGATCAAAACCATTCTGAATCCCTCACTCAGCGTTCAATGGATTCATACCAAACACTAACTCAAACCATTAAAAATCGCTCCGAAACAGTTTAAAAAGATAAGACTAACAACTATATTCAAAATAAAACTAGCCTGAGAAAAATCAATATTTCGCAGACGCAAATATAAATGTAAGCGTCTGATTGGTTCTTGAAGCAAACCAAAGCTATTTAAGAACTTGAATGCATAAGTTTTAAAGAGAGTTTATAAATATCACTTATTTTGTTTATTCTGTGCAAAAGAAGATTAAAGAAGTTGAACGCATGGGTTTTAAAAGGAGTTTATAAATATCGCTTATTTTGTTTATTTTGCGCAAAATAAGCAATATTGGATTATCTCCCTTCTATTTCACTCAAAACTCAATCATCACACTCACTCAATTTCATTCCAAAATAAAAAAAACTCACATTGTCAATATCACGATGTTATTAACTGTAAGTGTTTGTTTATTGTCATAATGATTCCATACAAACGCGATTACGATTTATAAGCTCAATTGTAGGCTGTTATTTATATATTTAAATTGTTTACTTTATGTTTTTGTAGAATTCATAATTCTTATTATGAACACTAAATATCCAGAGGTGTTTCTAAAGACACGAAACTACGAATTGAAAATTTTCATGCATACGAACATGCAATTGTGTAATCCAACGGTTCGAAGAGGTTTTGATTTTAAGGTAGTGGATCCGTAACGTTTCGGAAGTCATGAACTTTTACAGTGTTTAGCGAGGTTTCCAACTGATTACATTAATGATTACATTACCTTTCACTTTCTTAACGAACCCTACCATGTCATATAACCCTCTTCAATCAACGTGTCTTAGATCGAGAAAATACTAGGTTATGTTAATCATATACTATATAATAAATATCGGTATGATTAATTCAATTATCGCGAATTGAAATAATGTTCAGTTTATTTTTATAGGTTAATAATATAAAATGAAGATACATTTAGTCCTTTTAATTAAAATGATAATTTGCAACAAGTGAAAATCAATGGGTAAAACTTATATCTCATTACCAAATCAACTACATACCCTGATAGTCTGCATGGCTTCTTTCGACACATATTGTGTAGTCCCAGTTGAGTCTACAACTATATTTCTGATATCATCGGACTTCTCTAGGGTCACCAGCACCTGTAACAAGCAGAAAAATATCTTTTCTGGTTGTACCAATTATCATGACAACGCCGTACGAGGGCAATAGAAGAACAGTTACTATACAAAGCACTGACAGGCTTGATGGCCAACTGTGAAACTTTTTTAAGTGAAGTATTTCGCTATGTAACATATTACAATACAGTTTTTGGCTGATATAAATTATTCAGAGACTTTAAACATAAATTAAAGCCATGTAAAAAGGCCAGCATTACCAAATGGCTCAAAGAGTTTAAATATTCTCACAATCAGTACATACAGCTACTGCAATAATAAGAGAAAATATTTCAATCCATACAAACATAGTATGTTTTTCTTCGAAAGGAAGAATGAACAACAGGAAAAATCTACTTAACCAATGTCCTACCTCAAGGTCTTGTGATAAGTAGTTGAAAACATTGGCTTGTAGAGCAAGTTCTTCTCCTCGTACCACAGAATACGGGAGATTTAGGCTGACAAAGAATGGCTTGAACGTCTCTACCTGAAATATAACACGATAAACATCCATCAGTTGAAAAGTACAATATAAATGACTGCGTGATTTATTAATAGACATTAAGGGCATTTATAAAAGTCTTAGTCTTTTTCCCCAAGATTACTCATCTTTCTAAATAGCATATATTAACCCCCTGCTCTAACCATTTCCCCCTTTCATTCTCTAGATTTTCTTTCATACCCCTATCAAAATTTCTGTTTATCTCTCTTACTCTGTTTTATCCATATCTTTTTTCCTTCCATTCTTTCATCCTCATTTGTCGTCTCCTTCATTGTACCACACTCAAACTCTCATTCACTCCTCTTTCTCTCCCTTTTCCATATTATAACTCACCTTAGCAGTAGATGGCGCTACCCCTAGACCACTGACCGTATTAACAGCAAAGGCACTAGCTATCCATGATGTTATTGTATCAGGTACACTCGTCTGTATCGTGGCTCGACCGTCAGCGCTGTAAATATTATATTGAAAAAAATGGACTACGCTACAAATGCAATATGTAGATGTATAAAATTAAGTGAGTCATCATAGGTCAACTTTTTATAGACAAAAGTGACAGTTGATCACTCTTGTAACTTGTACATCTATAGTTTAGTTTACAGGGGCAAAATGATATAACAGATATTTCAAACGTTTTGATAGTCATGAAATCAATAAGAATATGAAAAAAGTACTTCTAATACGAATTAAAATGCATAAACAATCTTTAAACGTAAGTTTATGAACATGTAGTTATCATAGAAAAGAATAAAAAGAGGTCCATGATGGTCCTAGATCGCTCACCTGAGTCTCTCTGACCCTTGAGACATCACATCAATTAAATAGGCAGATGTCATAAAGGAGACAATTTCTACATAGAACCAGCTTTCATGAAGTTTGGGCCAAAATTGTGGCCCCTAGAGTGTAAACAAGAAAATAATCAGTGAGACCCCTTTTCCTGTGATATGGCATGGATCCTTCCCATTTTCAATACAGTTTATCCTTTTGACCTGACAAAAATTATGACCAATTTTCATGAGGATTGGGACCAATTTGTGGCTTCAAGAAGGTAAACAAGAAAAATATCAAAAAGGTCTCTTTTCCAATGATATATCATAGATACTTCTCATTTTCAATAGGGTTCATCCTTGTGACCTGACCAACATTCTGACCAAGTTTCATGAAGATTGGGCCATATTTGTGGCCTCTAGAGCTTAAAAAAGACAATTATCCTTATGGCCTCTTTTCCCATGATATGGCATGGATCCTTCCCATTTTCAATAGGGTTCATCCTTGTGACATGGCCAACATTCTGACCAAGTTTCATGAAGATTGGGCCATATTTGTGGCCTCTAGAGCTTAAGAAAGAAAAGTATCCTTAGGCCCCTTTTCCCATGATATGGTATGGCTCCTTCCAATTTTAAATAGGGTTCATCCTTGTGACCTGGCCAACATTCTGACCAAGTTTCATGAAGATTGGGCCATATTTGTGGCATCTAGAGAGTAAACAAAAAATCAGCAATAAGGCCCCTTTTCCCACGATATGGCATGGATCCCTCCCATTTTCAATAGGCTTCATCCTTTTGACCTGGCCAATATTCTGACCAAGTTTCATGAAGATTGGGCCATATTTGTGGCCTCTAGACCTTAAGAAAGAAAATTATCCTTAAGGCCCCTTTTCCCATGATATGGCATGGATGCTTCCCATTTTCAATAGGGTTCATCCTTGTGACCTGGCCAACATTCTGACCAAGTTTCATGAAGATTGGGCCATATTTGTGGCCTCTAGAGAGTAAACAAGAAAATCGTCAATAAGGCCCCTTTTCACATGATATGGCATGGATCCCTCTCATCTTCAATAGGGTTCATTCTTGTGACCTGGCCAACATTCTGACCAAGTTTCATGAAGATTGGGCCATATTTGTGGCCTCTAGAGTGTCAATAAGGACCCTTTTTCGATGATTTGCCATGAATCCTTCCCATTTTCAATAGGCTTCATCCTTGTGACCTTGCCAACATTCTGACCAAGTTTCATGAAGATTGGATGATATTTGTGGCCTTTAGAGTGTAAACACTTAAATTGTTGACGCCGGACGACGAACGACACACGACACACGACGCACGACGGACGACGGACATTCAATGATCACAAAAGCTCTCCTTGAGCACGATGTGCTCAGGTGAGCTAAAAAAAAGCCTTAATGTAGTTATATTCAAGGCTGTAAATAGATTCGAAGTTCCTAGAAAATATATATCCTGTTTAATTGACAACTGATTTTTCTATAAGTTATAACTCTTTTCTCAATTTTATAGACTGATCCGAATTCAAACAGGTTTAAGTTAAAATCGATTATGAAAATGGTAGAGAACATTGTGAAAAATGCAGCAATTGCTTATTACTTTTTTGTCCATAATGTTTTCTCAAATTAAAGTCAGTTTAGGGGTTATCTTTAGAAGATTTGTAACCATAGAATTAATAGTATTTAAGATATTTCAAATGCACGCTTGTTCGAAAAAATATTTGTTTGGAGTTTTATGCAACATTGATAATGCGGTAAGCTTACAATGTACATGGCATATCTAAGCTGGGTCTTGGGATAACATCTAACAAGCTTACTCTAAAACGGAAAAGGTACTAAACATGGTGCACAATATGGTCAAAAGTATCCACGTGGTAAAAAGTGTTTCATCAGATTTTGATTTGTTAAATGTTGATTTAATTCTAAAACCTCGTAACTACAGCTTTAATCGAGCTGCAGTTACGAGGACTTAGAATTAAAAAGATACTTTTTTTCATTGTTAATCCATATAACTTGTTAAATGCAGTCTAAATGACCTAACAGTTTGCATTCTTATAAGTTTACATGATTTTATATAGCAAGTTTGCACTTGATAGGATACTTTTTGCCATAAGGGTACATCATACCAAAACGCCGAATCTACTTTACCCTGACATTCAATTTCCATGGCAAAATGCAGAAAAGAGGTAAGATGTCGTTCAAGCAGGTGAAGCAACTAGCCAAATAATGTTGAATTGAATTTTATTATCTACCCTGTACTAATATTTGTCCATAGCCAAGTTTCTGGGAACACAGAACGAGTGCTTGTTGCTTCTTTGAATTGGTTTGTTTGAGAGCTTAATGAAGATGTGGCTTTTTGAGGTACTACTTCAGTAAGATCCAAATTAAAACCTCCTCCTCCCCCTCCGCCTCCGAGAAACCCTCCAAATCCGTGATCTAACATTACAAACAAAACCAAACTGTTGATATAGTAAAATAATCGACCCCAATCGCGCACGTGAGCCTTTTCAAGTATATAGCCAACATCTCAAGTATACTCGAACTTTTTTTTTGATTATCAATTAGTAACAAGAGGCCCAAGAGGGCCTGTATCGCTCCACTGGATTAAACATCTCAAGATTTGAAAGAGAGATATTGAAAATAGAAGGTGATGAAAGTGAACAGCATTCAAAAGGAATTCTGTCTTTTTCTAAGTTGAAACTAACTAATGAAGAAATGAACTTTTTAACTAATATGTAAAATTACAAGGAAGAAAACTATGTAGATATCACTTTGAAACAAGAGGACCAGAAGGGCCATAAACCGCTGACCTGAATTTTATTGATCCAGTGGATCTCATCCAATCCAAATTTCTTGAACAACTTTAGAAGAGGGTCACCAAAGGAACATTCTGGAAAAGTTTCATTGAAATAAGCCTAATGGTTCAGGAGGAGATGTCATTCAAAGATTTCGGGGTCAAATAAGCCCTGCCCTGCCATACCCATATTTGGGGGGTCAATCCAAATTTCTTGAACAACTTTAGAAGAGGGTCACGCAAGGAATATTCTGGTAAAGTTTCATTAAAATTGCCTAATGGTTCAGGAGGAGATGTCGTTCAAAGATTTTGGGATCAAAAAAGCCCTGCCCTGTCATGCCCATATTTGGGGGTCAATCCAAATTTCTTGAACAACTTTAGAAGAGGATCACCCAAGGAATATTCTGGTAAAGTTTCATTGAAATCGGCCCAATGGTTCAGGAGGAGATGAGGTTCAAAGATTTCGGGGTCAAAATAAGCCCCGCCCTGCCACGCCCATATTTGGGGTTCAATCCAAATTTCTTGAACAACTTTGGAAGAGGGTAACGCAAGGAACATTCTGGTAAAGTTTCATCAAAATTGGCCTAATGGTTCAGGAGGAGATGTCCTTCAAAGATTTCGGAGTCAAAATAAGCCCCGTCTTGCCACACCCATATTTGGGGGTCAATCCAAATTTCTTGAACAACTTTAGAAGAAGGTCACCCAAGGAACATTCTGGTAAAGTTTCATCGAAATCAGCCCAATGGTTCAGGAGGAGATGAGGTTCAAACATTTCGGGGTCAAAATAAGCCCCGCCCTGCCACGCTCATATTTGGGGGTCAATCCAAATTTCTTGAACAACTTTAGAAGAGGGTCACGCATGGAACATTCTGGTAAAGTTTAATCAAAATTGGCCTAATGGTTCAGGAGGAGATGAGGTTCAAAGATTTCAGGGTCAAAATAAGCCCCGCCCTGCCACGCCCATATTTGGGGGTCAATCCAAATTTCTTGAACAACTTTAGAAGAGGGTCACCCAAGGAACATTCTGGTAAAGTTTCATTGAAATCAGCTCAATGGTTCAGGAGGAGATGTCGTTCAAAGATTTTGGGGTCAAAATATGCCCCGCCCTGCCACGCCCATATTTGGGGGTCAATCCAAATTTCTTGAACAACTTTGGAAGAGGGTCACCCAAGGAACATTCTGGCCAAGTTTCATCAAAATCCACCCATTGGTTCAGGAGGAGAAGATGTTTAAAGAAAAGTTTACGCACGGACGGACGGACGGACGGACGGACGGACGCACGACGGACACCTCGCCATGACAATAGCTCACTGGCCTTCGGCCAGTGGAGCTAAAAATGGTTACCACGGGCACTTTTTGATCCTATTCACGTGGCCGAGTATTCTAAAAAGTATAAAGAAAATGCGGACGCTTGTTCATATTGGTTGTAAAACATTTGCAAGCACACGATCATAATCTAGCTCTACACACCTTATAGCCTGATTTTTACCTAGTTGTAACATTACTCCATAACCAAGTCTCGGGAAAGACCGATCGAACACGTGACACTTCCGGCATTTGAGTTGAAGCTCCGCCCCCAGGAGGACCACCACCCGGGGCCGGAAATGGACCCACTGCACTTCCGGCGAAAGCGAACTCTGGACCACCATTTACCATTGGTAAAAATGGATCTTCAAAGGAATCATTTATAGGGACTGAGTAATTTTACAAAGATCAAGTTTTGGTAAATAGTGTAAAGTAAAGGACTTTATCTATAACAGCCATTTGACATACCATTCGGAGCATCGCTCGGACTTTTCCGTAAACTGAAAAGTACCTCGGACGTAAGTGTAGTAATTTTTGGTCATTTTTCGGTAATCCGGCCCCTGGTGGTACTAAGGTTAATACGCTTGAAGAATAGTATATTCCTTTAATGTTTTTCGATCGTCTACGGAGACCATTTTGGCACATTATAATTTGAAAGCAAAACGCAGTAAAACACTGCGTTTTGTTTTCAAATCATAATGTGCCCAATTTTAACCTTGATTTCATTTTTCGCAACGTCATCCTTAGTTATGTTTGTGACGTCATATAAACCCACGTGCAAAATGACGCGCTTTCATGACTGCGCCCTCATAATTCCCGAGGTCTATTCCGTAGAATCGCCGAAGGTTCCCGAGTGTTGACATACCTAAGCCAATCCAAAATCGGTAGAATCATGTCCTCCCAGCCACTTCCTTTTGATTTTGGTTTTCTCATTTATTCGCTAATTTAAGGGACAGACTGTTATGGATGTACGCGTATAAGTAAGTGATCGAAGGTCATTTTTTTATATACATGTGCGAAATATTATCGTATAGACAATATTGACTTTCGGTCACTCACTGCAAAGTGCTCATCTATAAACACATACAATCATCACTGGACCAAAAGAAAAAAAGAATAATTGTTTGGACATTTGAGCTTATATTAACACGATGAAGAAAGCAAACTAGACGGCCCAGGCGAGATTAGAAACAGAAAGTTAAACTAGCGCTACTGTCAGTATTTCAGTTTTACCCTGCTGTAACATTACTCCATAACCAAGTTTCTGGAAACACCGATCGTACTTTCGATACGGTCTGGATCTGTGAAGGGCCGTTTGGTGCGGATCCACCACCAGCCATAGCCATACCCGGGGCAAAATGAGCTGACGCCATAGCGAAATCCGTTCCTCCATTGATCATACCGGGGTAGGGAACTTTAAAGGAAATATAATTCGATTGTTCAGTGTGAAGCAGTTGTAACTGCCTATCAACTTGTAGGCAGTTCCAATGAATCTTTGTACGGTGAAATCAGTTTCACACTGAGCCATCCAATTCACATGCCATTGTGTGCCCAAAATCTCTTGAAGAGCTTAAGTTATGACGTTTCGGTCACTTAAGGACGATATGCTTTTCATTCTTTCTGTCAATTATGAATATTTGCTTCTATCATGTGCGACTTTCATTGTACATAAAACTTTGATATCAAACAACATTTATATGACAAAAGCTAGCGAGCGGAACGGGTCGAACAATGATGACGAATGTATATTTCTAGCAGCAAACAGGGCTTATTTCGATCAAACGGTAATAATCTATACCCGGTAGTTGTATTAGTCCATAACCATGTTTCACTGAATGTTTTTCGGACCCTGTCAACATTCTTCAGAGGTTGTGCTTGGCCTGTTGACCCTTCCGTGGCCGTTCCCGTACCAAAACCAGCGAGTGCTGAGGCTGGCATGACTGCATTTACTGCTCCGCCAGCGAGTGAACCACCAAAAGCGAGCTCATCTAAAATAGACCACGTGCAATCGACTTAACTACCGAAGACTGTTAAAAGCGCCACCTTAAACAGCTTTGTCCTTTCTTCTTACTACGGAAACTCCACGAATTTTGAATTCTTTGCTTCAGTCTATGTAGATGGTTGTAAACGTTTATAATGATACACCGCTTTATACGAGAGAGCACGCACAATGCGCGGTAAATGTTGTATTTCTTTAGCGTTTTAATTTTGACGCCGAACTGGTTTTTCGCAAATATCGAACTCACGACACAGTTTGTTTTCGTAAGCTGCTATTTGTATTACTCCCTTATGCACTTGGTGCTAAGGAGGCTTACTGTAATTGTCCAACTCTGAAACCTGGTTCAAAATCCCCCCCCCCCCCCCTGCCCCCCCCCCCCCCCCCCCCTGCCCCAATACAGCGTATATCAAATGAATTAACAGACGAAAATATACTTAACTCGAAAGAAACGTCCTCAAAATATATTAATTGAAATTATAGAAAAATATTTGTGCGAATTTTAATCTTTCTTTTCTTATTTTGGTACAAAAACAATATAGCCGCATGTTTAGGATTAACTTATGATGCTACCAGAGACCGTAGTTTAACAGATACGCATTTCTTGACAACACCATCTAAAAAGTTCCCACGGATGAAAACGGTTATTTCATAATGGCAAAAGGTATCAATTTGCAACTGAGCTCTACCGTAATGCCCACACAATAAATAGAGGATATTGAATGAGTGGTCATTGAATACCGAATTTATTAAACGAGTCATCTTTAAACAGATAAAAACGAGGCTACGCCGAGTTTTTATCTGTTTGAGATGACGAGTTTGATAAATTCTGTATTTTATGAGCAGAAATTTTATATTCTGTTTATAATATGACCCGAATTTTAGCGAAAAATCGCCAAAATTCTTGAAATTCAACGTTTCAATTTTCCGCGAAACTTTTAACGCCGTTTAAAAATGACGTCACAAAACATAGATTATGACGTCATTTTCGCGGTTACAAAGTAGCGTTGCTATTCGCTCTGAGCTCATTTGCATAGTTACTAGTATTCAAAAATATTCAACGGGGTTATTTCACTCAGGCGATGTAGGTCATATTATAAATTGGGTTAAAAAAGTGTACCTTTTGTCCGTAAAATCTTTCGTAACTTATTCTCATTTCATGGTTGGAGGATGGTTGGGGTAAGCATATATCCTATGATCATGCTTAAAACCGATTGGCTTATTGTTATTGTGCTAGTTAAAAACATACCGTCAGCTTTAGTCAGACAACAATGCGACTTGATGTCGGTATCTTGTCTTCGCAGTAACGAGCAAAGTCTAAGATACATGGTTAGTTGCACTAGTCTTTAAAATTCAATGGACAAATGTTAAAAGCCACTTAAACGTTTTTAACGCCATCCTTCAAGTTCCAGGAACATTTTGAAGTTTGTAGTGATAACGCAACGCCTACTTTTAATGGTTTGCTCCGTAGACCCATTTTTGGCTGAAAAACGTAAGTAAGTAAGTAAGTACGTAGGTAAAAAAAAATAATAATAAAAAATTTTAAGGGTTTATTACTAGGCTCTTTGATGTATTTCGATGAACATTGAATATTTGTTCCAGAAACCTTTGTGCATCTGACCCCCACGCTTTTGGTCTACGTTTACTATAAAAAGGCTTTGCTACGAAAAAGAACATGGAACCTAACAGTCAAAAGATCGGTATAGAGAAGAAAGTCTGTTCTGGCAGGTACTGGAAATAAAAATGCAATAAAGTCATGAACGGTTTGGTTATTAAAAGAACATTTATTTGTGGACGTTTCTTTTTGAGTTAAGTATACCTTTTATTGAACACCTGTCTGACTTTTCTTTTTTACAATAATGCCATGGAAATTGTAGTGTCGGTCTACACCTATTTACCCTATCGTTGTATTTGTCCATAGCCAGGTTTCGGGGAATATAGACCTCACTCGTGACACAGCCTGAAGTTGTGGACTCCCACTTGCTCCATTCCCCGGCACACTCGGTGGCGCAACGGCTTGTGGCCTTACTCCAGCCCCGAACCCAGCACCGAATGCAGCATCAATCATCGGGAATTTTTCATAATCAATTAAAATATACGTTCCAATTACATTTTGCTAAGAATAATTCAAAAGTGAAAACAAGAATATTTATTCAAGAACGAATAAAAGACATTCGAACTATAAGTATAAATGTACAAGTTTAGTGATTGATAAATAGAGATTAACATGTTAGTGTCTTTAAATACCAATGTTATCTGGTCGAGGGTGGGAGAATTTATCATGATGAGGCTTTGCCGAGTCATGATAATTTCTCGCAGCCGATATTAGATAACATTGATATTTTAAGACATTTACGTGTTATTCTATTTATCATGCAATTTTTTTAACTGTAATAAACCCTTAAAAATAATAATAAAAAAAACTTAAGGTAAAAGAGAATGCAAATTGTTTCTCAAAATTGACTGCCTGATATCGTGTTATGTTATCAGACAGGAGATATCAGGTCAATAAAGGCTTCATTGCATGATAAAAAACTTTTTGTTCATACTTGTAAAGACAAAACTGACCTTTGATCAACCTCATAAACTTGTACATATTCATTCGTCATGATTATTAAAATGGTAACGGAAACTCGTTATCGTCGTTTTAAAAGTACAATATGAAGCTACACTTTGCACGGCCGCTTAAGGTGGCAATGGACAGCGGCCTCCCGACTTTATAAACCGGAAGTGGTTTTTCGTTTATTTTACGGCTCTTTTTGCGCGTTGTTTTAAAAATCGGTTTTCGTTTTAAAATTCTACTTTTGCAAATAACGTTGAATAATGATGGTAAAACGTCTTAATTTAGCTTCTTTTCAACATTTGATATTAATTGAATGACTGGGTCATTAAATTTAACAATAAAAATGCGTTAAAACCGTCAATTGATCAGGAGAGGTCACTGTAAAATAACGAAAAACTTTCTTATTTGAATGGAAAGGTATGCCGTTTTTTCTTCGAAATAAAGGAAAATATGGGTTATAAACATATCGAAACATAAGAAAAATTCGTTGGGTAATTTCTTAAAAAAATAGGTTTTTGTGGCATTTTTACCCAGTTGAAATACAAAAATAAGTGCATTTTTAACTTTTGAAAGCAAATTGTGCAAATGCAATTGATCAAAGAGAAATTTTCATGTCAATAGCCATTGTGTACATGTATAAGGTCTATCAAAAAGTATGTGTTTTATAGCTATAACCTAGTACAGAGTTTATACTAGAACTAAAACGAATATAACCGTTTTACTGTCAAATGGCCTATACAGCTCAAGGACAGATAACTCTAGCATGAAAACGAGCGTGTGTAAATCTTCAACATATGTGACCAAGAAAAAAATTCATTGTGCGGAAAAATGACGTCATGTGTCCATTGCTACCTTAAGAATGCATGCAAAGGAAAAAAATAATAAAGACTTACATCTCATAGGTTCAAAATGATGGAAAACTGTTGCATCTGTCATTACTTTAACACCTGCGTTCTGAAGCGATACATGTTAAACAGAAGTAGCGTGCACTGCTCTTAACGAAACAACTAAGAACACTACACATGCATACAGTTAAACACATCGTGAAATTGACAAGATGTATGATTTTAGCATGATTTTGGAATGAAATTGAATGAGTGTGTGGAGCGAGTTTTTAGTGAATTTAAAGGGAGGTAATTCATTATTGCTAATTTTGTTCAAGAAGAACAAAATTAGTGATATGTACTACCTCCCTTTAATAAAATATATGTGTTTTTTCTGTCTATGTGTCTTTGTGTTGATTTGAGTGAGTGTTTGGAATGAATGAATGGAGCGATGAGTGAATGATTTAGAATGATTTTGATCGGAATTAATGTCAATTTCAAGATGTTGTTAACTGTAGGCTTTGTGTCGCGCATTAACTTGTTTTAATATTCTTCATCAGACTGTCGTCAACGACAACAAAGCCAAAAACCTATCGAAAAGATAAAGAAATCATCTTGTATGATAAAGTTTACATAATATATCTTGATTTAGCAAACAAAGTCTTAAAATTTCATTTTAAACAAAGTTGAAACGAACTCAAAATATAGTTTTATGCAAAATAAAAAAAACCCCTAATACTTAATGTTGAATATTTCTAAAAAGAGGTCAGAATGTCGCTGGAATGCAAATGCGAACGTCACAATGATAAAGTTTAAAAAAATAAACTTTCGTGGAGGGACAGGGGGACTGTGTCAATAATCCCCTAGTAAATCCGTTCCCAAATGCACGCAAATTCTTAGCATCTCGTGTGAATATCGAATAACCGGTTTGGTCATAGAAAATAGGCTTATCTTTCAAAGACATGTACGTAAAATTATTTCAAAGGGGAGTAATGGAACATCGATTGTTTCGTTCACAGAGCTCATGTTGCAGTTAATAACATCGTGTAATTGACAAGGTGAATGATTTTGGAATGATTAAGGAATGAAATTAAATGAGTGTGTGGAGCGAGTTTTGAGTGAATTTAATGGGAGGTAATCCTATATCGCAAATTTTGTTCTGGATGAACAAAATTACCGATATTGATTACCTCCCTTTAATAAAATATGCATACAAGTTCTATACATAGCTTCCTATTTCTTCAAGAACCTATGTGACGCTTACAATCTGAATTATTTCGGTGAAATCGCGATTTTTCTCTATAAAATTTTATTTTGAATGACGTTTTTGAATGGGTTTGAACGTTTTTGAATGGTTTGACTGAGTGCTTGGCATGAATAAATGAAGCGATGAGTGATCGATTTAGAATGGTTTTGATTGTGGTGAATGTCAATTTCACGATGCAACTAACTATACTCAGAACTACAGCATCTCCATCATTCAGTTTTATATTGTAATTATTCTTAAACCACTGACCACGTCCCTGTGTGATGTTTTTACCCAATAGATACCACTTACGTCAAAGATCTGTTGAGCGTCCGATCCACCATAATATACAGGATATGGCCACCAAATCATTCGCTTTCTACGGCCAACGGCCATTGGCATGATGTCACCGAAAAACGGATCATTGACTCCAGAACTGATAGTGTCGTAGGACTTTAGTTCCTCAATCACCTAGTAAGAATATATATCAGTTTCATTACCGAACTTTCAATGTATACACTGGTCACTATTGAAATTTTATTCAGTTCATTTTGATAGGAGTTTCAGAAATTGTAAAATTGACCGATAACATATTTTGTTTTGCTTTTTCATAAAGTCTTATTTACTCGTTCACAGGGAGTGGGGCGGGTTTAGATGGAGATCATAACATAATTGTGTGTAATAATAGGGTTGTTTTTTTGGTCCAAATAGGTTGCAATTTGTATCCGTACTAAGTCCCAAATTTATAGATTAAACAACAAGAAACAAGAACTAAAACAAAGAGCTTTAGAACAGTATAAACAAATTACGATGGAGTCTAAAAAGGCCCGTATTTACCAAGACTCATTTTTGACGTAACATTATAATAAAGATATTTACAAACCTGTGTCGGTGTAATATCATTTCCAGATTTCAGTAACAGAACACTCTGATCGACGGCCAGTAGATTGACGACTGATTTTGGGTCCGCCGTTACAAGTACGTTTAGATTTTCACCAGGCTGTACTTTCTTCTTGTCAAAATCAATTGACACCTGTTAAACAAAACGGCATACTCCATTTTGATGCTTCTATTATTCTTCAATGTCCTAAGTGCTTACAATTTTTTTTTGTGTGTAGGAACTTAACACACATAAATAATTTAATTTTAGTTGTGTACATTAACACTCGCGTATTCTGATTGGCTAAATAATTGGTTTTATTATTCAATGAAAACAATTTTGAGTACTCAGCTTTTTTGTTAGCATCCACACAAAGTAGACCCATTAGAATTCTAATTCATGGTGGACAAATCTTTACATTTTGGCTGCTCGAAACTAATTTATAAGTTATGAGGAGAGTATTTGTTGGTATCATGGAGGTATGAACTGAATATCTAATCACACTCATGTATGAATCCGCTTCTCGTATTTATAAAGTTTGAAAAGGTTGTTTGTTTAATATCTCCTTGAAATCAACAAATACTATCTTAAGTTCAAGTACGAGGAAAGTGCGAGTTAATTTTCAGATGACAAATGTAAAAAAAAATGTTATTCAACTTCTACTTTTTTATTATATTCTGTAGATGTTTAATGATCAAATAAAAAAACCCTATATGTCTCTTGCACAGTGGTATAAAATATGATATTCAAAAAGATAAGTGGTTATGAAACAATTTGCCTTTGAATCTCGAGTTAAATATGTATGTTGGAAATGAGAAATTTTCTTTCAATAATATTCTAACCGTTGTAATCACTTCAATCTCTCATTTCTTTTGGGCGAACGACTGAATTTCGATTTCATGATATGATAAATAAGTAATAGTTATAGTTCATTTCTGACAATTTACGCGATATAACCTAAGCGGAGCGTTAGCGGAGCGCAAGGTTATACGCGTAAATTGTCAGAATATGAACTATAACTGTTTTACCGATCGACTTATTTTTTCATCAAATAACGCTTGTTATATTGAGTTTCATGTCAATCAATGATGTCATTCATTTTTGTTGCGTCATACATTCTTCAATCAAATCGAGGTAAACAAGAAGTGGGAGGAGCGAATTAAATCACCATCGGGTTTCTGTAATTATTTCGTCATTTGGCGAGACAATATCAGTTGAGTACGTTCGGAGAACAAAACCTTGTGATTGCTGCTAGTGGATTTTGTATTCCTTTTAGTTAAGTTTTTTTGGGCGAAAATTATGCCTCCCTTTAGGAATTTTGTATTTTTAGAAAAACAGTTATCTACCACGGCATATTAAGCTGAGCAGTGTTGCCTCGTCGGACAATCATTCAAATTGTCCCCGGGTTCGATCCCCGATGGTGGCACTCATCCTTTCCGACTAATTGTCTCCCACCTATGGGTTGATAATCGTAGACCTATGAGGGATAGCAGCTCGAGACTAGAAAAGGAATGATAGAACTGGTGTAAGAAATACCAGGAATTCATTGTTAGGTACTCCAATCGCCGCTAAATAATTGAAGGACTGTTGAAAGCGGTGTTAAACCCCATAGAAACAAACAAAACCACGGCATATTCATTATCAATAATTTTAAGTTTGCAACAAACGTTAGTAGAAAACATTCAAAGTGCAATGACAAGCTCTAGCTACAAAGTTTTGGTTCCCAATCGATACGTCACAGTCAAACGGGTCAGGCATAACATGCTTCGAATCACTTTCTTTATAAGTAGGCATCTTGTATTTTTGTACAATTATTTTGCATACAAGTACCTTTCATAGGAACATTTGAAATCATTTTGTAAAGATTTGGACATTTTCAGAACTACTAAATTACATGTCGTTCAAAAGATCCGAAGTATTCATTTTAAAAAAGAATTAAGATTTTATATCGTTTCAACCCTGTCGTCTTTTCTTTTTTTATGTCAATGTGAAAATGTGGAAAGGCTCGGTATGAGCAAACTCGTCGATGTCATTCTTACTGCTGTATACTATGTAGATTAATATGTTATTATCAGAATCATTGATATATCCGCTAAATCACGCTCGATAAACATGTAGACAAATTATTCAAGAATTTTCTCCCCCCTTTAATGAGTAATTGAGTATCAGCATAACTTCAAACGAATATTCAAAAAACCCTTTTTTGTAAATACTCGATTACAAGTAAGGGTCTTTCGGGACAAGATTAAGACGTCACTGTCTGGTTTTGAATGTAGTCTCCGCCCATTATTACCTGAAGTCACGTAGCTCACTTATGCGAGCAGATCATCTGGTTATGGGATATATTTTTTGAATTTCAAACGAAATAGCGGCCTTTCATTGGCGTAAAAAAATAGGGCGATCGGTAAGAAAGACTAGCGACATATCATACTTAAAGCGAGATTTGAACTTCAAGCGAGATTTGCGATATCGCGCAGCCACCTTCTTATGCAGACATGATGTTTTGTTAACGAATCATCATTAAATAGAGCCGCCGTCAAAGCGCAGTTGATAGCGCGTCGGACTGTCAAAGTAGAGGTCCCGAGTTCGATCCGCGACGGCGGCACTCAATTATTCCGACTATTTGTCTCCCACCAATGGGTCTATTATCGTAGACCTTTGTGGGATAGCGGCTGGGAGCTAGGAAAGAATGTAAAGGTAATTCTGGTGTGGGAAATACTACGAAACCATTGTTAAGTGCTCCAGTACCCGCGATACAACTGAAAAAATATCGAAAGCGGATTAAACCCCATTCAAACACACAGACAAAGAATTAGATAGTTTGATTTGTAAATATAATAGATAATCATGTTCTCTATTCATTCAAAAATGCAGACAACAACCTTTAAAATAGAATAATCACCTTGTTCAAAAACGCTCCATCGACATCAAAACTGATACTGTCTGTTACAACTTCACCATCAGTTCGTACATAGTATACAACTATACGAGCATTTGGCGCCATTTTGTCTGTCAGCGGTACTGAAAAGGTACTTCCGGTCACACTTCCGGCGGCAACAACAGAGCCTCGTGACAGTATCTGAAAACCAAAAGCGGGACTGGATTGAAATCAGGTAAAGGATTAGGAAAACAGATTTATTTGCATTTATACCAATACTTATGTATCACTTTTGATGTATCGAGTATTAAGTCTGTGAAAAAAATAATTCGCACATCTGCCCTTCTGTGCTACAACAGTAATTCTCTACATTTGATCTGTTGCACACTTGCAAGTAACAGACTAGCTTTGCGTTCGGGGTGCTATTACAACTTTAAACATTTGAGAAATTGTACCCTTTTCGCACGTATAATTTCTGAAATGCTGTTTATCATGATGAACACAAGGCAAACACCGACAACTCTTTCAGAGTGGCGTTACATCCTCTGACATGCTGTAGTAAAATTCTGTTACTGACATCAAGTTACAGCTTTCGCTTTAAAACTTTCGAGGGCAAGGCTTCATCGCAATGTATCTTACCTTGAAAAAGCTCTTGTGAAGTCTTATTTCGCTATTATTCTTGCTTGCCATAGGTACGAATATATAAACCTATTTACCTGATATACGGCTGAGCTTACTGTTTCTGTACTCTTCAGTTCAAACGAAGCAATGCCACCTGCCTAATAAAAACATATTCAAATTAAATGTGATACCCAAGTGCACTATATACACAGAACTTTACTCAAAAAAAACCTTGTAAAAGGAACCTGAATTTTTCAAATGAAAAAAATCACATATTCATTCAATCTTTTCTTGATTGAAAATTTGAAAAAAAAAACAACACGCATTCAAGATACAGGTTGAGGAGAATTGCGTCGAACTTTCGATTGAAAGAAAATTTGATAGGGTATGTAACTATTCCACTTTAAATCTAAAATAATTACTGATGGGCTGGGTAATTTTCACTATTTTGACGTTGGTGAAAAGCATAACACAGATATCCTCTTTAGGTCTTAGAATAAGAATTGGGAAAGCATAACCTTTCAATTAAAGCAATAAAGTCAGATTTTATTAGTGTTGAACTGTATATTAACTTTACAAAATCACAGAATGATGTAGCATTTTGCATTTGAAAATGTAAAGATACATGTATGTCAAAATTTCGCTTACAAGTTTTGCCTAGTTGATGAGAAAAAATCCGAAAACATGATATCGAACAACAGTTCGCATCCACAACTTTTTTATGGGATTTTATAAATAGGGAAAATAATGCAGTACATACTGCCACTACTTCTACCACTACTACTATTTAGCTCTGTAACTACTACCATACTTCGGGATATTTTCGCTAGTGACTAATTTTCGCCAATTTGCCACCCTCGCTTCGAGGTGAAAATTAAACAGACCAAAATATCCCTACTGTTTTGAAAATTTTCCACTCATACACATTGCCTGTTAAACAATATATCATAGATTTCTTAATTGTTATCAAATTGTGATTTTGACATGTCTTTGTGAGTTTGACAATCGATTAATATCGTACATGTTGGTGTTCAAGAGATCATGCGTTGTCATATAAATAATTGATGCAGTCATTTCCCTTAAATTCTGTTCAAGCATCAAACAGAAGTTCTAATTAACTCGTCAACAAGGCCCGATTTGTAAATAAAGTTTCATTCTTGTACGTCTTATATTTGCCGCCTGTGCTAGGTGGCGAACATAAGACGTGCCTAAATATAACTACTACAATTTGGGTTAAAGTGGCGAAAAAAAGAAGGGGCGAAAATATCCCAAAGTACGGTACTGCTATTACTCCTGCTACCACAGCAACTACTACTTCTACTTCTGCTTCTACAAGTACTACCAATACAATCACTAAAACTGTTTACAACAAAGATAGCTTAACAACCCTTTCCTGTATAAACATTCATGTTTGACGGTGGAAAATAAATAAAAAAAAAATAATTGGCATTTTCACTCTCTTATCACTTGTTTTGATATTGAAGTATTGCACGAGGTCGGAAATTCCCTTTTATACAGATAGTCATTTTTTGCATTTTTCTTTACGGATTGTTTGTTTTCAGACATTCTGTAAATGTAATTGTCGTTTATTGCATTTACATGTATTTACAAATTATTATGAAACTTTCATCTCACAACTCATGGAATCACCGTACCTGTAATGTGGTGGATTTCAGGAACAATTGTATATAGTTGTTGCTGGGCGAGTAGCTTTTCGATAAAGACAGGTAGGCCGACACTTTACCATAATGAGCCTGAAAAATATTTTTAGCACAGTTTTTCGAAAACCAATGTTTCCAGCTCGAGTTAGTGAAGAAATTATTTATTCTTTTTTATTTCAATATGTTGGTTTTTCGACAAAATGAGATCACATAATATTCGGTATCATTCGATACTGTATTAAGTATATGTTTACTTATCTTATAACTCTACGAATATCCGTACGATAACATCGTGTATGATATTTTTTGTGTTACCACATAGTTAATTTTAGAACAAAGATATAATGCGGTTATTTTTAGAAACTTGCATTTCAGTCAGAAAAATAGACGAAAACAAGACAAATAGAGGTTATAAGATAAATATAATACGTTCTTAGTGTATTGTATGAAAAAAAATATCTAACGCGGTTGTGAGAATTGATAATTGTCGTGGCAGAGCCTCGACAATTATCAATTCTCCCAACCTCGTTAGATATTTATTTTCATATAATACACTTAGTATGTATTATTTATTTCTCAAACCATGTTTTACAATTTACAACTTCCCATTTTTTGAAAAGGAACAAAGTAGATTTATCTTTAGTTCAGTTTCTTGTTTTTTCGTATGTTAAGCATATAATCCACTCGAAATATCGATCGGACTTTCCCGTAAACTTTAGAGTACCTCGTAAGTGTAGTAATTTTGGGTTATTTTAGGTAATTAGGCATCTTTTGCGAAATGACGAACTTTCATGGCTGCGCCCGTATCATTCTCAATATATCTTGCGTTGATTCGCGGAGGTTCCCGATTGCTTATAAACACCTGCCACTCAATCATGACCGTTGAGTTTGAGAGTATTCATTTCAAGTTTTAACCAGGGTAAATGATGATTTATCCTCGGATGGAAAATACTGTCAACTGAGCCGAAGGGTCAAACATTTTTTGCTCTAAGAGTAAAGCAAAAAAAAAAATGTTCATTCTGTAAAAACTGATATATTTAAAGAAAATGAAATGAACAGACGGATTTTTCCTCAATAATTAGTGCAAAGTAATCCAAGGTAAAAATAATTCCAGGGAAGAACCTGGCCATTTATGTTATTTCAGTTAATCAATTTGCTTTCCAGTGTAGTAAAAAGGACATTTTGAATACTTTCGGAACGTTTTTGAGTTGTTTGAACGAGTGATTGGAATGAATAAATGGGGTGCTTGGTGAATGGATTTGATCGGAGTGATTGTCATTTTCATAATGTTACTAACTGTTTAGTTACACGTATTGCGTTATATGAACATACTATGTTAACAATGCTTACCGTAAGACTAATACTGGTGGCATTATCCGGAATGTCTATCTGTATAGGTACCATTCCATTATCTGGTACAGTAAACAGGCTAGGGTTAAGGTTGTATCGTCTAGTCTGAGGTTGGTAATATGGGTACGGTGTTGTACTTGGACTTTTTAACTCATACGTTACTGATGTCGTCACATTGACGTCACTTCGTATGCCAATAATCGGGGTATCATCTTGCTGGGATACTTTTAACTAAAATAAAGCCATAACTATGGTATCTTTTGTAAGGTATTTAATTCTAAACCAACTTTTATATTTGGGTCAATGTTCCATGTATACAGAAAATTAGTTCTTGCATATTTTTTTCTATCGACTTACATTAAAAAAGGTAGTGTTTACTATTTAAATGCATGTTTACGATGACCTTTAGCTTTTAATCTTCAATTATCGACACGTCTTTTATTTGAACATAAGACTCCCTATTACACATATCTGACATCGAAAAGGTTTCAATCAAATCCCTAAGAATTTCCGAAAGAGATCGAATTCAATACTCCCAAATACGATGTCGTATTCTGGAAATAGATCCGATAAAAAAGACATGTGACCAAACTTTCGAAGCCTACAATATAAAATTAAAATACAAATTGTCGCTTTAGATCGATTTTTGATGACGGTTAACAAAAAAACTACTCACGTAGGCTGTATAGGGAAGGCCGGGCTTAAATGTTTTAGGGTTAGATTCCAAGAACTTCATTTTCTCTGCTGTACTATAAAACATGACGTCATCCGATCCGTTTAACGTTATTTTATTGATACTCTCTGTAACGTTTGCCTCCACAATGATTTTACGTCCATTGAAATATTTCACCACGGATTGTATGTGAGCTAAAGGCAAGTTGAATGTCGCTTCACCATCTATCTGTCAGTTAATGAAAAACTATGTTATCTGGATATCCATTTTTTCTGTTGCTCACAAAAGCATTATCTTATTCTATCCAACTATTTTATAATACAACATTAATCGAGACTCACATGCATAAGATTAATTCGGTAAAACTTAAAAAAAATATGCATGGCTTGCCCGGTATACAAGAACCAGGCATAATTTCTTAGTTTCACCAAATAATTGCCTGTGATCTAAATATATGTTCATATGTATTATTGTTTCTATTTAATCTATCTTGTTTTACAAATAAGTTAAGTACCTCATGATAAGTCTACAAATCGCTTCTACATGCCAAAACAATTTGCATTACACAGATATATGTTGTTCAATAACGATTGCTATTTTCATTTGAAGAATAGTATTAAAATGAACAGAAATATTTCCTATTTCTTTAAAAATGACAGGTCAGATGAAATAGACAATAAAATTGACCATTGATTTATTGAAATAAAGCTTTTTGTACCATGCTTTTTTAAAAGAGGCAGTGGCTTCCTATTTAAAATCTTAAAGAAGTTTTGGAACACATGAAAGAAAAAAAGTAAAAAAAAAAAGGCCAAAAAGAGGGCCAGTATCGCTCCATTCGCTTTGATATACAATGTATCTATAAATGAGAACTTCAGTCAGATATGGAAAGAAACAAATATTTTATTAAAAAGGCAAAAAGATGGACAGAAAAGCTGATTCTATTGCAGGACAAGCCTTCAATGGAAACCCTACTTCAAAATAGATATTAATATGTATTCTAAAGAGGAAAAGTTTCTTTCTTATTATATAGATATGTATTGATAGACCTCAATCAATGAAACAATAATTATATAGAATGGTAGAATGACAATGATATTTGTGCTCCATCCTGCCACACCATTTATATGCTCAGATCAAAGTTCTGTGGTCAACTCAGGAGGAAATTTACTATAGAACAATCCTGTCAAGTTTTGCTGAAATTGACTCAATGGTTTGTGAGGAGACCTTCCATGTCCATATTTAGGGGTCAATCAAACTTTCTTGAATTAAAAGAAAAACAAAAACGCTAATCAAAGAAATATTTGCCAAGTTTGATTAAAATCGGTCAATTGGTTTAGGAGGAGATGTTTAAAGAAGCGTTTACGCATGCGCGGACACAAGCACGACAGACACACCGCCATGATAATCGCTTAAAAATAAAACAAAACAAAGAGAAAATAACAACAACAAAAATAACTAAAAATTAAGGAACAAATCAATGATTTTAACCTTTGTGTATCAATATATATTTACGTCACGATTATTACAATAGATTGAATCAATAGATTAGCAATCGTATACATGTATTTCTTGCATTGAAGCTTACTTTCATAGTTTGTGTGACGGTTGGTTCGTCACCTTTATAGTTATATGGTCTGTACCAGTTGTCTATGCGCGCCCGAACCGTCACTGTACCATTCACTGGTTTACCATAAGTATAACTAGAAATGAAACAAATACAAAAATGGTGATTCGTAATTGAATAACCCTTATCATGCTGGGAAAAAAATAATGCGATGACTCAGCGCCAAATATTTGTAACTGCCTATATGTTTATAGGAAGTTACAAACGTTTAATGCTGGGCCATCGAACGCATTAAAATTGATGATTGCTTCTTCAAGTATCGATTACACATATTAAAAGATAAAAGTCAGTATTTATTTTGAAAGAAAAATCTTTATTTTTCAATGGTTTTAACAGGAAAATCAGATGAAGAGACTACGATCAGATTGTACATATGTTCAGGCTAATCTTATGTTTATGTCTATGTCTTCTGCCAAAATGAGAAAAGACCGGATTCAACATGACACGGGCTTGCATTCAGGAATTGTTTAAAGCCATATTCACAGAAAAAACAAGATTGCACATTTGTTAGGGTATATAGCACGAATGTAGGCAATTCTGTAGGCAGAACTTAAAAGCTAGGGTTATACAATTTTCGATAGTTGTATTCTAATTGGTAAATGTAACACCAAATTCCTAACAACTTCAAATGTGATGAAAAAAATATGACTCGGATGAGCATGTTCTCACACACATGCAGTTAAGAATTCTAAAATGCACTTTGTAGATGACTGGTGACACAAAGGTCTTACACCACTTTACATTTGTTAACCGTCACGGGAAAAGGGACCATCCGGATAGTGCGTAAAGTGTCGACCCCAGTGAGACTGCGCGGACTGACCAGGGTCAAAACTTTTCGTACTTTGCTTATTTTCTGAATCTAGAATGATAACTACCTTCTTGTGAAAGAATTTTTGAATTGCGACCTCTGATTGACCTATGCTACACACAATCACGTGTTTAAATATTAATCTTACAGAGTTCCCAGATTGTCCTCTTTCGCGTGACGGGTCACATTTATATTGCAGCGACTGGTCCACACATCCATAGTTTTCCGTCTTCCCTAACACCGGTACAACCACAATATTTCATCAAGGTTATCATGTGATTACCTCATTACGGCATCTTTCTTATACGCCAATTGTTGGGAGAAATATGACTAGTGTCTCTGGGCCATAGGTCAAAAGGCCGATTAAAAATAGCCGAGTCAGAGGTCGAGCCCACACACCCAGAGATGCTAGCCCACTGCACTACCGAATGAGCCAAGCGGGTTCGGCATTGTTACATAGGGTATCCTCGTGCCCAACGCGAATATGATAGAGATCCCAACGTCGAACCCCTAACCATAGGGTTCCGTTGGCGGCACACAACCTTTCCCATGGATTGGTCATCACAAACCTGCGTGGGATAAACAGTGCTCTAAAATGCGCTTAAAAGAGCTTTCATGGTGCAATTTGTGGTAGAAATATCAGGAATCAATGAATATGTGTCCAACTCGTCACAATATCAATTATATAATAAGTAAACCTACGTGGCTTTAACTTTTCCTGATAATGTAGAATCCCCAGTCAGGGCATACGAAGGTAGCTCAACCGATACTTCAAATTTAGGTAAAACTGAAAAAGATAGATCAAATAAGGAATTGGAAAGATTGTTGAGTAAATATATGTGAACAAGTATAAAAGGTAAGGAATGAAAGAAATAGTTCCGCTTTTCTTACGAAATAGTTCCGCTTTTCTGTTTAAGACAGTGATACCAATTCATCCTTATCCCAGTTTTACACATCTGTATTTCTTTATGTACCAAAAATTACTCAAGAATAAAGTCACCAAGATTAATTATCTTTTCTTTGTTTAAAAAGGAAAGTCAGCAAGCTGTAAGGTCCTATATAAAATAAAAGAGCGATTCTCATGATCACAAGATAAGATCTATTTGGGCCTGGGACATACTGTATATGTACAAGTTGGCGCGAGTGATCGAAAGTCAAATTTGTCAAATTTGTCTGTGCTTGTACAGTTAAAACATTTAGAAATTGGCAGAATGAATGATTTTGGAATGATTTTGGAATAAAGATGAATGAGTGAGACGAATGAGTTTTGAGTGAAATTAAAGAGAGGTAATCCAATATCGCTTATTTTGTTGAGGAATGACAAAATTAGAGATATATATTACCTCTCTTTAATAACATTTGCATACAAATTCTAAAAAGCTAGCTTCCTATTTCTTTAGAAACTAATCATGCGCTTATAATTCATATTATGTCCAGTGAAATCGCTTTTTTGCTTGCTATATTTATTTTGAGTGTAGTTGTTGATTTTATATATATATGTCTTTTTAGAGTTTTTTGAGCGTTTTTTGAATGATTTGAGTTAGTGTTTGGAATGAACGAATGGAGTGCTGAGTGAGCGATTTAGAAGCTTTTGATCGAGGTTAATGTAAACTTCACGATGTTTAGATTAAACTATTGATCTCTCATCTAAACTTATACATCTACACGTAAACCTAATTGCATAACAAAAGTTTAGTTGTAACATCATATTTATATGGCAATCCCCGAGGTTACCATTTAACTTTTATTATGCTATAGAGCCGTAATGTTTAATACGTCAAATTATGTAAAATTAAAGGTACCGGTATAAGATTTACAATTTGCGTCAGTTTTTTAAATAGAACATACCGTAATGGTCCACAGTAAAAACCTTCTCCATTGACCGTCCCTGTTTAATGATAAAATGTTTTTGTATTAGTACATGCTTAAAGGTCTAATATTGCTATTGTGTCATTTAATGAAGACTGATACTCGTCCAAAGCCTCATTAAACAATTTAGAAAATCTGGTTTAAGAATAAATGGTGATTACCGTAAAAGTTCTGATAGAGCCTTATGCTCTAAAATAACCCCGCCTCTTATTCGAACGTCAAAATTGGCCACTTTTTGTATGATTTTTCGGAAATTCCAAGCCTCTAATAAGCCTACCATCCCAACAAAATCATGTCAGGATGATATCAATGGAGAATAAAAGGTTACTTTTTCCAACAAAATGTTAATCTTTTGTTTTATTTCAAAGTTAAAATTAACGATTTGCTGTGATTTCTGAGTGTAATGTAACCCGATTATTCAAATGCATGTATATACAGTAGATTTACAGTTGTGAAGACTAGGACAAATGGCTAAAAATGCAGTAGCATTTTGGCCATTTTTAACGTTTAACAACTGTAACCTCTAATAAACCTGCAATCCCTTCTAATAGAAACATGATGATTCTAATAAACCCCGGGGTTGTATAAGAGCATTTACAGTATATAAGTATTGAAAGACGCAGATTTGTTAAAATATGTTGTTAAATAATGTAAAATTTATTGTCTTTGAGATAAAGGCCTTCAATATGTTTCTTTATTTTGCATTAGCCTAAATATTCAAAGTTGAAAAGGCTGGTGATGTTGTCATATAAAGGTCAATAAAAGCTGCTTATAAAATTGACAGTTAAATTCTAAAGAAAGTATGATGAAATTCTAAAACAGAGTAGTAATACAACATAGAAATATCTCACATGTATATTGACTTTGATCTTCCAGTCACCCAGGACGGGCTGTGTGTCCATTGCCATATAGTTAGTTATAACACCAGATATATCCTGTAGTCCGCGCCATTGTTTTATCTTGTTGGTGTTAGGGTCCTAGCAATAAAAAGATATGATAAAATGTCTTCCGTTCTTGCTCAAAACTAGAAGATAATGGTATAAACATTATCTCGATTATCATTTGAAAGCACTGGAAAAAAAATCCGCTAGAGAAAAACACAGAAACAACAATAACTCAAAGGAATCAAAATGAAAAATCGATAATTGAAGAACTCGTACCTAATACTAATAGAATAGATTGTTCAGATTTTATAAAATTGACTCTCAATCATCCTAAAATTAAATAAAATATTACATAAATAAAAATGTTCCCATACTGCGAATTTAGTACGGGATTGGATCCATTCTACTTGAAGTTAAAGTGAGATATATAGAGGATAATCGTTTGTTTCAGTGTTAGATCGATTTATATTCATTGAGTGAACAACAAAAGTTATATTTTCACGAGTGGCGAAGCCACGAGTAAAATATAGCTTTTGTTGTTCACGAAATGGAATATTAATCTATCCTACTCGAAATATAATCGACTACTCTATTTCTTTATTGCAAAAATGAGACAAAATGTGAAATTTCTAGGATATATTTTCGTAAAGCGCGTCATTTTGCGCGTATTTTCTATGCAGCGTTGATTGTGAAGTCACTTATTTCGCCCCGCATTGATGACGTCAGATAGGATGAAATGCACAAAAGCAGGGTATAAGTTTTTGATAGTTTCACTGTTTTTGTGGTGAAATTATCGAGTGATAATCTTCCGTTATTTCTCGGTAAACTACCGAAAAGCATTAAAGAAATTCATATTGTTTGTTGTTTATGATGTTCATGACGACAAAAAGTACTTACGTAGATATCGATGTCGTATAGACCGTCATAAACTGTTAAGTTTGGGTATACGGCGAAGACACGGAAATGAACTGAAGCAAAGTCGAATCTGCAGGGCTCGACACTAAGGGGAGTCCGGGAGTCCAAGACTCCTATTTTCTAAGGCTGGACTCCCTCATTTTGCAATTTGGGAGTCCAATGGACTCATTTATCATAAAAGAGAATATCAAGTCTACAATCCAGAGAAAGTTTTTTTATTGGTTTTGGAGGTAATATTGTGGAAAAAAAGAAATTGCTTTTCACAAGCAATTTCTTCCTTTCCACAATATCTCCTCTAGTGTTAGAATTTGGACTCCTTACTTTGGACTGATTGATTTCATACATTGGGAGTCCACTGGACTCCTCACTCAAAGAAGTTAGTGTCAAACCCTGATCTGTATAAGACGGTTATAACAGGAAATTTACAAAATGTGTATTTTCCTCAAGGTTATTCACCAGAATCATGAAAGTGACCGTCATATTTACTTATCGATTGAACTCATTGTATTTATTACATAAATATATTTAAAAGGGCTCTTTTATACATGCGTTGTCCATATTTGGACCTAAATCAGTGTTTAATCATTTGTTGACCCCCAACAATGCTAGTGGAGATATAAAAATGGCCAAACAGAATATTGAAATGGTCCAAATGGTTAGATTCAACCTTTCCCGTAGGGCTCCGGGGTTTTGCGTGGGTGTTATTGTATACTTGTAAAAGTATGCGGAAAGGCAGAAATGGTTGAAGCAAGAACTTTCTAATTTTCCATCAATAAATTCTATCGCATGGGATAATTTATTTAATACCGCAACCACTTTAATTGTCGTTTTGGAATTTGGAACTATCTAACAACGCAGAAAGTGTTGTAACGTACCTGTTTGTCCTGGTTTATACATAGCTTTATCTGTCTGTATAAAGATGGACACATTTTTACTCTCCATTGTCAGATCTGTTTGATTGGTAAACTGTAGACCCTGACCTGACCCCACAACACGAACTTGATACGAACCGCGCTTGAGGTCTTCAGGAACCTACAATAATCGGACATAATCAACTGTTATGGAAGTGCAGATTTTTCTCATTCCTCCATGGACAATTTGATGGCAATATTTCGCTTAGCCGAACATAAGCTTAAGTTGCGAAATTGCTCAAAGGGTTTTATAAGTTAAATTATTCGCCCGCCACATAGTATCCCCAAAAAGGCTCTATATAAAACATTACTAAATAAAATAATTAGAATGATGATATATGGCGTTACTGAGTAGTTAAATCAATTGCTTAACGTTGAAAATTACTTTTATGCCCAAAATGTGACAAGGTAGAATAAGCAGGGTATAGGAATGTCATACCTCTCTGATCATTAAGAATATTTATTTTTTCCGGGGAATCAAATGGAATTAAAATTCAAACCTACAGAAGAAAACCGTACTTAGGGGTTTTTTTTCGCCATGGTCTACTTTTCGCCAATTCGCCGCCCTCGCTAGGTGGCGACAATAGAACGCACCAAAATATCACTAATATTTTGAATATTAAATTCCTTTTTGAACATCAAAAAGTAGATTCCCGTATTTACCTTTTCAAAAATGACCGACCTGTGAATAAACATTATATTTTTCTGTGTCTTATTATCGCCACCTATACATGTACTAGGTGGCAAATATAAGACGCTTTAAAATAAAGATCCTTTTTTTTTTGGCTGAAACTAACGAAAATAAGACGATGCAAAAATATCCCAAAGTACGGTAGTGTAATCAACTACAACAAGAATGTATTCAATGATCTAGGTTTGATAAGAAATAATATGACTATTACCTGTAGTTCTAACGTTCCAGGTATTCCTGTAAAATTCAAGATGTCCCATAGTTTTATTATGTATATTAAAACAATGAAAAAAAATAATTTCTAAAAATACCATTCGAAACAGAAAAGTACAAATGGCTTATTTGTGACTAATCACGTGGAAAAGGTACGTGTGGGAAAAGGTAATTAATAAAACGTCAACGGGGGGGGGGGGCACCTTTCTATCGAAAAAAGATCAGGTAGATTGACCCACTTGGAAAATCCGGATAAAGGGCGAGATCTCAAATCTTGTAAGCCTGCACAGACCGCAGCAAATACCAAGGTTCATTACGCACTACTCAGTTTCAGATGGTCCCTTTCGTCTAACGGGTCCACAATTAATCTCATCTAGTATGTATTTTAAATAAAAATAATTAATGATCGTTACAATTCAGTCGTAATAGATTTAATGTAAAAGTAAAAACAATGCTAGACATGTTTTTCCGCTTTCTTCAAAATATATGGATTTTCAAAAATTAATAGTTGAATGCCATTTTATTCAACTTTTAAATCAAACCAGGATCTTTGTGCAGGCTGATCTGACTATTGACTTGGCGCACATTCGACTTTGTAGGAATACAATATGAACGC
This sequence comes from Fragum whitleyi, assembly GCA_948146395.1. Lineage (NCBI taxonomy): Eukaryota > Metazoa > Mollusca > Bivalvia > Cardiida > Cardiidae > Fragum > Fragum whitleyi. The sequence continues at coordinate 5,057,590 of OX411549.1, forward strand.
TCATCTAATGACGTACCTTGTTTAAACGTCCCATGTGATGACACTACGCTTTGTTTGGTTGTTTTAAACACGAGGCTAGCTTCAACGTTGACGTCTGTAGGTGACTTTAGTATGTTAACACTGATGTTTAATGGTACACCTGGTCGGAAACTCTTCGGTGTGACAACTACGTAAGTACTGAAGACGGGAATATTAATACAACTTACAGTTAACAACATTGTAAAATTGACAAGGTAAATGATTTAAGAATGACTTAGGAATGAAATTGGATGAGTGTGTGGAGCGAGTTTTGAGAAATTTAATGGGAGGTAATCCTATATTGCAAATTTTGTTCAGGATGAACAAAATATGCGATATTGATTACCTCCCTTTAATGAAAAATTGCATAGAAGTTCTTAACATAGCCTCATATTTCTTCAAGAACCTATGAGACGCTAACAATTTGAATTTTGTCAGAGAAATCGCATTTTTTCTCTATCAAAATGTATTTTGAATGACGTTGTTGGTTCTATATTTTCAATTGGTTTGAGCGTTTTTGAATGGTTTGAGTGAGTGTTTGGAATGACTGATTGGAGCGCTGAGAGAGCGATTTAGAATGGTTTTGATTGAGGTGATTGTCAATTTCACGATGTAACTAACTGTATGATATCTGGTATAATTTTTTGAAAGTCTATGTACCAAAAATCCGTGTAATGAAGCTCATTCTACAACGTCTCTAAAATTTGTTTCGCAATGTTTTAAACCGATGTAACTTTGCAAAGTCTAGATTTTTATTTTGAATTTTATCTGTATTTCAAGATCCTCATTCACCCTTCTCCTATGTTTCATTTTTAAATGTTTTACACCCTCTTAAAAGTAGTTCAGTAATTTACAACCGAGATGTTATAAGTTTCCCACTTTACTGATACATGTATAATGAGACAGCGGCAAGGGTACTTTAAACTTTCAAAGAGAAACCAAGAAAGAAAAGGTAACATGAAAGAAAAGAAAGGTACTTACTCTTTCGCGTAGGCTGCCGAAATGGCCGCTGCACATATCAAGAAACGCCACATTGCGCCTGAAAGAATTTAAAATGAATATCAGAGTCTACCCAGGGAAAATTATTCTATATTAATTTCCTGCATTAAAAAGATACTACTTCTTTTAAACGCAACTGCCATCCCAAAAGATATTGTGAAAACGAAAAGCAAATGACAACATAAAAAAAAGAAAAAAAGAAAAGAAAATGATTATAGTTATAATTATGATGATTATGATAATCGAATACAAAATGATAAACCTTGGTTTCAGCCTAAGATCGATATAGCTTTCAAAGTGAAAAACAAAAACTATATTTTTCACAAGAGGCGAAGCAAGACAGTGAACGACTGATTTTTAATTGCAAAAATGACACAAAACGGGAAATTTCTGGAACAAATTTTCTTAAAGCGTTTTTGCACTTGCCCAGCGTTCAGGATTACAAAACAGTGCAAACAGTTTTCCAACTATACCCCTGTTTGCACCGTTTTGAGATCCTGAACGATGCAATGTCATGACGTCAATTGTAAATTTGGGTGCGCTTAGATGACGCCAAAAATGGTCAACGAACGGAAGCCATGAAAATTTATTTGGTAAGTTCACTGTTTGACACTGTTTGACAGTGAAATTTTTCAAGTGATAATCTACCGTTAGATCTCGATAAACCACAGAAAAGTATTTAAGAAAGACAAATAAATGTCCTACATAAAGCTTGCTAAAAATTCTAATTTTAGAATCAATTAGTATATTCCTGTGACCTTTTCTACTTATCTTCAACTGATGTATATTCAGTATAATGCTAAGGGTTTGGAATCGATTACGGAATTTGATAATCTTGTTCGTGTCCACAAAAATGGACCAAAAAAGTATTCGTTGAAAACGAAACCTATTCGTCAGAAATGACGTCATTGTTCCTAGAAGTCGTCATCTTTCCAATAAATAGTGTAAATATAGTCGTGTCGACAGGAACATATTTTTTTTTACATCTCTTGAAATTTCTTAAGTGTTTCATCCAAGATCTTAAATCATAAGCAATGATAGATATTCAGTATTGATCACAAAATTCCAAAAATCCGTTCAAAAGATTGGAATATTCTTTTGGATGCTCTAATAATTTTGTTCTGAGAGCAGTCGTTAACATTATTGCGCGAACATGATTTTTTAAATTTTACAACGAGTTCCGTTCATTTAAAAGTTTTAATACCCTGAAGCCGCTATTGACAATTGTGTGTTAAATAGAATAAAGCCTCGTCATGATATTATTTCCCAACCTCGGTCAGATAAATTTATATTTCAAGACACTAACATAATATTTTCTGATACTCATTTCCATTTAACAAACAACAGAAATATGTTTTCACGAGTGGCGGAGCCATGAGTGAAATATATAGCTTATGTGGTTTACGAAATGAAATGTTTATGGATCTTACTTGAAAAAAAACCCAACGATTATTCCATTTCTTTAAATGCAACAATAAAACAAAATGTGAAAACTTTAGGATATCTTTTCTTAGATATCATTTTTCAAGTGATTGCTATGCAACGCTCATGGTGTCGTCAGTAATTTGGCTTCGCTTCGATAACGTCAGATAGGTTGAAATGAACGAAAGCGAGGTACATGTATAAGTCGTTAATGAGTTCACGAGTAAAGCAACGAATTTCATCAAAAGATAATCTATTCAAATTTCTCGATAATCCACTGAAAAGCATTAAAAAACGCCGTATAAAGTATATTGTTTTTATAAATTGTTCGGTACACGAATAATACGGCCAAACTCGTCACCTACCTTGAGTAAACCGGCTTTAAAAATGAAAATTTTGCAATTCTGATCTTCGTTATCTAGGTGACTGATAAGAAATTTCGGTTGAGACAAAAATCGCGTCAACAAAATTATGTCCTGATTAAAGACGGGTTCAGTCCGCATATCTTCGCTTCGTATAACTAACAAAACTAACATACGTACACCACAAATGTTTTTACTTGTTCGAGAAGGAACAGTGAGATGATTAAAAAAAATTCCAAGCCCATATATCTTCGTTTACCTTTGACATTGATTCTGCAGGCAACGTAGCCAACATTTTTTCTGAACTTCTTCAATACCGTGCAATATCGTAGGGTATCGCGTTTTTTTCCAGGTTACCGCATGTTTATGACAATATTTAATCTTAAATAAATGAATAAGGCATCTGAAAAGAATCGCTAGGGATAATGGAATTTTATGGAGCCATTACAGCAACATATAAGGTATGCCACTTTTATTTTGCATATACAATATTGCTGTCTCAGGACCCATTAGATTGATTGACTCAAGATTGAGATGCAAGACATTTCTCGGTCACAAAGGTAACCGTGATAAGGCTTTTAGAAATACATCCTGACTATTGACAATCAAAGGCCTGAAAGGCCTGAATTGAAGACAGGACTGAATATTAACAATTGGAATGAAAATTGTGGCGTTTTGAGAAGATCTCTTGAGTGGGAATCAAAAATTTAAAGCAATCATTGATGGTTACATATGGAAACTGCACCTTCCTAACAAATGAATATGCTTTACTTTGAAGACTCATCACTTCCAGATAAACCTATCCCTCTAGCCAATTCAAGCTTAACAAGAGGGTAACTGCCTTCATAATCGCTATTCATCCCCAACTGTAAGTTTTAAATATCCTATATGAAAAATATTCATTTAACCAACAGAAATATGGTGGCAATTCCTGTATTCTAATAACTCATGTGAATTATTGCAACCCTGTTTTATAAAATTGTATAGATTATCCCCAGCAATCCAATATGATCCAAATCCGATTTTTTTCCAGTCAAACTTATTAAGTGGATGTGTAAAAATCTTAAATAAAATGTTAATCCACATGACACACATTGCTTACCCCTTGATGAAGAGCTGAACATTTCATTGCCATGGTGAATATTGCCCTGAATTGGAAATTTGTTCAAATTTCTTTACATTTATTATCTGATCCAGGATTTGACTAATTATCTCCACATAAAAGAAGCAATGAAAGTAATACCAATATTCTTATACTTTTACTAGTCAAAGTCAATACTAAGAAGAAGTATTTTCCCGTACAATAGCTGTAGCTTTTTTTATGAATACCGTTTAAGTTTCTTCCAGGAGTGAAACATTCTATTTCTATTTTTCCATTGAGATATTTCGATCTCCATTTCAGTTTATTCTCCTTGCATATGGTCTTACTTAGTAGAAAATTATTTTTACTACAAAATAATATATAAACCTTTTAAGACAACCAACCTTTCAGGCCTTTTCCACGGGACTGCTTTTCTAGATCAAGATTCGGATTGAACTATCCGGTGAACTATCAATTTTGACAACCTGCCAAAATGACAGATCGTTAAATGAAATCCCGAGCTACAACATTTATAATCTTGAGTAGAATTCTTTCAAAGTCTACTCCAGAATGTTACAAAAAAATCCATTCCAGTTTCCAAAACAGTTTCTGTTATTGTCAGAAAATTGTCGAAAACAAAAGCGGAAACTCAAAACCGGGATCGCGCATGCGTGGTACTACTGTATAGGCCATTCGGAACACCAATCGGCCAATCTAACGCATTTGTCACAACTCGACCGATTCCGTAACCTACATTTATCTGAGACTTCGGAGATCGCCCGATGATTGCCGAGTGAATATCACGATCACGATCTGTTGCCGTTTACGGATATGACCGAGTGATCTTCCAAATGCTGTACAATATGGATAGACAAAACAAGCCTAATAATAAAGTAATTTGATAAGCCATCGAAATTTCTCCGTAAATCCAAGTAAAACATTCAAACCTAGGAAATTCCAAGGGTTTACGAGTTTATTCAAATAACCTTGTGCTGTTTTAGTTTTTATCCATTTACACTACGACAGGCCCGGGAGACGGATAAATAAAGCAACCTTAAGGACACACAAACACACAATTTTACGAGAAATAGGGAGTCTAAAATGGGGAACTGAAAATAGCTTGCCAATGCTACGTATAAAAACAGTTGTAGGATGCAATTGAAAATTTGGAGCAAATGCAAAAGATTGCAGCCGAAAACGCCCTAAAACAGCACCATTTACGAAAGTAAAACACGTTTCTGCAGGCAATTTCTGCATAGATCACGTGTTCACTCCCCTGAGGTCCCGGCCAGAATTTAGGTCAGCACCAAAATTTTACGGTATATTGCTACACTATTGATTACTTTTGCCGCGTTTATTTTTATGAATGGGTCTACTTTTTGGAGCGTAATGACACATGTAGGTTTGTTATAAGAATCCGATGCCGACGATCCCTATATTGAAAGACAGGTAAACCTGTCTTCAATAAAAACCACCTTACGGATGTTCAATTTTAGAAAACATGAAAATTATAATATATCATATGTTAAACATTTTATGAAGCGTAATGGCAAGTTCTACGGTGCACGTCAAACGGTGTCATAATCACTTGGCTGCTTTTTGTCTCCTCACGAGCACTGTTAGCGTTTAAGTACGGCTAGTTGACTTCGAATATAATGTATGCTCAATTTGCTAAACGCTTACAACTTTGTCACAAGTTTAAGTATAATAGTGTTCAAGCTTTAAGTCGCATTGAGAAAATAGAGGAGTTTTCCAGTTTGCTCGACGTATGACATATGATACATATATAATACGTACTAAGTGTTTTGTATGAAAAAAAAAATATCTAACGAGGCTGGGAGAATTGAAAATTGTCGAGGCTCTGCCACTTGGCTCATACACTTAGTACGTATTACATGTATATTTATCTTATAACCTCTATTCGTATTGTATTCTTCAATGTTTCTAACTGAAATGCAATTTCTAAAAATAAACGCTACATATCATTGTTCTAAAAAAAACTATGCGATACCATAAAAAATATGATACGGAATGTTATCATACGGATATTTGTATAGTTATAAGATAAATGACAATATCTTAGACCAGGACTGACATCTTTATCTATTTAATTCGCTCTGTATGTAGGCACTTATCCAAAGGTTCCTTTTTACCTTACCTTAGCTCGACATTTCTTTTGAAGAATACCGAATAAAAAGTTATTTCGGTCCAAACGAATGACTTTATTGATTTTCCTTTTTATTTGCAGCCTATTATTCGGACTTGCCTTTATTGACAGGCTTCACACATACATGTCCACAGCCGTTCCTACAGCATAACTGTTCACCCGTACAATCGATGTCGCTATAACACTCGTGTACGCACGTGCCGAATTCATGTGGTCCTGGATACTCTTCTGTTACCAAGGAAATAGAGGGTATAAAAGCAGTGTTGTGCAATAGTGATTTCATCGAACAAGTCATCAACAAACAGACAAAAACGAGGCCTTGTCGAGGTTTTATCTGTTGTAGATTTTGTAGTGCAAGATAAAAAATTGGATATTCTATTTATATTATTCTCATGTAAATGTATATAGGTTTGTAAAATCATAAAAATAAAGTTTGGCTCGTTGAGATTCCGCATTATACAAGGTTTCACATAGATTTTTATACGACTAAAGTTATGGACAAACTATTTAACAAACTTATCTATCAGGCACTTATGCTATTTCTTGCATCATAGCCTAAATTTGGCGACATAGCATCGATAATTTACTGTGTAATAAGCATAGTAACCAGGAAAGTACTTCCGTTTGCCTTACGGCAATTCTACAAATATCAAAATGGTCTGGTATTATAAATTAGACTAATAAGACGTAATCCTGATGGTCCGGGTTAACTTGGTGGGTGGGGTAATTTTCTGCCATTTATGTGTTTTTTGGTTGAATTATCACTTCATTTACACCCAATCTTTAATGAATAAGTCAGAAAACGCTACAATAAGTCCTTTTGATAATGATATTTGGATAGTTATTTGCACAATGAGGTATTACGGCTTGTGAATATTTTCGTGGAGGGTTGGTTCAAACATAGCCGTCTAACACAAAACTGCTACCACAATTTGACATTACAACGTGCCTAAATGTGTTGAAGTATGATGGATCTTTCCATTTTTTGAGTCAAACCTTTTCTTGCAGGTATGTTGAACGGATCGAATTTTTCAATTTTTGCCTCCTGGACTATGGGGTCTGTTTTATTAAAAAACTAACAATCACTTTTTGCGTTAAGTAAAAGTTAAAGTTGCTTCTACAGTAGTTCGTGTATCATCTGATTGGAATCGTCTCTCAAAGAGATATTGCAAGGCAGAATCTACCAATGAATGAAAACACCAGCTACGACTTGTGATTTTGACTTACGATTAAATTTGTCGTTAGAAGTATAAGTAAAACGGGCCCCTGGTGACCTTTTCCGGGTAGTCACTGCCGGTAGCTTCTGATTAATTCCTCAAATCTTCCCTAGGAATATTTTCATTCTACAGATGTGTAAATCAAATACACCTCAAATGTTTCTTTTTCTTGTTTCATAAGATAAGTACACGGCTAACGGGATATAGCTTTTCGACATATACATGGCAACGGTCAAGGCCATCCCTACGGCCTTGCACGTTAAAATAGGGTATAAAACAAAATCTCAAGGTATTCAAGAGAATATTGAATTGTGTAATTATCACATAGCCTCCGTATCTCTCAAAATAACATGTACAAAGTAATATTAAGGCCAAAACGAATATTCCTATAGCAGATGCTTTAAATATATATGCTTTACTTGTTGAAAGTAAAGTCAGTCTTGCTCGAGCGATCAGGTCTTTTAGGCGACTACTTTCGTTAAGAGACCGTTCTTAGATTCGGAGCCTCGATGAAAAAATACTTTTTATTGTCCACAATAAAGGAAATAAATATTCTATTTCTTTATAGCAAAAAACGAGACAAAATGTGAAAAATCTTTAGACAAAAATTCTTTAAGCGCATCATTTTGCACGTGATTGCTATGCGACATTCATGATGACGTAACTTATTGGGCTCCGCTAAGATAACGTCAAATAGAGTGAAATAAACGAAAGCGTTGTTTATTTTTATTGATAATTTCACTGGCTTGGCGGTGAGTTTTTCAAGTGATAATCTATCGTTGTTTCTCGATTTTCCACCGAAAAGTGTTTAAGAATTTGAGGTTTTAAAACGAAGACTATGAAAAAGCGATTTTATCAAATATATAAACAGATATAAAAACAGATACAAAAACCCCAAGAGCATCAACTGCGGTTGCAACGCTCGGCTGCAGGTGCTTGATAATGCAAAAGGTCTAAGCAAAAAAGGAACATAACACATTATTGCTTTCAAAGTTATACTCATTCACTGTCTAGATAGTTTTCGTGTTGGTGAAATCACATGCCAAGTTTCAAGAAAGACGTATTCAATAACAACAGAGATATTACCCAAGGTTAAGGCTTGTCACACCAACTCCAAAAAACAGAGACAACCCGAATGACGTCATGGTGATGACAATACCTCTGGTTTCCCCCCTGGTATGGACAAGTTTAATAGACTCTGTGCTGGAAGAGCACGAAATTGATATTTTTTAGCATCAGGCTCGTGGCGAAAGATTCTTTAATCCCGTTTCCGAAAAGAAACTAGAGCTGCTTGAGCAGCTGATTCGCCCCACAGGCATGAATCTACTGAAATGAATAGACGAGAAGGGAATCAATGATTTTTTTTTCAAGTAAATGAGTGTTATAAGGGGCGGATGCTGAAATAATTTTACAAAGAAAAAATCAAGATCAAATTTATGAATACATTATAGAAAATTGACCTCCGCCTTTTAAATGCATATTTATCCTCAAATCGCAACATTTATGAGCAGTCTGATAATGGGTCATCTAAGGATCATTTCGGTGATATTTTGGTTCATATCTATCAGTAAGGTTCTGAGAAAATGATTTTCATAGTTTCCACAATATAACATAGAGAGAAATGCTCTCCGCCCTTAAAGACATTTTTCATCCAATCACAATAATTTTCTGTAGACATATAATGAATAAGGATTACTTCAGGATCATTGGAGTAAAATTTTATTGTTATCTACCAATTACGTTCTGAGAAAATGGTTTTCATAGTTTCCACTAAATAACATATAGAGAAATGACCTCCACCCATTGTAGATATTTTCTTCATCCCATCACAAGTTTTTTTGTGAACTGATTGATATCCATCTGTTAGATAACGAAAAATTGATTTCCAAAAAGTTACCACTAAGTAACATATAGAGAAATGACCTCTCCCCATAAGACATATTTTTCAACCAATCACAAATATTTTTGGTACATGGATAAAGGAACACTCAAGGATCATTCCAGTGAATTCGGTTGAAAAGCATAAGTTAGATTCTGAGAAAAGTCATATATTACAATATATGGAAATTAGCCACGCCAATAAAAGCCTTGTTGTTCATTGTAATAAAACTTTTTGAACAACTTTGAAAGAGGGTCACCCAAGGATCATTCCTATGGAGTTTTTTTGAAATTCGCCCAGTAGTTTACGATCGGACGTACGGACGCACGACGGACACAGCGCCACGACAATAGTCCCAGTGGCCACCAAACTTACCCTCGATGGCAGGCTCCACACATACATGCCCACAACCATTCCTGATGCACACCATTCCTTCATAGCATTCGTTGTCGCTATAACATTCATGTACGCATGTACCAAATCCATTTGACTCTTTATACTTGTCATTCACTATAAAATACTCTCTGTCTAAAACAGTTTTTACTGCGTAAATAATTCCTTTTGAGCCTCCAAATTACATTTAAGTTCTGAGTTCTTAAGTTCTGATCCGCCGTTCAATGGTTAAATATAATATTGGCTTAAAGTTAAGCATATTTTTCTACTAGTTATTGAAAATATTTAACATTTTCGTAAGACTCAGCTGTAGAAGTTACAAGAGGGCCAAGTCATCGTTAATAGAGAGGGGGGGGTTATACATTATTAACCGGAAATTGAAAGTTGCAATGGACTGCAAGTTTCAATGATGCACATGACTCTTAAAGTGCTAACCCTAATAAATAATTTCATGAATGACTTATCTTTTCCTTAAGAGATTTGATGCTTTTTTCCCACCAAGATTATTTTCTGCGTATTCTGCAATTAAATTACACTCAGAGCATAAGTAAGTTTAAGTTTCACTTAATTTACTTATTAAATGGTCACTCCTATAAACTTGAAACAAATTGAAATTTAAATTTAGTCACATAAGATTGATTGTAGTTGTTTAGCCTTGGTAATTCAATATATAATATGCTTTACTTTATGCCAAAAGTATATATATACTTAGCAAAAAAAGAAACTTTACATGACTTACTGAGGGCTGTAGTGTCGCTATGAAACCATAAATAATACGGATGCTATTATAACATGAAACTTGAAGGCAATATCCGTCGGTTTATGGAAGGGTAAGTACCGGATGTTTGTAAAATGAGGATTTTATTAGTAGTCAAAAGACAAAGGGGTCGATTTTAAAAATCACAGAGATGAATTCAAGATTGTTGGTGATATTTTTAGTACAGATCCTTCATGTTTTCATGCTTAAAGTCGTTCAATACCATGATAGACAAACGTCTGATCTTAACACGCATACTTGTCTTGCAGTTATCCTTCCTTTGATGAAATGAATTGAAAAATATGCGATGGTAACAGGGCCTCAACATGACGTCATAAGTGGACTATCTCATCTCAGCCGACACTTCATGTGGTTGTAACGTATTTTTTGTTAATTAATATGGATTTAAATGTCACTTTCGATAGTTTTACATTTAAAATTCGGTGGCTGGTGCACCTATCCATAGTTTCTTGTCGTTTCTCACAGTACGGCTAGAGCTTTCATCTGAGGCACCAGTCGCCATTCTCTCCTAGGCGTATCCATTGCCAATTATGTGGGAGAGAAATGATACTTATCACAATGCTTTTTGTCAAATATGGGATGAAAGATGGCCGAGCCAGAGGTCAAACCCACGACCCGATGACTGAAAACCAGACACATAACCGATTGTCCTAACCGGGCGCGGCAGTTCTTAACCGAGATGTTAAAATGTGAATTGCCTGTCCCGAGTAGCCAAACTTAAGAGTGGCGTTATAAATAGGCATGCAAGCTCTATGTATACCTGTAGTCTTATTTCTGCCTTTATTCGATCGTTGTTGCATACCCTTTTCAATAAAAATGTACAAACAATTTTGTTTTTTCGTGCCGATGCTAAGGAATGAGTGTGACTGAGTAACAAAAATCACTCAATATGAATTTTGGGTAGCCCAACACGGGTATGTGACCAAAACCGGAAGTTACAGACGCATTAGCTCGGACTCTCTTCAATCACGTAAAATCCTGCGTCTGTGTAGTCTCTGTAGCTAGCCCAACTAACACATGTAAATAAAGTTGGCCTATAGCCACTGTAAGTCATTCAAAACAGACCAACAAGTATGTAAAGTTTCTTTTTTTGCTAAGTATATATATAATTATTTCTCTCATAACTCAAAAATGCCAAATTTAACATAATATAAATATCATGCTACATTCCTCGTCAATGTCAATATGGTTGATGAAAAAAGCAAATACATTTCATGTTATACTAGAAAAAGGAGAGATATTTTATGAATCATATTACCTTTCTCTTTGTACTTTCTTGGAGTGGTATGACAAGAATGGGTAAATTTTAGCCTGAAAAACATTTCTACTACGTTTTGTTTCTATTAAGAGAGTAAGCGAAGGAGGTAAAGTGGTTTATTTGTTTTGGTTTTTTTTTTTTTAGAAATTCACGATATTATTTTGAAAATACCCTGTGAATGCCCTCCACAAGTGGACGACGTGTATTCACATCTCTTCTGTTCATCATCCCAGACAAGTCCCCCGGGACACGGACGGTTATCGTATATCAACCCGTTAGAACACGTGACATAAACATGGCAGCCATTACAAGACTGGTAGTCGCCGTTTGTCTTTCCATCACAGTCTGATACACAGTGTTGTCCTACACACAGACAGAAAATAAGATCCGTTCTACAGGAAAACCTACTTAAATGACAATATATCTGATAAATACAGACGTAGATTCCAAATTCGAAATTTTGCAACATTTTTTATTTATAAAACCGACAGAAAAGTTCTGCAAAAAGAAATCAATGCTTTGACCTGTTTGTGTTATCATTTTTCCCCAAACCGAATTTTCTATGCACTGACAGACGAAAATGGACCATCTGAAAAGTGCGTAAAGTTTCGACCCCAGCCAGACCGTGTGGACTGCGCAGGCTGACTAGGGTAGAAGCTTTTTGCACCTGGCTTATTTTCCGAATCTAGAATGGTCATTTTACCTTCGTGCAATTTTTTGTGAAATCCGAAACTCTGTTGTCTTCTCCTGGAACCATTCTGGTTTTTTATTTATTGTTTTTTCGGAGATCTCAGATGGTCCTTTTTGTATGGTTAGTCTCGTAATGTATACATTTTAAATACTTTGATGGATGAATGAGAGCAACAACAAAACAAAACAAAAATGAATAAATGAATAAATATATTAAGAAAGAGAGAAAAATTGAAAGAAAGAAACATAAATAAAAATGCTGCAAGAATACGCGAAGCAGATTCTTTCACAAGTGCAATTATGTTCTTTCGATCCATACCTCCATGTTTTTTACTTGATGTACAAAAGGAAAAAAAAAACTATTTTGGTGGACGTTTGAGTTCACCACAAGTAAATTTCGCTATTCTGACTCTTCGATTGTATACAAATGTACTGTAATCACAAGTCACAATACCGTATTCGAGTTATACTGTGTATTTACAGTCCCGTCAAATTTTGATAACTTTTCAAAATGGTATTGCCCACTTCAAAACATGTATCTGACAACTGTGCTTTTCAAAAATGGCGTGATACAAGGATTCTTTATAATTTGTAGAAAGCGTTAAACATCTTTAAAATGTGAACCCTCATGTAATTTTGAGATCGGGTATATGTTCCGCGTAGGGCAAATATCAGGCCGAATAAGTGATTTGTCGTTTGTTTCCTCGTGGTCTACGAGTGATAACTCATGAAAACTTGGAACAAAGATATACTGGGTTGGTTAACTCCGGTGATACTACTACGTTGATAGATATACGGTATATACAACGGTGGCTAATTCATGAATACACCTATCTTTATGCAATGGTGTTTACATCACGCGACAGTAAATCTCGAGACAGGTGTCTGGTCTTTTTGTACGTGTGTTTTATATATTTAGTTCCAAAAGAAAGTGTGCACTTTTGAATTTTTTTGACTATCCCCAAGAGTAAGTGCAAACATTATTTGAAAGCAAAAATCGCGCGTTAGCGAAAATTCTCTGCTTAATTGAGACATTTGCTTTTGCTTGTTTTGCATGTGCACCACGTGTAAGAGGAATAATTGGTCTAAAAATGCATCCAGTTGAATCTTTAAGGCTTTCCGTAGCATAGAATCACATCTTCAATACAAATGTGCATAATGCTACAGCGTAGTTTGACTAGCAATAAACGTCGTTGAACAAAATCGAATCTTGTCAGTTTAAGAATGTCATTAGATTAATTAAGCAGTCATGTTCCAATAAAAATCATCGTCATCATTTTGTAAGGCCTTTGATAAGCAAATCGAGATGTCATAAAACGTTATAGCACCATTCAACGACAAGTAACTAGTCTAACAACGTAGCAATGTCTGACCTTGACGTACACGTAACGTCTGCATAAAAAATCAAACTTTTGTTTGGAAATGGCTTTAAATGGCTTCTAAATCTCTATAATGCAACATCAACACTTAGCTCTTATCAAAGAAAAAGTTGTAAGGAGGTCAAATCTCAACAATTTAAGTTCTGCCTGCGCGTATGCAGCATGCGATATTTTATCAAAATCTTATTTGACTTTTAATTTCAAAAGGTTTTGACTAAAGTATTGTATCAAATTTACTTCATAATTTTCCCCCGACTTTGAAATATCAAGAAAAATGCGGAAAGTGAAAGTGCACACTTTCTTATGGAACTCAGTATATCAACACTTACCCTTCTTTGGCATTATAAAATGAAAATCGCGGGACAATTGATTAATATTTGACTTAAACAAATTAATAAAATGTCCTGCTTTTATGATGCAAAGCGTTTGGAAACACATTTTTGCACGTATGCGCACCTTTAAAGTGGGATATCATTTCCAAACGTTTGCAAACGTATTCATCTGAACGCAGTATAATATTTAATTAAATTCATTTTTGGTCTGGTTCAGCAGGCCATAGTAAACAACCCTGTATCCTGGAAATTCCCTAGGAAAAAAGATAATCGAGTCAAAAACCGACCAACGGGTGTACTTTGTAGCTTTTTTGTGCTCACAGGCGAGCCAAAAATAGGTGTAGTATACGTCTTCAACTTTTGTGCGACACGAAGTGCTTTGTATGTTCAATGCAGCGCTTGTTTATCTCTGACGCTGAGCTAAAATCAAATCACTGATAGTAATAAAGGCGAGAGAACAGATTAGACGAAACAAGACACGAGGTCAATTTTCTGGAATATAACCTTGATAATTCACCTTATCCTTATCATGTATATCAGATATTTTCCTTATTTGCACTGCCCAAATCACTGCTGTTTTTAAGATACATAGCCTTTTATATTTGATTTTGACGGTTGACCTTGCAAATAGAGAAAAGAAGAAAATGCTGTTAACTCACTTATTCTCCTTTCTTACTAATTTTATTTACCCTTTCTGCTACAAATGTTACTAATTTGCCCACATATTGTATATTATCTGCAATCCTCTACATTTTGGACCTTTCTAAACATTTGTTGTCTTGTAATGGATTAATCTAAATTAGAAAAATTCAAAAGCCTGGTCCTATCCTTAAACCCTTAAACAGACGACAAATTTTTGGACTGGGTCAACTTGGAACAGGTTGCAGACAATAAATCAACATGATATATATCTAAGGTAGAAATTAAAAAATAATGGGGTATAAGCATGGACCATATTGTGGGAAAGGGTGAAATTGGTCCTATTTTCTTGTGTTCCCCCAGTAAAATATAACATCTTTATGGAATTCAATTCAGTGTGAAAGAAAGAGTCGACGAGCTTGTGCCCCTAGAAAAACAGCATTACAACGATTGTTAGACGGAATGATCGAATGGATAAAATAACTGACTGGTAGCAAACCAATTAACTAAATTTATGAAAACGCGAGATGCGCCTGTCTGTAAAGCGAGATCAGGCGTAGTAATCTATACCTTGGGAACTAGTTGTTTTAGGCGGACTTAGCGCTATAAAGTGAGCAACCGTTCGACATTTTACCTTCGAGTTGAATTCGGAATGTGGCTCACGACCCCTATAGGTAAATGGAACCCTTGGTTTTCCTTGCCTAAAAAAGCCTTCCTAAAAAGATTAAAAAATTGGAGTGCAATCCTTCAAATGTCACATTGCCTCTTTATAACGCAGGCATTCAACGCTTTAAGCGCTTTGATTTGTTGTCGTAGCCGAAACTTAAACCAATTCCCTGTCTTTTTATTGGTGCAACTGTAAAATAAGTTATGAATTAAATGGAATTACTTACCTCCATCTCCTTGGGATACATTTACGGTCGTGACCAATATAACTAAGAATAGGCTTAGTGACATCTGAAAATGATATAAAAGACTCCTGTCAATTAGAGTTATGTTGCAAATGCATATACACAATATAAGAACATAACATGCCGTTGAACACTGGATCAATGTTATTCGCTCGGCTAGATGTCTGCATACCTAGGCCTGAGATCACACCACAGATACATGTATCACCAACAGTAGTATTGGTTGTGATGTTTCACAAATGATGTTCTGATCAGAAATAATGATTCCTTGAAACTTTCGCTAAACCCAAGAGTACTCCACATAGAAGTGACAAGTGCCAAAAGTTTCGACACAGTTTGACTTGAGCCAGTACTTTGCACTATGACCAGAAGATCTCTTTTCGTCTGACGGGTCATAAATAAGCTTTATCAAGATTGTAAACAACTGCCAGTTTGTCACAGTGATGTACGAAAGTAAAATTAAGAACGAAATGAGCTTACGTTTAAACTGAAGCAAAGTCTCGAAAAAATAGTCTTCATAATAATAAGTATGCTGCCGAATCAACAACTTGTCAGTTTGAACATCAGGAAATATGTAAAATAGATTAGATCAATAAGTTTATTTGATTTTCTTCATTAAAAGTTAATGAAGATTTTGTTAAAGTCTAACAATAAGATCAAAGGATATTTATCAGTGTTGACAACTCAAAATCAGAATTGAAATTTTCATTGCACTGATCGACACCGATAAATTATGCAGCTGCATCTATAGTCACGTAGTCATTGAAAAGGGCTTTATAAGCTTATGTTGTTTTGTTACTTTGCGTAGGTCACATACCCATAAGTCAATTATTATCGTGGTGGAAGCCAACAGTTGGAAAGAATGAGTGCCGCCGTCGGGGATTGACCCTGGGACCTTATATTAACAGTCCGACGCGCTACCAACTGCGTCATGACGGATGCCTATTTTTTTTCTTCTTAATTATACCTACATGATTTGATATTAGTTGTGTCCATCAGAATTCATGCACTATTATTGGTTGAAAAGTTGGTTTCATTCCTCAATGATTACAATCTTGACTACGCAGTATTTTGTAAGCTCCAGCACAAAGTATTCGTACAGTGTGATTAGATTTTTAGTTTCGTACCTCAATGAAACCAACAAATATTCTCATTATATCTTAAATAAATGTTTTCATTTATTACTTCATTCAGATACTATGCTTTATGTATACGTATTAACCAATTGACCTGTGTTCCAGGGAATGCTTAAGACAAAATTAAATCGGAGATATTTTCCAGCAGTGTTCACCCTTTATGCACAGATCAAAATTAATCGTTTCCTTCAATATTGGTCAAACCTTTAATTACTCTTATGGATATTTTAAATGTCGCTCCCAAGAATTTAATCAACACAATCAGCATTTTCGGCAATTTTAAAAGACGATTATTGAATGTTGGAATGATTTCCACATGATCAGGTTAGGAAATAATATTTGGACACTACGTGTCCAAGGTTGACAGACGATAATGGTTTATGTCAGAGAAAGATGTAGCGAGTTCTTTCATCCTCATGTTAGATTCTCTTCAGTAAATGTGATTTATAGGAACTGTGAGTGATGAGAATAGGCTATACCAACCAGTATATACCGAACATAATCAAATAACCCACGTCATGCTGAGCCCGGAACACCTTTGCCTTAGATTGAGGTATGGAAAAAGATCAGCATCACTTTGGCGCAGATTGGTCATAATCATAGCCACCTGTTATTCCTTCTAAAACCAGAACATATTTTAAACGTGAACATATATTTTTTTCAAAATGAACGCCTAGTCATAATAAATGTTTTTAACTCTTTCAACACTATGATTTTAATGCACTTTAGCAAAGCTCTTTAGTTAAGGTTCATGTAAAGAGTTTATGAACCAAATTTAATGCTGCTTCTATTTACAAAAAAGATAGTTTGCACAGCTAAACAATATATCAAATTGAAGCTGTAGATGAGCACAAGCAGTTGCACAACATAAGAGACTCCATCTCATAACAGAATAGCCAAATCAGTATGGAAAAGGGATATTTTGCTCAGAACCAACAACTTCATTACGGCTGGATAAAATTTGCCCAAATTTAACCAGAATATAGACAAATGTTCCTTCTAGGTACTACTATAACCTTACATTTAAAACTCAGTCTCAAAAGGCCCTTTTGAAACAATCAATTTTCTTTTATTTTGTTAACATACATGTCAAACCGGTTTGGCCTGTTTTTGAAATAGATGTTAGGTATGGTGCAACATCACAACATAACTTTTTGAAATATTTTCTGCGCTTTTTTTCCAAATTATAGTTCTTTGAATTCAATGATCTATAATAATTTACTACATATTATCATTATGTGAAATAGAAAGTGATATATTGCTAAAGAACCTTACTGGTATATAAACTATTAATGTCCATCTATGCTGTGATAACACACCATACCATTCATTTATCTACACGTATACAAATTTAGAATGACATATATGACATATGTGTTTATAGAATAAGTCAAAATAAAGTGCTTGCATAACTGCGTTTTGAGTCCGAGTTTTATACCAATGTTTGTAGTAGTACCTGGGTAGTACCTTAGACTGTATGGGCCAACTTTTTCCAAAAGTCATGCAGTTGCTTGTTCTGTACAAAATGACCCTTTTCCACAATGTTTGGCTTTACCGCTATAGCAGTGACAATCTTACTTTGCTTAACTGTTAGTGCTCATAAATAGTTCAATTTGATATATAATATACCTGGACATACTGCTTTTTCTTGGCAAATGAAGCCCCCAAGAATCGTGTCTCAAACACTTTACATGAACCTTAAACAAGTGTTAAACAGTATCGCTAAGTACTTTTACTATTCAAATCGTCAAACGAGACTTGATAACCTACCCATGTGTTACTGACAGTAATAGTCGAATCATCATGAGCTACTCGGAGGTATGCATATCTTATCTCATAGGTTAAGTTTAAGTAAAAGAGACAGCGCGTACGTACAAATATTTCCTTCTTGTCAAAAAGGGCTTCATTACATGCACTGCTTCAGCGTCATTAAGGGAGAACATTGTTTCCTTCTTTGAAATGTTGGATTCTAGTAACACCTATACTATGACTACCTTATTATCAATATCCACCATGTCGAGCAATTGCGATCGACATTTTATTTTTCTTTTCTAGCGTAATAATATCAATTGGCTACGATAAACAAAACAATGAATATACTTTTTACGATAAATATTCAGTGTCACCCATATATGCTCTTACGCTTTACAATGGTTTTCTTCTCTTTTATGATACTTTACCATAATAAAGTTTATGACAAAAAATCAAAGAGTATGGCTATGTGACTGAACACGTAAGCAATCCATTCGGAACACAACTCGGCCGATCTCACGATCAACCTCGGATGTACATAGACGGACTATTTTTTCAAAATTACGGGAAAACCTTGAAAAAACTCTATGACGTCAATTAAAATTGCGAAACTGTGAGTGAAAACATTCGTCGTCGCCAACGCTACTCGTTTAAGTCACTGACGTGAAACCATCGAATCCTTATGTAAATATCTTTAGATTTTTAAATAACGGCTGAAAAAATCTTCATTTTTGAGAATGATTCGTCATTCTGAAAAATTAATATTTTTCAGCCGTCATTTACTGTAAAAATATAAATCTAAAGTGCTAGATTTTCTTACACTGTTTTTGCCTAACACAATGCACGATTTTGTTACATACCCATCCGCATTACATACATGCGAGGTCTGTTGCAGTTTACCGAAATGGCCGAGTGATGTTCCGAATGATTAGCAATCTAGTCACTCAATCTAGTCTAGTTTGGTTTTCGATGCGAAATAATCGACACTATCAAGATTGAGAATCTTCAAGATGGATGTGTTTAGTCTAAGACCTGTCAGTAATTGCGAGGATCTTTCATACGGCTATTGAGTATAGTCACCCAACTTGGTGGATAGAGCTATATTTTGTTCTGAGGATAGCAGAGACAAGCAAAAAGAAAATAAAATATATACAAACGAATAATAAGAAAGAGACAAAAAACCAACAGCAACAAGAACAACAACAACAAACAACAACCCGGCATTGTCATACGAACAGACACATAAAACAATTTAACATGTCGGAAAATGTATTATTATTAAATGATCGTTTGAAAAGGTTTTCCATAAGCGTTCCAAATTAACGATGCAGTCAAACATAACGGCATTGTGTTTCTTTTCTATCATATTGTTTTGTATACTCTGAAATAACAATTTCACTTGTGTTGAGTATTTTCCCTTGTTTGTTGTTTTAGTATGAGGGGGAAGTGTGTGTGTGTGGGGTGGGGGTGGGGGGGCTTGACTGCACGAGCTGATTGAGAAAGAGTTCTTAAGAATAAACAAGAAAAAGTGTAACATGTAATGGCATGTTATACATAGGCGCTGGGTAAGTTTGTAGAATGTCAGATAGGCGTCAACGGCATGAAAGTAATTTCGCATTTAGAAAAATTATAAGGATATAGAATCTAGCGAAGCCAATTAAAGTCTTGATTTTTCATTGGATCAAGAAATCATAACATGTTTGAAACAATGTCACCCAAGGGTTTTTTTTGGCCAACCAACAAACTATGGGGGACACGTGACATTTGGCGGGAAATATGTCGTTTTTACTCAAATTAGCATAATAGTTCGCAAAATTTCAGCAAAATTCAAATGAAAGTAACGCTTTTGAATTCAGAAACAGAATGCGAATTATTCTACGAGTCCTCTTTAAAGTTCCAATTATATCTGGTTATACTTTAACTAACAATTATAATACCAAATGATTCTCTGTGTACAAAAGCAACTTTGGACCTCGCATTATATTATCCAAAGTAGCATCAATCCAACCGGATAATCCCCTACATAGCGTATACGAGCGAACTGAGCAATATGAGACATCTTTGTTTGTTTGAATTACTTTACTATAGTTGTATTTTGTAAACTGAGCTCTGACGTAGGCGCTGAGTCCATTATCATAGGTAAAGCGTGTATAATTAAAAAGCAAATAATGGGAATTTAACATGACCCCTTAACTGCAATTATGAAAGTACACGTTTGAGTGAACCTTACGTTTTAAGACAATCAATAACGTTGGTTTACATGGTGATTCGCAAACTTTCTTTAAGCGCTATTTAAACCTATTTTATCTATTTCGATCAAATGGCACAAGAATCGGACAATAAAAAGATTATTTCACGGCTCACCGTGCAAAATTTACCTATTAATATTTTTACTGACTATGGACAAAAAATTCAGTCCTAATGTTATAACAAAGAAACAAAATTTAGTGCATCGATCGGCAATCGAACCCAGGGCTCCAGCGTGAGAGGTGAGAATCTTATCCACTTGACCGCTGGAACTTGTCATAGCAAAGCTGTTATTTATTACTATATACTTTAAAATACGATCTTATTCCCTAGCAGAAAACTATGTCACTCGATTTTTGGTGTATTTACGCGAAAAGGGACAATGAAAAGGCCAAAATATGGGTCAAATGATTTACATTTTTTAAAAAAGTGTTTAAAAGCATTTTCGCGCATTAATAAATTTCAAGATGAACCTGGAAGAACTCATTTGGAATTTTAATTTAATAATAGGGCTTCAGAAGAACCATTTGTACGAAGGTATAGCGCGAAATCATTGACATGACTGACCGTAACCTCTATAAGCATACATTACATGCTTGACTAATTGCCACATGGTACCTCCCTTAGGTCTCGTTAAATTCGTGAATAAAGTTAATAATATATACCTATCAAATGACACCACGACAATAAGGCACTAGTCACTGCACGTAGAAACAGTAAGGAAACACTTTGACAGCATATATATTTTTCTCCGAAGATTCAATCTATTTTATGAGGGTTTTTTTTCGTTTGGATAAAGCTGAAGATCAATCGATCATCAGAGAGGCTTGACTGCACGAGCTGATTGAGAAAGAGTTCTTAAGAATAAACAAGAAAAAGTGTAACATGTAATGGCATGTTATACATAGGCGCTGGGTAAGTTTGTAGAATGTCAGATAGGCGTCAACGGCATGAAAGTAATTTCGCATTTAGAAAAATTATAAGGATATAGAATCTAGCGAAGCCAATTAAAGTCTTGATTTTTCATTTGATCAAGAAATCATAACATGTTTGAAACAATGTCACCCAAGGGTTTTTTTTAGCCAACCAACAAACTTTGGGGGCACGTGACATTTGGCGGGAAATATGCCGTTTTTACTCAAATTAGCATAATAGTTCGCAAAATTTCAGCAAAATTCAAATGCAAGTAACGCTTTTGAATTCAAAAACAGAATGCGAATTATTCTACGAGTCCTCTTTAAAGTTCCAATTATATCTGGTTATACTTTAACTAACAATTATAATACCAAATGATTCTCTGTGTACAAAAGCAACTTTGGACCTCGCATTATATTATCCAAAGTAGCATCAATCCAACCGGATAATCCCCTACATAGCGTATACGAGCGAACTGAGCAATATGAGACATCTTTGTTTGTTTGAATTACTTTACTATAGTTGTATTTTGTAAACTGAGCTCTGACGTAGGCGCTGAGTCCATTATCATAGGTAAAGCGTGTATAATTAAAAGGCAAATAATGGGAATTTAACATGACCCCTTAACTGCAATTATGAAAGTACATGTTTGAGTGAACCTTACGTTTTAAGACAATCAATAACGTTGGTTTACATGGTAAATTGCAAACTTTCTTAAAGCGCTATTTAAACCTATTTTATCTATTTCGATCTAATGGCACAAGAATCTGACAGTAAAAAGTTGATTTCACGGCTCACCGTGCAAAATTTACCTATTAATATCTTTACTGACTATGGACAAAAAATTCAGTCCTAATGTATTAACAAAGAAACAAAATTTAGTGCATCGATCGGCAATCGAACCCAGGGCTCCAGCGTGAGAGGTGAGAATCTTATCCACTTGACCGCTGGAACTTGTCATAGCAAAGCTGTTATTTATTACTATATACTTTCAAATACGATCTTATTCCCTAGCAGAGAACTATGTCACTCGATTTTTGCTGTATTTACGCGAAAAGGGACAATGAAAAGGCCAAAATATGGGTCAAATGATTTACATTTTTAAAAAAGTGTTCAAAAGCATTTTCGCGCATTAATAAATTTCAAGATGAACCTGGAAGAACTCATTTGGAATTTTAATTTAATAATAGGGCTTAAGAGTAACCATTTGTACGAAGGTATAGTGCGAAATCATTGACATGACTGACCGTAACCTCTATTAGCATACATTACATGCTTGACTAATTGCCACATGGTACCTCCCTTAGGTCTCGTTAAATTTGTGAATAAAGTTAATAATATATACCTATTAAATGACACTACGATAATAAAGCACTAGTCACTGCACGTGGAAACAGTAAGGCATATAATTAGAAGTCGAAAGACAAGTGGTTCGAAACACTTTGAAAGCATATTTATTTTTCTCCGAAGATTCAATCTATTTTATAGATTTTTATTTTCGTTTGGATAAAGCGATCATCAGAGATTTTCGGTGCGTTATTAATTATTTGTTTTGCAAATAAATTTCTATTCTGTTTTGTTTGTTTAAAGGGACTTTTAATTTTTCTTGTCATTTTTTTCGGCGAATTGAGCACCTAACTATGAATGCTTTGAATTTCCCTTACGAATACCACAACGACAACTTCCCCAAACCTTCAGCTGCTCATCCTACATAAGTTTTCGATTATCAACCAAATTTACCCTTTAGACCATAAGGCGGAAACTTATGTTTTTTTGAGTTCAGGATATGGGGTGCGAATAAATGAAACAAAAAATATTTGTCATTCAAACATGAGAAAACTAGTCAATTGCGGTTATTAGAAAAGAGAGAGAGAAAAAAAAATAACGAAGTCTGATACGAACCCATGACCATCCGACTAGACCGCTCGGCCACAGAGTCAAACAATGTATAATGGTACTACTATGTTTTTCAAAACCCATACCCTCCGCGAATTTACGATGCTTTTCGAAGTCTTACGACTACCTTCGATATTTAATGTAATCAGCAGTTAATTTATTCATTGCGTAAAGGTCAGGTCATGTCAATAATTCCAAACTATAGACTAAACGAATTTGTGTTTTTAGAAAAAGTCGCGCCTAGATAACAAAAATTGTCCACGGATAACGTAGCTCGCCTAAAGTGCTGTTTGTTTAAACAGCACTTGGCCAGCGATTAAATTTAAAGGTCAATTGTTCTACGATCCATTATATATCAGTCTGATTTAGAAGAAATAATTTATATATAAACAAGTACTTGTAATTGGTTAGGTAAAAAGAAAGCCTATAGCCTGATGAAGTCACAAATTGAATTTCATTGTATAAAATATAAGGTTGATCATCTAATCAGTGCATTTATGAAGTATAAGTGTCCTAGCTGTAAGCTTTCAGACAATAAATGTCAGTTTAATGCAAATTGTCAAAGTTTCAAAAGTCAGGCCACAATGTCAAGGGACTTGATCAAAGGAGAAAGCCTATCTCACCTTTTGAGTAATGATATTAAGTATAATGCCAGTAGGAAAATATGAGAAAGGTTAAAGTGTTTTTGTATTTTTTTTACCAAAGATAAACATGGCAAACGTCAAACTGTCAAGGTTCTTGGTTACTGGTGAGTGTGTGTATGACGTTATGATGTCCCTCGGTAAAATCATTCAGAAAAATATGCAAAGTTAATTTTTTTTTTTGGTTTAAGTTTTTCGTGTGTGCTTATCGCAAATGGAAGCCTTTACCCTAATGGGTGTTTCTGTAAAATATGAAGCCTGTATTGATAGAAATAGAAAACCTAATCTAAAGCGGACGCCGACACCGACGCAGTCATCCGAGAGTATGACAATAGCTCTTCCGAGGCATTCGTCCCGGGCGAACTAAAAAGGGTAGTTTATAAGTTGAAGATAGTTAAAACTATTTAAGAAGCTTTCTTTTTAAGATTTAACATACAAGTTTATGTCTTGTATTTTTGCAATTTTGTCAATTATTGTTTGAAATAATAGTCAATTTAATTACTTTAACAGTAAGATTTGCCACTTGCTCCTCCTTTCTATTTGAATTTGTGTAGTAGCATCGTTATTCATTACCGAACAAAAACAACGATTGGCTAGATGAGTACTTTAAACTCTATTTTTGAACAATTTTATTTCCTATCAATACATTTTTTTCTTATTTCAAATGTTGGCATAAAGACTAAAAAAGGGAACTAAGATGAAAACCAAATATTTTATTAGTAGCAATTAGAATAATAAAACCACACAGATTTAACCAATCTTTCATGTTGTTGAATTTGCTTGATCGACATGTGTAAACAATCTCTGATTTTTGCACCTTCGACGATGAAAACAAGGCTGCGTTATTCAGGAGCTGTTAATAACAGTGTTATGATTGGCTCTGGTGTCAATTTATGGGGTCAGAACTATAGCGTGAACAGAAAGGAAAGCTGTCTATACACACTTCCGTCTAATGGAAATTCCATTTCTCTAAATGTGGAAGTATGGACCTTGAATAGTCCACTGATTGGTGAGGTCAGACAGGTTCAAATTTTCTATATAATAACATACATCAATCAGACAATGCAATATCAATGGCTCGGCGTGAAATATTTGTAACTACCTATAAGAATATAGGCAGTTACAACCGTTTCGAGCAGAGCCATCCATATGCACATATGTTCCACCTTAATATCTGTTTTGTAGTATTTAGAAACGAGAATACACATCAAAACTTACTTTGGATTTGTCTAGAAGATTAAGGAATGAACAACAAAAGAAATCAACGTAAAATTTAAAAAGTCTTTTGCCACATAAAAATATATATATATAAAGTGCATTTTCTTATTTACGACAATCTTTCAAAATGGGGCCAAAGAACACAAGAAAGGTTTCCGCCTGTATATAAGGACCAAGGTAGTAATTTCTATACTAGACATGGTTATTTTCTGAGCTCGAGTACATATAAAACATCGTGAAACTGAAAAGACGAATGATTTGGAATGATTTTGGAATGAAATTGAATGTGTGTGTGGAGCGAGTTTTGAGTGAAATTTAAAGGAGGTAATCCAATATTGCTAATTTTGTCCAGGATGAACAAAATTAGTGATAATTATTACCCATTCCAATCACATAAACGTGATTTTCTGTTTGTGTGTCTTCGTGGACAGATCAGACACATTAAAATCTACACCAGTCAATAAAATCGCAGAATAATGGAATTAAAATGTTGATTGATTTGAGCGATTTCGAAAAGTTTTCTAATAATTTTGGAGCGTTATTGATCGATTTGAGTGAGTATTTGGAATGAATGAATGGGGTGTTGAGTGAGTGATATTGAATGGTTTTGAACGCTGTGAGTGTCAATTTCACGATGTTTTTAACTGTATAAAGAGAGTCTACACAACCTGCGAGTAACAGACATCTAGATCTCGAAATGCATGTCAAGTGGACAAATATACGTGGTTATTAGACATGAAAGCTCATCGAAAAGAAATATGAACGTGTCATATTGCTAACTTACTGTAAATTGGTAGCGAATGATTAGACTCAAGCAATTTAGTCCTATTTCTCTTATAAAAGTTACTTGGCATAGTGGTGGCAGAGATTCCATTGTTTTGAAAACGAGACAGAAAAGTATTGAAGCAGGAAAGCATTACTTGTGCCTCTGTACATTTGCTTCAGAGGAATTATTGCGATAGTTGAAATCTGAAATTTGGCGAGAAAACTTGTTCAAATAATTCATTTATCCGATTTTTTACGAATTGTTTGCTAGGCGTACCTTACCAATTTGATAAAAGTGTTTGATATATGTTTGGAAAGCTGCGATTTATAATGTTAAAGAACTGTACACTCTTGGGCATCTAAATATAGATGTTACCCGTCACGCGAAAAGAGACCATCTGGGAAGTTCGTAAAATGTCGACCCTAGTCAGACTGTGCGGATTGCGCAGACTGACTAGGGTCGACAATTTTCGAAATGTGCGTATTTTCGACATATAGAATGATCAACTTACTTAATAGTGAAAGATAATTGAAATGCGACCTCTGGTTGACCTCTGCATGGACCCAATCTCTTCTTCAAATATTAATTTTATAAGAATTCCAAGATGGTCCCTTTCGCGTGAAGAGTCACATGTATATACGCATCCTTATACTCTACCCACTTATTTTCTTTATATAAACCACAACATGCATTTAGTTTGCAGCCGCGGCAATAGCGCAATTGGTAGCGCGCCGGACTTTTAATCCAGAGGTCTATATTCGCACTGATTCGATCCCCGGCCGCGTCACTTATCCTTTCCGACATTTTTCTTCCACCAATGAGTAGATAATCGTAAACCTATGTGGAATAGCAACTGGAGGCTAGGAAAGGGATGTGGTGGTACTACTGGTGTGAGAAATACCAGGAAACCATCGTTAGGTGCTCCAGTCGTCGCGATATAACTGAAAGATTGTTGAAAGCGACGTTAAACCCCAATTCAATTCAAGCATTTAGTTTGCAAAAAATGCCCAATTACGCGTTTTTTTGGAATTTGACAAAAGACAAGAGGGAAAAGATATCTCTTGATTTCTCGATTGACTTTTAGATTTTAGTACTCCATATACACTAAGGATATCTTCTTATCTAATGAAAACGTCCAATAATTTATTCATAGACAGATATGAAGAATAAAAGGATCATTGTCGTTGTTATCGAAACTATTGACCACATAGAAGGTCGAGATCTGGGTAATCAGATGCCAGGCTCGTTGGCCGAGTGGTTAGCGCGCTCAACTCGTAACCTTGTGGTTGCGGGTTCGAGCTCCACCGGAGCCCCACAGGAGGCGGGTAGTGTATTTTGGCAGGACACTTTACAGACAGGGCCCCAGTCCACCCAGCTGTAAAAGTAGGTAGCAGTAATTAGAACCATTGCCCCTTTCTGTAAGTGCAGGATAAGATCTGGAATGAGTTAGGACCACGATGGAAATAAGAGTCATTCGACCCTTTATCGTCTTATCCTCAAGTAAAAAAACCATTGGAAATTGTACCCCAGTAGTTGATTATGAGGCAATTTTCACTAATAATGCCTACCTCAAATGAGTAAAATAGAACAAAAACATAAAACAAGAGCCTGTTTATTCCCCTGAAGAAAACTAAATGGTGAGAATGTAAAAATTAATTTTGAGAAATATCTCAGCCGTAAAAAGGAAAAAAAAAAGTAAATCATTTAACAATCGGGAAGTACCCTTTTTAGGCCTCTGCTTAAGCGAAAAAAAAAACAAACAAACAAAAAACAAAACAAACAAACAAAAACACACACACACACACACACACAAAGGCAAATTCGGGAACGCAAAATATAGTTTCATATGTAATTACTCAAATTACAAAAGTTAAACTGCTAAAATACATATTTTTTTTAAGTTAACTTTCCCTGCACAATTATTCTGTACTTGTTACTGAAGGCGACGTTGACGTAAACTAAGGCGATCTCTTTAAAATATCCACCTGATATTAATAAACACTCTTTGACCGTAAGATAAATGAATTAAGATATCAGGTCGTGAATATCTACTGTTCCTACTATTTGAAACATATCTTATTTATTCGAAGTAATAAGTGAGAGGATTTTCAGAAAACAATATTTGTAATTGTAAAAGCTCTAGGGGGAAAAAGATTATCAAAGTTTTCAAAATCCTCAAAGTACAGATTAGAGGGGAAAGGCCAGTCTAAAACCTTGAAATCTCAATGAAACCCTATGCTGTGGGTACTCATTTGAACCTTCTTGATAAGAAGATTCAAATGAGTTCATACAACATAAGGTTTGCGTAAGTATAGTCAAAATATCTTATTTCAAATCCAACATACCCCTTTTATCTGCAGCTCTGAATCAAGAACCTCACAACACAGTGCTAATTTTTCACGCAGAGCAATTCTTTGAGGTTCGACAGCATAAGCCGATCCTTCAATCAAAATATGTAAGAAGATTTTTATTTTGAAAGATAGTTTTTGCTCTGTTGCTAAAACTCTGCAAGAATTCAAATTCTATTTTAAAAGTGCCTGACTAAATGATCATTTATAAAAGCTTTCATTCCAATTGGATAAAAGTTATAATGAAAATCTTTTAGATGTATTCACACACGGACGAACATCCGGGCGGACGCTGTACAACCATCGAGTGTAGCCATGAAAGCGCGTCGTTTCGCATGTGAGTAAACATTACGACAAAAAGAATGAGACCACTTCAGTCAACCAGCCTTTAGAATTTGCACCAAAAAACCAGAAGAATCATTTATTTGATACGAGGAAAATTTACCGTTTACATTCATCTATCAATTTTTTGTGATAATAATAAACGCTTGATTTGTGACAGAATAGTGCTACACCTAATAATTCAAATTTTACAAAGAAGGTCAACGGTCAATGTCAGTTCCATAGTTAAGACATGATGTCAGAACAAATGACAATGATCTACTAAAACGGATTACTTATTTTTTAGTTCTAGACCTATTCATTCAATATTTAAGAAAATAGGTCGGAGGTCAGAGTTTGGATCAAGGGTTCAATATGATGCAATATGATGCGAAAATCAATACAATCAACAAGTATTGACTTAATAAAGTCCGAGCCCTTATAATTGAATATTATAGGTAGTAGGTCAAATGTCAAGGGTAGAGTCAATGGTTCAAACTAATGCCAGAATCCAAGACAATTATCTAACAACACAAGATCTAATAACTAAATATTAATGTTCGCAGGCCAAAAGTCAATGTCAGAATAAAATGTTTAACATGTAGCCAGAATAAAAGACAATCGCCTTCAAACATTTATCATTGACTTAATACTCTCCTAGACTTTACGTTTCAATATTTGAGAAAGTATTTCAAAGGTCAGAGTTGGGTTCAAAGGTTCAATAAGATGCCAGAAAAAGACAATTCTTTAAGAATTTGATTGTTACGTGAAGACATAGAGATATTTTCATAAAACTTAAATGCATATTTTATATGAGGGAGGTAATAAACATCGCTAATTTTGATCATCTTGAACAAAATTAGAAATATTGGATTACCTCCCTTGAAAATCGTTCAAAACTCGCTTCAAACACTCATTCAATATCATTTTAAAAGCATTTTTAAAAATCAATCAACTTGTAAATTCCACGATGTTTTAAACTGTTTTAACCCAAGTACCCCCTGAAACCGAATTTCTTTCAATGACCCAAAAATACTACAATTACATCGGGGGCACTTTCAAATTTATCCATTATTACAATGATCGCGCACTCGTAAATTCTAGAAAATTGCCATGCTCAGTGTTCGTAAGATGGGGTGGGGGGTGGGGGGGGGGGGTATTTTTAAGAGCATCTTTTGACTTAAAACATAACATAACTGCTTTTTCAGTTTTATATGAATTAACATAATGACTCTTTAGAGACCAACATTTTTTTTATTTGGGTAGTTTAAACCTCGTCCCGAGATACAATAATTTATAATATGACCTGCGTCGCCGGAGTGAAATAATCCCGTTGAATATTTTGATATTACACGGGTGTTATTACACTAGTGTAATAACTATGCAAATGAGCTCAAAGCGAATAGTAACGCTATTTAGTAACCGCGAAAATGTCGTCACAATAGATGTTTTGTGACGTCATTTTTAAACGGCGTTATAAGTTTCGCGGAAAATTGAAACGTTGATTTTCAAGAAATTTGACGATTTTTCGGTAAAATCGGGTCATATTATTAACAGAATATAAAATTTGTGCTCATAAAATACCGAATTTTTAAACTCGTCATCTAAAACAGATAAAAACTCGGCGCAGCCTCGTTTTTATCTGTTTATAGATGACTCGTTCAATAAATTCGGTATTTAATGACCACTCATTCAATATCCTCTTTTTCTAGCATTACTCAGTTGCAGACCATTTTTTTCTGGAAATGGTGATGATCAATCGGGGATTGGCCGTTCAGCCATTATGTAAGAAAGATAATAGTGTTTATAGTGCAAAAACATTATTCCGACTGAAAGGGCTTATCGCAATCTGTCAAAATATATACCTCTCTATCATTCCTGCATAGCTTAAAAAAGGTTTAAATACAAACTCTTCACCTGACATAGGAAATGTGTTTTTTACATATCAGTTAATAGCTCGTTCCGAAAGCATTTTACATGGGCGTTTATTAAATGAAACCGGGCGCACCGCAATCGTAACAATAGGAAATCAAGTTTACAGCAAATATTAATTGAGCAAGTTGAGATATTACACAGTGTAGTACAGTCCTGTCCATAAGCCCACAAGGTAGACCCAAATTTGGGCCAGGAATAGATAATGTGGAGACTCTATTAACACAGCAAGATTTTTTTAATAAGTAGATGCTAATTCGGAGCAGATATGGGCCTATCAGCAGAAAGGACAAAAGCTTGGTTTACAATCATCTATCTGGCTTATCACCTAGGGATAATTCCAATTCCACGAAAAAAGATTTGTGTAACTGGTCTTCTTTTCACTTGTCCTTTTATTTATTCATTTATTTTATTTATCCGATTTTTATTTTTTGCGTTTGAATCACCGGTTGGAAAAACTCATGATAAAAAAGTGATATCTATGGAATGTCAAAGCGGCAAATATTCAAGATATGAAAAACCCACCAAGACACTGAAATAACTCAATCAAGATTATTAAAACTACATCAAGACATTGTATTAATTCATTCAAAAGTTAGAAAACTGTGTCAAAATCATAAAATCTTCATCTCAAAACCATATCATCACATCAAAACAATCAAAATAACGTCAACTTGATCAAACAGACATCAAAATGCGAACATATCAAAAATCGAATTCATAAACGCATCAAAACAATTAAACATACTTCAAGATTAAAAAATAGATTCAAAATTATAATAAACACTTCAAGATTCACGTGACCTTTCAAGACTCACGTGACCGTAAAATTAATGACGTCATCTATCTTATATGACGTCATATTTCTGCCTTTTTATGTTGACAGTCGAACTGTTAAATCTGTCATGGATCAGAGTAATTTCCAAATTCTCTTATAATGCTTTCATCTGAACTGTGAACTGCGATAGCAAATGTCATCACGACATATCTCGAAATTGGTGTTTAGTAAATCTGAAGATCATACTGGACATACAATTTATCTCTATCCATTCATTAGAGTGAATAGCGAAGCATTGTTAAGTAAACTCTTATCTAACGATTTTTTCATCCACCGGAAAGTATAAAATATTGTTTGTTTGTTTGTATGTAAGGGCGTAACTACCATTGCGCACATAACGCTAGTACGTAATAGAATTAAATTCTCTTTCGAAAAATGTCGTTGATGAATGATCATAACATCGAAACTATAGCTCATTAAAGCTGTAGCAACGATGTTTTGATTTTTCACCAACGCCCAAATCATAGAAAGAGAGAGCGGATGGAGGACGTTCACCTTTAGTCTCAGTCAACATATCGCCTTTATTTTATATATTCTATCTTGTTCCCTTCAGAGTGCGTATAAATTTCGCCTATGGTATAAGTTTGTTTGTGTATGTGTGCGTGTGTTTCAATGTCACTGGCTAGCTTGAAAAAAGATCTAGTCATCATATCTCTTTGAAAAATTTTATGAGTATGCAGCCGTGTAATACGATACCCTAAGAAATATAGTTGTTTTGTTCATAGTATCGAATTATGAGTTATAAAGAAATCATATTCATGAATTTACTAACATTCTCAGACTTATGTGTACCATATGGCTTTTCGTATTTTCACGGCACAAACTAGTCAATTATGAACAGGATTCAAATTAAACTAAATAAAGAGCGAATAAAGCATGGATTATAGATTATGCCCTAATCGGTCAATCAGCAAAATTTTAGGGATTTTGCTAGGAAAATATTAGCTGAAATTGCATCTGACCACCGCCATGAGCACCACATTGAGACAGGACGTCATATTTCCATGGTAGTTAACAAAATCTATCCTCATAAGGAATTTAGTAAGGTCTAAGCATCCTTTTTCATGTTTTTTTTACATTCCTTGATGATTCCTTGGCGCTCTGTACCGATCAAAGTTGCAGGGATGATTTTGTGGTGAGATTTTGAGAGATTTTCTCATTTCTCCACCAGAACTCTCATTGAAACTTGCTTAATGAGAGAGAACTCTCAAAGCAAAATGCAATTTAGTGAAGATTTTCTCGCTAAAAAAGATCTTAATTTCTCATAAGATATGGCTATGAGATATTTTTGCGCATGATATTCTGAGTCACAATTATCCCTGAAGTAGCATCGTGTTTACCTTTTTCAAACAAGAAAACTGGTGTAATTTGGAAAGATGGTAGCTTAAAGATGCCTATTTTGAATACATATGATTACATATATATATATAAAACCCACTTATGATCTTCTTTATTTGGTATATGTGTACTGGTTGTAGACCAATTCTCGCAAAGTACCAATTCTCGCCAACTGACCATTTTCACAGTAAGGAATCAATATTCATTTACAACAAATTATTTTTTCAATAAAAAATAAGTTGTTGTCAACATAACTTGTAATATGGAAGGGTTTCTTTCTGTCTTTACCGGGAACCAGGGTTGTTGGCGAGTACCAATTTCCTGTTGCTGGTACTCGGCGAGAATTCGTCTCATACCAGTAGGGTTCGTTCACAAAATTTGCATAAATTCTCAGCCAAGTTAGCAAGTGGTACGCAAGAATTCGATTGTCGTGAAAATCTGACGTCCGCGAACAAGTTGGAGTATAAATCCCCGTTGATTTAATTTTTACGTTTCGATTATGTTTTAAATTTCATACATCCACGAATTTGATAAGAAATATTTTATTTGTCAAATAATCAATTCTTATTAAATTCTAGTCGTGTCTATCAAGATAAAGTGGTTTTAGTCAAAAAATGAAAACATGTTTATGAAGCTATTTTTAAGCTTCCGAATAAAGGATTCTAAGAACAATTCTGGTTTATTATGAATGAAGCATTATATTGTTGTTCCATGATGTAAAATTGCAAGATATGAAGGTAGTGCTTTTTTCATTTCATGAAGGTATTAAACTAAAAGCATAACAACACTCTCGGTCAAGATGCCGACGCTCTATCTCTAGCTACGAACACATTTTCGCATAGTAAACACTCTTACCAAAGTCTGCCTAATGAAAGTGATAAATTGTTGGAAATGTAACGCAAGAGCTTAAACAAAATATTAAATAAATCGGTGCCTGGTAGCTCGTTCGTAGAGCAGTGTCGGGTATTACCGGATGGCGACTATTCTCGGATAGTCACGTGTTTCTCCTATGCATTGGCGAGGTACATAGTTCTTTTGTGCTTCATTTTGTTCTTCAAGATATTTGTTTTAATTACATATCTGCATATGACAATAACTCTCATGAAGGAGTGATATAATATTTATTAAATAAGACGTTGTGGGAAGAGTTTTCATTTAAAGATTACTGTTAATTTTGTGTTTATCTTCGTCCTTTTTCCTTCATGACTTGTAGTAGGATTTCGAAACAGATCAGAGAAACTTTTCACATATGGAGATATTTATTACCTCAAACGCACATCTTTTTAGATGAAATGAGACTGTAGTGGATCATGATATGAGTATCCGAAAGACTCTACAAAAATGTTGTTTTCGGGTCTTCCGGATACCTTCAGGTACTACCCAATATTTGCGAATTCTTCTACTTGTAATAGGCGCATTTTAGTGTTTCAAATAAATCTTCCTACGACGAAATTCTTGTCAAACGACGAATTCCAACAACATTTTTGCTAGTAAGTAGTACAAGATATTTTCAGTTTAGGCCAAGAAAGATTTGGATGCTATTTTTCAATCGTATATCCTCAAACTAATAAAAATAAGAAAACTTTGTAGAGTTTTCATATGCCAAGGATTTACACATTCTCTATAATTTGACATTTTACAACTTTCAAATTTTTAGATAAATCTCTATCAATTGTTTGTTATTTCGCTAATGGCCATTTAAGTTCACCTACTTACATGATGTTAATTCTCGCGTATATCTTAAGATTTTCCACATTTTTTCATTGACTATTTTATGTATTTTGGGGGTCATCTAGAAATCCCATTACGCATAATTTGTTACGTTTTACAGACGGAATTAAGGAGTTTTGGTGGCAAAGAAACAGTCCGAAGTAGAGATCTATAGGAAAAATATAGGCGTAACTAGGATTTTGAAATTTATATGCACTCGTAAAGCGACCAAAATGGATTGATTGATTGATTGAATGGAGTTTTACGCCGCTTTCAATATTTTTTCAGTTATGTCGTGGCGGAGCACCTTACAATGGTTTCCTGGTATTTCCCTCACCGGTACAACAACCACATCCTTTCCTAGCCCACAGCTGCTATCAACCAATTGATGAGAGACAAATTATCGGAAAGAATGAGCGACCAAAATAGAATATATAAGATGAATGCGATATGAGGACTGTGACAAAAGATAGATGTCCCCGTCCTCTCTAACTTCAATCATTTGACCGTTGGTGAACAATCAAAACATCGTAACTTCAGCTTAAATAAGCTGTTGTCTCGATGTTATGATCATTCATCAACGACATTTTTCGAAAGATAATTTATTTCTATTACGCACTCGCGTAATGTGCGTAATGGTAGTTACTGTACACCCTCAATAATATATAATTGATTGCTTTGTAGGGAATCGGCTTAAAAATACGAATACGTTTTATGACGTCATAAAATATGTCATATAAGATAGATGACGTCATTAATTTTGCGGTCACGTGAGTCTTGAAAGGTCACGTGAATCTTGAAGCGTTTATTATTACAATGTATTTTGAATCTTTTTTTAATTAAATCTTGAAGTATGTTTAATTGTTTTGATGGGTTTATGAATTCTATTTTTGATATATTCGCATCTTGATGTCTGTTTGATCAAGTTGACGTTATTTTGATTGTTTTGATGTGATGATAAGGCTATTGAGATGAAGATTATATGATTTTGACACAGTTGTCTAACTCTTGAATGAATTATCACAATGTCTTGATGTAGTTTTAATAATTTTGATTTAATTATTTCAGTGTCTTGGTGGGTTTTTCATATCTTGAATATTTGCTGCTTTGGCATTCCATAGATATCTTCTTTGAAAAAATAAATCTATTCAATGATGAATTTCTTCATATAATGAGGGCAAACAGAAAGCACTATGCATTGACCTTTCAATTTGAATTATTTGAATTTTCTTATATATATCTTGACTATTGGTAGAAAGGGATATGCGTTCTTCTCGGTTAGGTTAAAAAAGTAGAAATAATAAATAAATAAATGAATAAATAAGCCTATGTGGAATAAGCAGATAGAGGCTTTGGAAGGATTTCGTAGAAGCATTGGGTTTATAAATACCAGTACTCCATGGTTAGGTAACCTAATCAATATATGGGAAATAAGATTCATCAACCTACAAAAGTCATATTTTTCATCCGGTCACAGTTATTCTTTGAAGATATATAAATGGTCACAGTAGGATCGTTTAAGTGAAACTTTGTTGATAACCATGGTTTACTTTTCAAGAAAATGGCTTTCAAAATTGCATTCTATAACATATAGGAGCGACCTCCAACATAAAAGACATTTTTCATCGAATGACATTTTAATCTTTAGCAGTTTGATAAAGGCCAAACTAGGTTCATTCGAGCGACATTTCGTTGGAATCTGTCCTTTTGATTTACAATTTTCAACTCAACAACTGCAGCATATGAAAATGACCTCTGCCCATAAACGACATATTTTTCAACCAATCATAATTTTTTTAAATTATCTTTTATTTATTTATTTATTTTTATTCCGTCTGACAAAAGGTCACACAATTATCATCCGAGCGAAATTTGGTTTATATCCATTGTTTAGTTTAATTTCTTCATAAGTTCCTACAGTACTTTCTGACAAGGTGAATGATATAGGCCGTCTATTAAGTGAAAAGTAGTTCTACATGGTGAAAATATGATAGTCACGGAATCATGTACAAAACTTCAGTTCAAAAAAATAATTAGAATCAGAGAAATGACACTAGTACATAAAACCGTATGAAATAATATTTCAGTCTCAGAAGAGTTAGAATTTCACCAACCTTTGACCAGAGGTTGGTAGTATGGTCACAGAAATAAGTACAACATTTCCAAACGGTAGCTATAGTAGAAAAAGAGATATTACATATATAGTCCTGTAAAAATAGCGAAATATGGCCTCAACACAAAACAAATTGCAACAAAAACGTTCTTGAGTTTTTTGAGTAGCTTTATCCTCCCTAGATGACATACTAAAAGTAGGACAAAATCGGAAGATACGTATTCTGATTTTTTACTACATTTTGATACCCACTAGTAATGCCTGTAGTACAACCAATTTGACGAGAATATTGTGTAATATACCTGGAATAAAACTGATTTGTGGAAGCAAAACTTATCAAATATCCTTTGAATTACCTCTATATATTTAACCACAACTTTTATAAATGGTTTGAGTAAAATGTTTTAAACATGAAAAGACAAATTTAAATTAATCTTACCCCACCCACCTGATTTAACATTAGAATGGATAGAAAATAGCTTCTGGTATTGAAACATTTTCGTATACAACCTTATCAACAATTTCAAAACAATATTGTTTTATTGGATTGATCTTTTTGTATGTTTGCCTGTCCCACAGGCAATTGTTTCATGACAAAAGACCATGTATCCAACATCTGCCCATCTAAACTCATTCAGTAGTCGCTGAATTTAAATTTTGATGATTCCTTAGTCTAATAATTATTTTGACAACATTGTCATCAGCTTATTTTTCTTGATAATTTTCCTTTTCATGTTTACCAGATTGTGTAAAATTTGCCGGAATAACGTTTAACCCAAAATGTTCTTAAGGTTCTCTAGGTGAATCATTTTTGGTT
The DNA here is from genome assembly GCA_948146395.1 of Fragum whitleyi. Lineage (NCBI taxonomy): Eukaryota > Metazoa > Mollusca > Bivalvia > Cardiida > Cardiidae > Fragum > Fragum whitleyi. Next base: position 5,095,103 of record OX411549.1, read on the forward strand.
AAATTTTGAAATTTTCATAATTATCCCCCTCTTTTTTCTTTAATTAAAATCAAAGAATAATATGGTAGAAATTAGAAATGTTTTCTTACAACACCTAATTAACATTATTTCATTCACATCAAGACAAGTTATATCAAGTTTTGTTTGTTTAAATGGGGATTTACGCCTTTTTCAACAATCTTTCATTTATATCGCGGTGGTAGCAGCACTTTACAATGGATTCCTGGTATTCTCACAACAGTACCACCATTACATCCTTTCCTGGCCTACAGCCTACTATAAAATTAAAACAACTTTATCAATAAAGCTGGTAGATTATCGAGCAATGTTATGGTTAGGGTCCTTGATATTTTTTTTCAAAAATTAAAAAAAATCTTTTTTATCTTATGGAAATATACCACTCAAATTTGCTAGGGGATCAAGTTCAAAAACCTGTTCAATTATTTCTTGATTCATGTTTGATTTATTAGCCCATGATCAAGTCAATTACTTTAAAACTAAGATTGCGGTTTCCTGAACATTTTTTTAATAAAAGCATTTTTACCTATTTTAAATCTTATACCTCGTGATATAAGGGGCGTTTGTAATCGATCTGCATGGTGTACTATGATAGATTCGTTATACAACTTCATTCCAAATTAATATCTATGCCTCACATAGTCTGTCATTTTAATAATTTCGATATAAATTGTTTGTGAACATTCACTTGTTGAAAAGTTTTGAAGCACAAGCTTGTTATCATTCGTTCTTCATTCATTTTTAACGGATAGGCTTGCATAACATTCTCAAAAGGTTTTGAATCATTTCTTATTTTTGCTACTTATAAATGATACTCTCTTTGTATAAGTGTTTTAATTGATGACGAATACTTATCCTCATTAAAATTAGTTTATTGAGTCTTGTTTTAAATAAAAATCAAAACTTCCAATGAATTGGCAATCGGAGAACTTTATTTCCAATTCATTCCTATGCCATTCTTCAATTTAACACGTAATGCTTTGAGAAATGTTTTCGAAACTCGTCAAATGACAAACAAAACCTGTTTCTTAAGTCATTGATGTGATGCACTCGTTTAAAATTTTTCAATTTAACCTTCTTAACGCCTAATATGAAAATCGCAAAATCTAAAACGCAAACTTTTGACATTCACAGTTTACGTTACTGTTAGATTGTCAATTAACTTTTAAAATATATACTGAATGGGGCCAACATCACACTGTATTCGAAAGAACTAGTACTAGACAATTCCACTGCTTCGCAGCCCAGATGATTATGCGCTGGGATTCCAGTTACGGGATTCCAGTTACGGAGGAGCCGCCATCTAGAGGGCCCGGGTTCGATCCTAGACGGCGGCACTCAATCTTTCGTCACTATTTGTCCCTCACCAATAGGTTGATAATTGTAAGGATGTGGTGGTTGCACTGGTGAGAGAAATACCAGGAAACCATTGTTAGGTGCTCCAGCCTCCGCAATATAACTGAATAAATGTTGAAAGCGGCGTTAAACTATATTCAATCAATTAATCAAGTTATGGGTTTCAAGGTTCGATCTCTGACAGCAGCACACCCTGCCTGACTCTTGTCTCCAACCAACGAGTAGAAACCAGTAAAAAATATCTGGGATTAGAAAGATGTAGCCTGGAAAGGAATTTCCTGGTAGTAGCAATGAGAAAAATACCAGGAATCATTTAATTTAAAAAAAAAGTGTTAATCTGTTAATTTGTGTTAATCTTATGCTTTCGAAACGAAAATATAAAACAGCTTTAAAATTAATATTTGTGAAAAGAACTAAGATTATTAAAAAAAAGAATATCTCATCCAAAACATTCAGACTTAAAGTTTCCGCATATCAAATTTAGCAAATGTAAAAATGTTTCAAACGTAAGGTCGAACTAGTATGTTCTTGCAACATTTTTTCACATAATACTAGCATTATCCATAGCAAGCTTTTTTGGTGTGAAAACTGGGCTTTTTTTAACATAAAGTTCCCCCCCCCCCCCACCACCACCAAACTTCATATATATGAATGTCTTTGTGCTTTGTGCAGCTCCAATTCCATAATAGGATGAGGCAATAAGACAAATCTATGGCTCTTGATATATTTTCAAAGTGCAATTAAACTCTTATGTACAACATACGGTCAACCCATGTAATACGTCATTCTTGTCATTTCTTTATAAAGTGTAGAGAACATGTCAACCCAAGACCCTATCTAAAGGTTTAGATAAAGTCAAATCTAAATTTTGAAAAGATTTATTTTTTTATGTGCTAAATAAGACTGGTGATTATATCTACAACCATTTTTAGTTACACTTGCTCACCTAACATTTTGTACTTGAGGGGGGAAAGGGGGGGGGGCTAAAAATGGTTCAAATCTACTTTAACTTGGAAATTGAAAAGTTCTTGGTTGTTAAAAATGTTTCAGGCCTATTTCTTGAAGCCAACGCCCCTTTTTCCCAAAGCGACCATTTTCTACTTATTTTCAATGTTAAAGTACGTGGGTGGGGTAAGATGTTTTACAAATTATCTCAAAAACTGACCAAATAACAAAGAATATCCCATTTTCAATCAGCCAATGACTTATTACAATCCACTATATGGCTTTTGATATACTTACAACTTCTAATTTAGAATTAAACATGTTTTCTGTCAAGAAGTCTTTACAGGTCTAGTTGGGAAAAATCTACGATAAAAATCACGAAAAAAATCAAAATACGTATCTTCCGATTTTGTCCTACTTTATATATGTTAAATGGGTATGTCTATGGATGTCAAAAAACACAACATTGTTTTTGTTGCAATTTCTTTTGGGTCCTACCATAATTTGACTGGACTAATATACATCAGAAACAAGTAATTACTTACCATGATTTATAAGACCGAAAAGAGTTAAAACTCCATTAAATTAGTTGTCAAGAGTTATGCTCTTTTGTCTAGAGCCTGATATCATGGTCATAGAAGCATGCTTTAAGTTTCCAAGCAATAACTTTGGAAAAAATTACAGATATACATCAGATGTGAGTAAAAGTTAATATTTCATAGTTTGCAAAGGGTTAAAATTAAAAATGTTAAAAATAACATGCAACAAATCTTTGTCTAGAGCCTGATATGATGATCACAGAAGCACGTCCAAAGTTTCAAAGCAATAGCTTTAGTAGAAACAGAGATATCAGATATGCAACAGTTGCACATAAAAGCTTAATCAACTATTTAAGTCCGAAAAGAGTTAAACATCAATTCAATTCAATTAAATATCAGAGAAATGAATCTTTGTCTTGTTTCAAAGCAATTGCCAAAGTAAAAATTTTTTCCAAGACAAGTTATAGAAACTATCATACAAAAAAAGAAATGTACTCTTAATATCAATGCTGGTATTAGTCAACACATCTTAGACAAATTATGTAATGTACTTAGGTTTTATAGCCACTTGATTTTCTTTAATGAACTCTAGAAAGGAAGCGCATCATCGTCACGTGGGCTTGTGGACAGGACTGAGTAGGTATCTAAATTTGTTTAACTTATTTATTGTAAATCATGAACATCAACATAAAGAGTCATTTTCAATTATTCAATTTGTCACCCAATAGTTCGTTCTACAGGAAACTAGAAACATAATGTATATCATTCATGCGTGTAATTTTTCCACAAATGTAGGTAAACACACCGTTTAGGGAAAAAGACATGTATGAAAAATATTCTTCGACATGAACTGCCCTGGTTTGACAAACGATAATCTCTTATGTCAAAGTAAGATTTAACTGGTTCATTTCTGCAGTTGGGATTCTCTTCGATAAACGTGATTTATTGATAAAGTTGGGGATGATTTCACTGAATATCATAAAAAGTATTTACTGGATATATATTCGTTCTATTCCGACTACAATAGAGACTTGCAAAGTACATATTTAGTCCAATTCTTACCACGATATTAAGAATTTTACTTTCGTTCAAATGGGGTTCATTCAACGACCACGAAATAAATCATGCATTCAAAAAAAAAGCAATTACAAGAGAAAATATACATATAAATTACATTATGAGCAAGTTTTAAATATCTTTTTAATATTGAACTACATTTGTCAAAATACCTGTATGAATACCAGGTAAGCCGTCTTATCTAGAAAATTAGAAAAAATAAAGTTTTGATAATATAAACATGATATCAAAGGTAAATACATTGTATTTTTAAGGCACATGTAGTTTTATGCCCTATTTGTCATCTTGTCTGTTTGTCGAATTGTCCGTCCAACAAACTTTTACCTCGGCCAACACTCTTAAAATTTTAAGAGATTTAGCCTCCATTTTATTTTAAGTACGATTTCGGGAGTTCGTTCTTGCGCAACGTCTTTGCGCATCGAACTCTTCAAAAGGGAGTATGCGCTCCAAACTTGCCCTTATCTCGGACTAAACAAAACACTACAAAACACCTCTAAATTTGTATATTTCGCGGAATATGTTTTCATGAAGACGATTTATTAATCCTATCACTAAAACATAATTATATAAATTATCGCAGCCATTTTATTTTATAGAAATAAAGGATATGATCAGCGTCGCTTTTGTAGGTATTTGTGACGTCAACATTCCCGTGCATAATCAGACACCAAACAACGTTATCAGTCGTATATCCGATGGCTACACGGAACCGTCACATTTCATTTTGACGCGGTTAATTTTTGAAAGGTTGACATTGTTAAACGATCCTGGCGATGTAATTATTTTTTAACAGACCTGGGTGTATTTGAAATTTTATTGGGGGATGGGGGTGTGAGCGAGATAGATGACCTTGATCTCATCATATGACTTCGTTCAGGGAATTTGATGATGCTTATTGACAAGATCAATTATTATTCCATATGTGAGTATTCTATTTTCAATAGGCTTGCAGATTTTTGAAAACACTAGATTTTTGCGTGATTTATGTAATGTTGGCCTAGACATATGACCTTGACCTTTTCATATGATTTGACCCTTGACCCTTTGCACGGTGACCATACCTTTTTTATATCAATATCACACGAACATATAATCATCTACAAAATATAGAAAAAAATTCTATCTCAGAGTTTTTGAGAAATTTGATCAAAAGTAATACATTTTGAAAATATTCTCGTTCATTTTCGATATACCAGTTTTTTAGGCATTGAGAAAAAATACGTAAAAAGTCATTATTTTTCCTGTCAATCGATGATTGTGAATTAGATTCAGGGCAAATAACTTGCTATCTATGAAATTAAAATAAAATTGATATAAGTTGTTTGACTAGATTTGATTGTGTTACGGTTTTATGTAATTACCAAGAAATAAAAATCGGCGAAAAATCGGACAAAAATTTACTCGATACCTATGACATTCAATGACGTTTTACGAACAATCTGATTCGGTGACCCCCTTTTTTCTTTCCATTTTTGCAATCGGATTACTTTAATCTACAAAATATGAAAACATAAAAAAATTCTATCTCAGAAAATTAATTCTAGCAATCGTCCTTAATTAGCTATGACAATATCTTTCAATGGGTAACAATGTCAACGGCATCAGTCAAAGTAAAGGTTACACCATTAAGGTTAATTTTTATCAACATTTAACTTAAGCATTGAAAAAACCTCATAAATGGGTAAGAAATAGAGTATTTATATTTCACTTGTCTATTGCTTATGGTACTGTCTTTTTTTAACGAAATGTCATGTCCACAGCAAGCAAAGAAAGCTAAAAATATTCCGAAACGGGATTGTCTTATCAATATGATATTGTAACAAAATAGAAAGGTCTTGACAAAAGAAATGTACATGTCACTATTGACGATATCAAAATTTATTACACTGGTTATAACCGAACATTTCAACGCCAGAAATGTAATTTATAACTCTATTGTTTGATGAAATAAAAAAAAGACAATAACAATGTAACAAGACAATTTAACGTTATTTAATTAATTTGTAGTTTGGAGTGAGGCCTTGGATATGAGGTTCCGTGTAAATGCTATATTTTAAGGCCAGCCCTGCTCTGAAAGGTATTTAAACATCAGTGAACATCCGTTTATACTAAGGATATTCAATTTGTGACATTTTATTGACCAAAGGAGACATATTTTAATCCAAAAAGAAACGAGGCCGAAAAAATTAAGAAAATAAAACCCATCGTGAAATTGACATCATAGTTGATTTTGGAATGATTCTCGATATTGAATGATAAGTAGGGCATTTAGAGGCTTTGAAATCCACATCCTATAATTAGATAGTGCAATTATTTTATTAGTTTGAATGAAATGTTTATCAGTATGAAAACTATGAAACATTTTAAACAATTTCCGAGCATTTTAAATAGTTTGAGTGAGAGGTCTTGAATGACTAAAATAAGCCTTAAGTGATAGTATGGTTTTGAATTGAATGTCAATTTCACAATGTTACTACATGTAGCTGTTTTAACATGCGTTATAAATTACCGTGTAAAAAAATGACGATATAAACAATTACAAAATAACAAATATCAACCACAGACGTGACAAAAACTAGCAATAGTCATGTCATATTGTTAAATTCCCTCTCGTGCATTTATTTTAATTTTACGATGTAGATGTCCTACTCTGTAACACTCGAGGAGTAACAATTGTCATGGATTAAGACTCCCTTGCTGGAACATGTCTGCGTTTGGTTTTCATCGCAGTATAATTGACACTATCAAGATTGTGGATCTTCAGGATAAATGTATTTAGTCTAAGACCTGTCAGGAATCCAGGCGATTTTTCACACTCATATTGATTACAGGAGTACAGTCACCCAACTTGGTGGATAAGATAATGAATTTAAGAGCTCCTTCTTTAGCATTTGCCTTCGATGATACTAGAAAAACAAACAAAACAAAAAAAAACATCCGACCTACTTTTATGTTTACCGTTATCGTTTAAAATAGTAGTCATCGATCCATTTTAAATTTTATATAAATATGATTCAAATTATGTTAACACATTTAAAAACAAAGATCAGTTCTTTCATGTAGTAAAGGAATACACAATGACTAGAGGTTAAACTTTTCTGAAAGTAAGTATTTTTCACCATAAATATTCGTTTCAAATGAAAGTTGATTTGCAATATGATTAAAAAAGAAAATCTGATCTGTACAATTGTAAAAGAGAATATCATTTGAATTTGTATTATTTCATATCTATAATTCTTAAATCTCTGTTTCTTGAAGAAACTTCAATAAAGAAACTTCCAACCTTGATTAAAAGTCGGTCGTGTCAGAGCCGTTGAATTTTTTGTCAACAAACGAAATACATATTGGCTATGATGCCATTTATAAGGTCAGTATTATAGTGTGCAAAGAAAGAAAACTGTCTATACATACTTCCGTCTAATGGAAATTCCATCTCTCTAGTTGTGACTGTGTAGACCTTGAATAGTTCACTGATTGGTGAGGTCTGACAGGTTCAAACATTCTTTATAGCAACATAGATACATCAGACTGACAATTGTACAAAGTTGTTTTCGTAAGGATTCACAAAATTGTTTAATTCACATATATTTTATCAAGGTTTCTTAAATTCTAAAAAAATATGAATTGATTATATTACCTGCTTACTTGTGAACAAGGGGAATCTACCTTCAAACTATCAATGTAGAACAGTTCTCTTAATTAGTATAGTAGATAACCACAAGGTGGTGCTTTATGCCAAATATCAAACATCTAGAACGAAAAAGTTGGAAGGAATGATGGGCTCTTCTACTCCATTGCCACTGCATGAATTCCAACTACGTGAAGTATTTTAAACGAATCGGTCTTTCTTTGAATTACGCTTAAAATCTCATGGCTAGTTTTGGGGAAGATTTTTTAATAAAACTGTGGACGGACTCCGGAAATTGATCGAGCACAACAGCTCACCTTAAGTTGACATTAAAATCGATGTCCCCTGAGGCCTTTTTCTTTATTAAATTCAATCACGATACGCCATACCGATCATGTTTTGTCAAGATTTCTTATTTCGGGATTTGAAATAAAAAAAATGGTATTTTTTTTCTTCCAGAACTTCTCTAAAAGGAATAAGAGCTTTATGTAAACCGAATAACTAGTTTTTGATAAAAGGGAAACAAAGATATAAAGAGAAAAGAGAAACAAAGTGTCAAATTATGTTTCAAATTTGTTCATGGGATTTCTATTTTACTCGAGAAAGTAATATATTCATGTTAGATTAGAATAATTAGATTTATTTTGGTGTTAATAGTTTCTCATCAATATAGATAATACAACTAAACCGAACCGTTTTGAAAACGCGTCATCTTCTTTTCATGTTAATAAATTGATAAATTTGCATAAAGAGTCATGAATAGAACTCTGAAACGAACTTCTAAACGGCGACTTTGTTTTTGCTGAAAACGTTTTAGTTTCTTCAAATTTCAACGCCACTGTTTGATATCTAGTACAGATTACCCTTGGTTTATTTGACCCGAATTTAATTCCTGTCATTAAGATAATAAAATATGATAATTCCTGCACGGCCTTGCACTTAATTCCTGTTCGGCCTTGCACATACTTTAAAGCACATCTCTCGCTCATTCAATTTCATTCCAAAATCATCCTAAAATCTGGCCAATTTCACGATGCTGTTAACTGTACTTAAACTCTCAGCCTCATAGTTGTTACCCTAAAGTAATCGATAGCGTTGAATGTCTTTTGTAATGACGATGACACAAGAATAACATGTAATAGTGTGAAGACAATTAAAATGTTTAAACGGATAAACATTTGAGTGTGATGGGTTATAAAAAGCCTTCACTCAGGATCAAATAATTCAGAAGACTTGTAGTTAAAAGAAAATTGATTAAATACTAAATCTCAGGATATCAGAGTCTGGATCTTTGTTGAGAGAAAAGAGTTTGAGGTTTATAAATATTGTACTGATACTTTCAATATGGACTTTAATACAACATATTCTGGTCTTAATATTGTATAAATTTTATATGCAGCATTATTTTATGACTCTTTTTAAAGGGGAAATTGCTACATGTACTACAAACGCAACCTACCAACCCCTACAAAAGACTGTCTTCGCAGCCCAGTGGAATGGGCGCTCGACTCGTGACCTGGTGGAAAGTGGTTCGAGCCCCACCGTCGCCGGTAGTGTTCACGGGCAAAGACTTTAGAGCTAGCCCCAGTTTACCAAGCTATAGAATTGGGTATTGAATCGTTCGTCGCAATCGAACTCGCAATCGAACTTAAATAAACTAAATACCAAATACAATTTTTGTCTCTGACTGCCTTGTTCGTTTATCAATTAAAGTTACAATAACACTGTTTTATCTGTTTTCTCGAATTATTTACATTAAAATTATACCTTTAAATAAGATTCGTTGTTAAGGGCATAACATTACTTTTTGATTGTTTGAATGGGTTTTAAGCCGCTTTCAACAATTTCGCAGATATATCGCGGCAGCCGGAGCACCTAACAATGGATTCCTGGTATTACTTTCACCTGTACTACCATTACACCCTATCCTAGCCCCCGACCGCTATCTCACATAGGTTAACGATTATCTACCCATTGGTGAGAGACAAACGTCGGAAAGGATTTTTGCCGCCACCGGGGATCGAACCCACGACTTCCAGATTGGAAGTCTTATGCCTAACCAACTGCGCTATGGTGGCGGCCCAAGAACATTACTACTTGCAACAGTAATCACTGTCTATATCAGAACTAAATATATGCAGCCATGCCAAAACTTTAAATCAATTTTTTTGCTATAACGACGAATATTTTCGTTTTAATTTTTGTCAAGACCTTTGGGCTAAGACATGATAAAGAAATGCTGCAACATTTTGTCTAGAATATAATTAACCGTGATTTTATGCGAAGACATATTTGTTTTTACTGGCTCGTAAGGTCAGACAGGCCACGGATGCTCGTGTATCAACAAAATGAGACTCAAAGGTAAAGAGGAAAGACCAGACAGTATGTTTATCTGGTTATTGAAACGGTTTAAAAATGACACTTTTGTCTGAAACATACCTATTTGAAGCCATGCTCAAACAAAAAAAAAAAAAAAAACAAAAAAACTGACCAAAACGTAGGAACGAATAAGCATGAAAAGTTTGTTCAGGTCTTTGTATTAACTATACCAGTCAAAACTTCTAACCGGCCACTTAAAAAACAAAGATGATTTCTTCTGTGGTGTTTGGATTTTCATGAAATTTTCTATGTGAATTTTTAAGCAACTTTCCGGATGATTTTGGCGAAAAGTTACCGTTATTTCATTGAATTTAAAGCGCAACATGAGAAAAGATCAAAAAGCTCTAAATTCATACAGAACTCAAAACAACGTCAATGTAGCGATTTTTGTCTCATGGGTCGTTAGCTGCAACATAGACTAGGAAAAAAATTAAAAATGTTCGGCAATTATTCGCGGCATATGGGCCTAGAAGAAAGTGATAGAGCTTATGTATGCAGAAAAACGGTTCCTAGAGACAACACCTAAAACACGTTTTTCTTCGAAAATGCATAAAATATAGACTGATAATTCCCGTTTAGCTACAAAATATAGGATATGTGAAAAAAATCAGTTTGATACATCATTTTTTTCACACCAGACCATATTTGAGCATATTCGCTAGATAAAATGGTTTGCCGGTTGAATTTAAACACCATTCTACCATGCCTCATATTCTTTCTGTTTCTTCTGTAGTAAAAGGTCACACAAAATTGACAATGTTTTTCAATTTTTTTCTTTGTCTGGGTTGCAGCTAACGATTTGCCGACTTTGATTTGTTGAAACTGTGATAGCCCAGGCTCTATTAAGATTTAGAGCTTTTTGAGCTTTTCCTTTATTACACATCCAAATTTGATAACTATTGGTAAATCATAATGGAAATCCACGTACATTATGCTTAAAAATTCACATATCAAATTTCATTTAAATGTTATAAATTTTAAAAAAGTTATCGTCATTTTTAAAGTGGCCGGTTAGGACTTTTGGCAAGTATATATGCAATTTAAGGCAAGGTATATTTATGTTGCGTGGTAGTTTAATAGGTCTTGTGTTATGTTTAATTTTCTGACACCGAACCCTCTTTCAACAAGCCCTTTGTCTTAGATCTCATTCAAAGAAATTAATTCAACTGTGTTTTTATATGCACGTTTTCTGATACATATCTATATGATCAATGCATTTCACATTTTTCTCTACTAAGGTTGAACATGATTCAAATATACGTATAGTAAATCCCTATCTCATGTTAAAACAATTGAAAGATTTTTCTAACAAGAACTCTGTCTTGTAGTTGATGAAATCTGGTAATAACTAAGAAACAAATGGGCTCCGGGACCATCCAATACCATAGAAAATAAATTGAGTTTGCTAATCACGTGTCCCAGGATCATCGTTAACGGACATTTATTGCTTCCCGTATCGGTAACAAATATTCATTTATCAAAATACTCGAGACGTTCTACTGAGTGCTGTCCAATTAAGAAAATGGCAGTTTTACACAGTTCACAACGTCATGAAAAACATAGCCTTTACTTCATGATACACTTATGAGTATGATCTGTGAAGTTATTTCATTTGATATAACATTAGATTAAAAAAACAAAAACTTAGGATGAAAACACAAATACGCTGGTCTTTGCGAGCTTTCTTTTCCAGATGAGAACATAAGTCTATGTTGAAAATGAGTAACTCGAAAACTTATTTCCATTTTCTTATATGTTATGTTTCTAGAAAAATTCAATTTTCATTTGCTTAAATTTACCGAGGAAGAATAGTCATAAACATCGAAAAGGTTTTTTGCTCGATGTTACGAATTGACTAATTCTTCCCTTTTAAGTCCCCCACCGGCGAAAGCCGAAGGGGACTATAGGTTTGCGCTCCGTCCGTCTGTCCGCCCGTCTGTCAGTCTGGACATATCAGTTTTTCCGGATTTTGTTTCTTAACTCTGGGAGATATTGAGCTATGTGAGTCCGCATTAATGAGTTACAGAACAGGTTCGAGTTTAGTTCCGGTCCATTGATTTTTTAGGAAGATACGGATGCTGAAATTACCAGGAAATTTCAGTTTTCCGGACTTTTTTTTCTTAACCCTCAGAGATATTAAGCTTAGTTTTGGTAAGTGAGTCAATATTGATGAGTTAATGTACGAGTTTAAGTTTTGTTTCGATCCATCGAATTTTCAGCAAGATATGGATGCTTTTGCAAAGTAAGTTGCATATTGATGATATTGAGTTTAATTACAGTCCATTGCCTTTCTAAGGCTTGTAAAGGATGTCGGGGTGGAACTGGTGAGAGAATTAACAGGAATACATTGTTAGATGCTCCAGCCACTGTCATATGACTGAACAAATTGTTAAAAGTGGCTTTAAATCCCATTCTTAGCGCGGTTGTTTTCGGCGAAAACGCGAGGTATTGAGATCACCTTGGTGTTGTTGGCGTTGGCATTGGTAGAATCACTTGGGCTTTAGGGTCTTAATTCTCTAGGAACAGATGACTTCATGAAGTATGATTAGGCAAACAACAAAAAGAGACGCCTATTGTTTGTGTTTGTGTGAATACGTGTGTGTTTAAGAATTGCTCATAAAATCTGATACAACTGTAATATTTTGGAGAGGTAGTAATCCATTTACCATCCAAAAAAGATACCGCTCTAGGGATATATATATAACCGGTAGAGGACTTGGTATTGCCATGCAATACGCCAGAATGCATGTTATTGATAATAGACAATAAGACGCAAAGAGATTATTTCATTAGCTCACCTGAAAACATGGTGCTCATGGTAGGCTTTTTATAGAACTGAACTTGATTGCCCGTCGTCTACAGTCTGTCGTCCGTCGCACGTCGTCAACAATTCAGTGTTACTACTACTCAATTCACAATTTCGGCTCAACCTTCCCCAGGCTCGATCTGTATACTTGTCTGGCCTTCGGGAGACCCATATGGTTTTGGTGTCATTCCGAGGTATATCATGAGAAAAGGGACATTCATGACAAATTCCTTGTTACCATTGTTGAGTTCCGTTTGCTTCAACCTTTCAATCTTTACAAACCGAGAAAAAAGTTTTTCTTCTCACAAAAATAATCATATTGATATTCGGTAGCATTCAGACTTTTGTCACAGACAAATGAGCTGTAATATAATTTCGTTTGGATCATCAGTTTACATGCATCGTATATTAAAGGTTCCAATATATTCAAAGCAAAACTTGGCTGCACAGTAAGAATGCATTAATGCTTGAAGTAAGGTTTCGTCTAAAATTTGAAGAGTACGTATTTTTTTAGCGTAACATATAACAGTGATTATTTTGCTGAAAGCATGCCTTTTATTGTCATCTAATGTTCTTCTTAAGGCAATTCAATTTTCTTAGACAGGAGTCAACGAGACGAATGTGGGCGACATATGACCACCATGGTCCTCGTGTTCCAATTCACTGAGGTAGTGAACAATAAATGACTTTATCTTATAACTATACAAATATCCGTGTGATAACAACCCATGTGATATTTTTATGATATCATATGAATATTTTACAAAAATGACATATGCGATTTTTTTTAGAAACATGGCAAAAAAAACTTGTATTTCTGAAACCACCGAAGAAAACAAGGCTAAAAAATTATAAGATTAATAAAATACGTACTTAGTGTATTGTATGATTTTTTTTAAATTTGTTTTATCTAATTCGGTTTTGGGAATTGATAGTTGTCCCGGCAGAGCCTCGACATATCGATTCCCAAAACCTCGTTAGATATTTTTTCATACAATACCCTAAGTACACGAATTATATATGTAACACGATGCCCTTTCAATATGTTACTACATGAGCACCGCCTGTGGGTTCCAACGCTCGGTTGAGGGCTTGATAACTAAAAAGACCTTAGTCGAAAGTGAGGTATGCCTCTAACACAAATATTTTGTAAGATTTATTATCTTATAACTATACAAATATCCGTATGATAACATCCCGTATGATATTTTTTATGATATCACATAGTTATTTTTAGAACATGATATAATGTGGTTATTTTTAGAAACTTGCATTTCAGATAGAAACACCGACGAAAACAAGACAAATATAGGTTATAAGATAAATATAATACATTCTTAGTGTATTGTATGAAAAAAATATCAAACTCGGTTGTGAGAATTAATAATTGTCTCGGCATAGCCTCGACAATGATCAATTCTCCCAACCTCGTTAGATATTTTTTTTCATATAATACACTAAGTATGTATTATATATATCTCCTTGATGGTGTGGATAGCTCCTGTGATGGTGAACCCCCATGCCAAGTTTCATGATGTTTTCGAGATGATTACAATTCTTCAGAATTTTCTCAAAAATAAAAAAAAAGCCTGAGCTAAAATGTATTCTTACTATTTATTATCGATAGAAAAATCCTGCCATCCATTCCTTTAGTAGTCTTTAATTGAAATTAAAAATATTATTGCTACTGACTGACTATTCATCAAAGTCATTGATACTTTATAACTTTTTTATCTATTTTTTTTAATTTTGCGAAAGAAGTTTTGATAGTTAACAGTGTCAAATTCCTTAACCTTTGTCTTTATTTCTCAATGAGGGTATCATTCATTTCTGTCGTAAAGCAATTGTAAAATCAACATTTCTCAACACTCTTCACTCTTATAAAATTCAGGGACCGACAATTTAGCGCTGAAAATCTTTTGTACTAATGGCTCTGTCGGTCTAAATATTTTTATATTATTGATTTGTGTCCCGCAGATATTTGTAAAAATGTACAAATCAAGGATGATTGGCTATTATCTTCAACTTTTACAGATGTAACACAATTTTGTAAGAATTAAAAAGAAATTTGTCGATGCTGATTCCAATCAAATGCGATGTTTACATAAAAGAGGTCGTTAAATAAAGAAAAGGTTTCACAAATCCCTTTCTTTTTTAAAGAAGAGTTTATTTTTTTTCCCTGTGACACACTCATGTATAAAAAGTGATATTTGAAAAAGTTATAGAATTTGGTATGTCAAAACTATTAAACAACCAAATTCACCATCGTCATTTATTTAATTTTTTGTACGATTTATTTTGTTCTTCGTAGAAGAAACGCTCTTTCGAAAATTTAAAAAAGATGAAAAAAATTGCTAATTTTGAAAATCCAATGCTGAAATAATCAAAAAGTCGAATCTCTCGTTTAAAAACTATTTTCGTGGTATCTAAATTTGAATCAACCGTCTTTACAAAACGTTGTAGAAAATTGTATTTGAATGAGAACGTCTAGTCCTATGTAATTATTGTTTTTCACAGCGATGTAATTGACGTTATCAAGATGGCGGCCCGTCAAGATAAATGGGTTCAGTCAAAGACTTACAATAATTGAGTTGATCTTTTACACTGGTCTTGGTTCCAGGATATGTGATTCTATATTCTATCAGACAAAAACCATTTAATTGAAATTCAAACTGATGTCGTTTTCTTTTAGCTTTTGTTTCTGTATGATTTTATTTTACCATATAGTACTACTAGTATTTCTCAGATAGCTACAAAAGAAATGTTTTACTTAATGAACTGTCCGATAAATTCTTCAAAGTTTGACAGATAGTTTCTTTAACTATCAATGCTATCTGGTCAAGACCAGGACAATTTATTATGACAAGGCTTCAACAAAATATTCTAATTTAAATGCAGAGGTTTCCAGGACTTGAACTTTTATGAATCCTTTAAAACGAAAGAATTATTAACATTATGAGTATGCAAACTATTTCTAAAAAAAATGCCTATTGCAATGGTAAATTTTATATTATCAGGCAGGTGTTATCAGATTAGTAGTATTACGCCTTGGGTATCCCTTTTAAATCGTAAATAGATTGGAAATTAGATGTTTGTTTCCATCCTCAATGAAAATAAACGAAATAGTAAAATATAAATTGAGTTGAGTATGTAAAGAATACTGGAAGGTATAGAGGATAATCGTTTGTTTCAGTGTAAGATCAATTTATAGTTCATAGAGTGAAAAACACAAACAAAGGCTTTATTTTCACGAGAAGCGGAGCAAGGATTCCTTGATAAAGTACAGAAAAGCATTAAAAAAAGTGTCATTCTTATTCTTAAAAAAATGTTTCTCAGAGCCGTTTGTTAGCTTTATTTTAAATCTTTATATATTTCTGACAGGTTATACGGCATAGCTGTGTGAGGTGCTTATTTCGTGGAAAAATGTTATCAAATGAAAAGTAGTGCCCATTGGTTTATTTACGTATGTCCACTTATCGGCCACAAGAAAACTACTTTATGCAAGTCATGCTTGAAAGTAACTTGACAAAAACTGTTGCGGACAAGTAAATTTCAAAAAGTCACTTGGCTATTGCTTTACTTCAGTGGATGACTTGTACTGGGCGAGTGAAAGTAAATAAGATATCAACAAAGTAGAACTCAAAGTAGAATACCGGGAGAGTAATTTTTAATAGTAGAAGATATTTCAAAATTTCTTGCCAATTGGGCTCGTGAAAGTGAGTTCATTAAGTAAGCTTCTGTCAATTTCCGTTTAAAATTGAACCAAAAGAATTCGCTATTTTATGGTGATCGCCTTTGAGTCAAAGCTTTTTTGTTCACCATATTCTTTTGTTTTTCAAATTTTGATTTACAATACTATTCACTGAACCTTGCAGTATACTTGATGTGAAAATTCTCTCCAAAGAAAGTAATTTTGAGTATGGAAGTTTTTATTAGATGCAGTTGTTACAATCAATATGCTTTAAAAAAACGGACATGCCGTGTGAAGGTCTTAAGATAATGTAACCACTTATCATTTTTAGCTAGGGTGTTTTCGGACAAAAACTGAGGCATGTTCATCGATTTGGCATCGTTCGCGTCCGTGTTGGCGCTGTTGTTACTATCTATGTAACTGGAATTGCATCTTTGTTGTTAGGAGTTATGCCTCTTTTTCGAATCGGATTTTTTTTATTTTATCCATCAGCTGCACCCGGGATGGTTCCTATGGGCAGCGTTCTTTTTATTTGACTTGATGACAACTGCATACTTGGTTAGGCATAAGTAAAAAAATCCAAAAAATAAAGTTTTATTTCTAAATAATTGCAATCTAAAAAAAATTAAAGAATTATGATTGTTTAAAATCGCATCACGTGGGAAAATCCATAGCACTTTATTTCTGTATAAAATGAAATGGGTCTTTCGGGAAACCCCCGACCGTCGATCTGCAAGTCCTGTGTTGTAGGAACTCGAATTAACCTAGTTCTCGATTATCAACGCAACATTGCTTTTTAATCTATTATAAATTGAGATATTTTCGAAAGAATTTACGATTACAAGCATACATTTCTGATTCTGAGCCGACGCAGACTTAGAAAACAGCGAGTCGGCGAAGGCCATCAAGTAACCCACTCAACTAAGACCGAACACGCCGTTTTCGTTTAAAAACACAAACTAACTTGGCAGAAACAAGTTTTTTGTCATAAGTACCTCTACGAATTTCAAAGTTGTCGATTAGTTGTGTAACATTTGTTTTACTTCATGACATTTCTCTTCGAAAGCGAGATAAAAAAAATACACGATCTAAAAATGGATTGTGTAAACTCTACGCGCAGAAAACTTGAAGCTTTAATGTTTGACCGCGTATTTTAATAGTTTCTTCGATCTAGAGGATTGCAATTTTAAGGGACGAGTGTCTTTTTCGCTACGTCTTTTTGAGTATAAAGTTCAATTGCCTTAGCACATTACAAATAACGCCAGTAGTGCGTTATGTTTAAGCCATGTACTAAGGCAATAGCACGGTATACCCAAATAAACGCAGTGAAAAAGACACTCATTCCTATAATGAGTGTAAATCAAATCTGCCATTCATTCACTGAATTGTAAAAAAATGTGAAAATATACAAGAATCATCAAATATGCGATTTCGGTGACATTGAATGACATCCGTTCATTGGAAAATTCACGCCTTCCTAGTTTCTTTGCCATTAGCTAATGAAAGTGAAAAGGGAGTTTTCTTTAGAAAAATAGCACAAACTGTCCAGCCTTAAGGAAGGGAAAGGTTTTAGTAACTAAATAATAAATTCGTTTATCATAGATGTATACATGAATATTAGTCCGGCAGATATTGGGGTGAACCTGGACTCGGAGTACGTAGAAAATGTTTTTACATATTCTGAAAGCTGAGGCTTTCTACTCTAAGAATCCGTCGGATGACACTTTGTCATCATTGAGCAATTCGAGAAATTCAAGATGGCGTCCAAGATGGCCACCAGAAATAGAAAAAATGTTAAATTCCTCGTATTTATATATTTTACACAGTAAAATAAAGCATGAAACATATGCATTCTGATAATTGATGAAAGTCGTGTTGTTTTTAGTGGTAATTATGCATGTAATACCATGATGGCAGCCAAGATGGCAGCCAGTTTGAGAATAAAATCACTTTTTTTCGAAGGTTTTCTTTATATTGGATCTTATTTCAATATTAATCTTTGGAAGAAAATTATTTTAATAATTAACCAATTTGTGCTCTTTATTTTCTGTACTGTTGCTTTTTTTTATCAATAGAACAAATTTCATCAAGAGAATGATTTGATAAACATTCCGACTAGAATACTTTTGACGGATTCCAGCAGACATGAGAATGAAGCTACTTGTAGATTTAGAGTACATTGAAAATGAATTCTTAAAACAGAGGCTCTCTACTCTAAGAACCCATCAAAAGCACCTTGTGACCCTTAAGCATTTGACAATTTAGAGATGGTGTCCAAAATGGCCGCCAGAGATAAAAAATCCAGATTCCTGGATACATTTTGCAGTAAAACGATTCATAAGACATCGGTATTTTTATGATAGATGGACGCTTGGCTTTGAGTGAACATCGTGCAAACAAAGCCATGATAGCAGCTAAGCTGGCAGCCAAAGTTTTCTTCAATTTAAATCTAATTTCAGTATCAATCATGGGAACAACAATTATGTTTTAATACTGTATCAATGCTCTCTCTCTCTCTCTCTCTCTCTCTCTCTCTCTCTCTCTCTCTCTCTCTCTCTCTCTCTCTCTCTCTCTCTCTCTCTCTCTCTCTCTCTCTCTCTCTCTCTCTCTCTATCTATCTACCCCTCTCTCTCTCTCTCTCTCTCTCTCTCTCTCTCTCTCTATCTATCTATCTATCTATCTATCTATCTATCTATCTATCTATCTATCTATCTATCTATCTATCTATCTATCTATCTATCTCTCTCTCTCTCTCTCTCTCTCTCTCTCTCTCTCTCTCTCTCTCTCTCTCTCTCTCTCTCTCTCTCTCTCTCTCTCTCTCTCTCTCTCTATCTCCCTCTCTCTACCTCTCACTTCCCTCTCTCCACTTCTCTTTCGCTTTTTTTTTATTTCTTAAAACTTTTCAACATTTCAATATCATTTTTCTTATTCTACAATAATCGATATAAGCTTTTTGATTGATTATTGCAGCATATGGCTGTTCCTTGATAGGAGCAAAATATTGTACAAGACAATCTAGCTTTATTGCAAATACATCGTAATAAAACACACGGTGACTGACTTTCACAAGAGCATTTAATCAGTTTCAGTTCATTCTCAGGAGCAAGGGACACGTTTTTTTGGAAGCATCACAGGGACAAGCGTCTTCTGCTCTTCATTTTTGATACAACCAAACCGTTCTGGGTCTAAGCAAGGCGGATCTGCATCAACAGCGTGTCTCCATATGCTTGCCTGTAGATGAGCCCTTTTTACATGCTCCTGGAAAGAATCAGATATCGGAGGCAAAGAACAAAGCTTTGGTGAACAAGATGGCGCCTTTCCAGCCCTAGAAGCCCAAACCCTTTGTCTCACAGACGACATAGCTGAGCCGTCAATTTTCATTCTATAACATAAGGTTATAAAATCTGTTGCTTGCTTCAGAATATCTTCAAATCGGGATGATGAATCACCAACCGAAGACAGTGATACTGACTGTGTTCTAAGGATACCTACAATAGACGTTTTGCCTATGCCATAGAGACATGATGTTGTATCAGATCCAGACAGTGCGTGTGCTGCCGGCAGGTCACTTATAATATCTTTATTTTCATTAACAGTCAGCCTTATGTCAATAGTCTTTCTGTCTTTGACAGGTGACTCCATAATCACAGCTCCATTTAGATTGTGCTTATAATAGAAGTACAGTCAAACCTGTCTTAAGCAAGCACCCAAGGGACATTCAAAAAGTGCTTGCTTAAGACAGGTGCTTGCTTAATACAGGTAAAATTCAGTGCAATTGGTTTATTTGGGAACTCAGTGGCCGCTTGCTTAAGACAGGTTGCTTGCTGAATACAGGTGGCCGCTAACACAGGTTTGACTGTATAGGAGCAATACAAAGACATCAGTATCATCTGATATGACACACACTCCTTTATCAGACTGAGGTGCATTGAGAACCATTTGCTGTGCTAAGATATTGTCTGCTTCCTCGTGAGATGTTTTCATATCTTCACGGCGAAAGGTAGAAACTGATGTTATTTCTAAAGGAACTGGGTCATCTCCAGTTACAACAAGTCGACGAATTTGATTCTCGCTCACGAACTTTGGGAAAGCAACATTTTTACATAAATCGTCCACAATTACAGCTATTAATTGCCTATTGTTCTCAATGTCAGTGAAAATAACTTCCTTGGGTGGAATAGGCATTGCTGATGTGAGCTGATGAACACGGGTTTGTTTTGCACCTCTTTGGGCGCGAGTCACACTCTTAGTACTAAACTCTCTGTATCGGTCAAAAACAAGATAAACATCATGCGCTTCGAGGTGTTTCTCTATGTATTCACGATATGTTTGAACAAAATCACCAACAGTACCAGAACTAGAAGGCCAGTTAAGAACATAGAAAATTGCACATACTTCAATTACATAAGTTGATATCTGTTTCTTTACACAACGTGCTGACACTTCTTTTTGAAGTACTTTCTTAAGCGCCGATTTGGCTTTGGCGACTCTCATTTCACCAAATTCCGGTAACGTAGACGTCGGAACTGGTGACAATTCATATGATAACAACTGCTTCAAATCAACATCGCGTGAACTAGCTTGTAGACCAATTACTCTCGAAAAAAAAGTTTTGTGTCGAAAACATTAGTGTCGCCTACTTTAATATGCCTCCTAGAATATGCCTGTGTTGTTACTTTATGACTTAATTTTTCATGAAAACCATTTGGCCAACCTCGTTCAAACTCATCCATCTGACTTAACCTAATTTCAACAGCTCTGTGAACATTTACACTTTGTTGGGCTATCTTTCCGATAAATATGTTGACTTTTTCAGTAGACAAAGGATCAATACATTCTTGCAGTTTTCTATGAATAGAGTCTCTATCTAATTCATCAGAATATATTCTGTCCATGGTTTCCTCTTTATGCTTATTCAGAGTTACATGATAGTCAGATTCTGAAAGGCTCAAAGACTCAAAGACCACACTTTTAAAGTCTCCGGTTTGAGCGTGACACCAATAATACCACGTTTTCCGTGCCCTTATCTCATAAATGTTGTCTCAATATAAGTAGAAAGAAATGAAGAAGGATAAAAAGACGGTTTGACAGATGGACACAAAAATTGGCACAAATGCTTGAAAATATATAGACAAAAGACCTACGAGCAAATTAAGACCTGTTTTATTCAATTTATCGATTTAGGAGAAAACAAGGGATGACAATCAAAGATGTTATGAAATATAGGACATTTTAACATTTTGGCTGCCATTTTGGCTGTCATTCGGCTAGCATCTTGATACTGTGAACAAAATATCAAATATAATTTTCTCCGATAGAATATATTTTGAAAAGCTTCTGGTTAAGCCATGTGTTGCCTTAAATATTTTCAAATAAAGAAATGGCATTTTCAATATACTCGGCTGCCATCTTGGATGCAATTTTGGAGTTCTCAAAATACATAAGGGTGACAAGATGTAATTCTGCGAATTCTAAAAGAAATTAGCCCCAGCTTTAAGACTATATAAAACTTTTTTCTATCTCCTTTAAATCCAGCTTCACCCCTTAATGCTGACGAAAAGGAAGTAGAAACCTGGAGTACTCTAGCCACGTTACTTTATCAATTAATTTCTCTTAACGAAATTGGTTCTATTTATAAAGAAACTAAAGAAAAAATACATAAAAAAAAACAGGAACAGCATTAAAACAGTTTTTATCCAGGTTTGATATTAAATAAGATCCAAAATATAAAGAAAACTTTCAAAAAAGTGTGTTTTTTTTCCAATCTGGCTGTCATCTTGGCTGCCATGTTGCCTTTTCTTGCATGATGACCACTCATTTCAACGTGACATTCATCTTTTATGTGAATGCATATGTTTTATGATTTATTTTACTGCAAAAAAATGTAAATACGAGGTATTTGACATTTTCCTATTTCTGGTGGCCATCTTGGACGCCATCTTGAATTTCTCGTATTGCTCAAGGATGACAAGGTGTCATCCGACGGATTCTTAAAGTAGAAAGCCTCAGCTTTCAGAATATGTAAAAATATTTTCTATGTACCTCAAATCCAGGTCCAGCTTAAAATCCCACAATATCTGCCGGACTATATGAATAGTTTGACCCGTATTCTACTTATTCTTAAGCAGTTACAGGCTAAGAAAATGTCATTTTCAAATTATCAAGTTCAACCAGATTTTTCACTTTGCGCATCATACAATTTGGAAATGAAATGATCTGAGATATCAATTATTGTCCATGCATTACATTCTAAATTGTTAAAAACACCCATGCAATGCTCTTTTTTATTCAAAGACATTGTTTTCTATTCAAATCATTTATTCCCAGAAACTTTGCGTGCAATCGCACAATGGTTTATAAGACATATCATCAAGATGCTATATAAAATTAAAGATATCGGCCTTAAACAGTTGGGTGGTACATGCAGCATGGACCAATACATTCCGTGTTGTTATTGGGAATAAGACAGCTGCTTATTGTTACGGGTTACATTTTTCAATGGCGACTTGTTTAACTTTATACAGTTTCATTTATGCTGGAATAAGGTAATATGCTAGTATTTTATTTTTTATTTATTCATTTTTTTCAAGAGAGATTAGTTTTTTTTCTATAGTTCTTTAAAGAGATGAAGATGGTATTTTTTTATTTTATGGAAGTATGAAACTAAAAGCCTTATCTTCGCATCAATTCGCGAACCTCCATGAAATCAACAAATGCTGCCTTCATTTCTTACAATTAAACATGTATAAAAATGTGATGATTTCTCCATACAGTGTATATTCTTTCGGAATACTTTGATCGCAAGCTACAAAAAAGTACGTACTTAAAATTGTTTTCATAGGTGAATCGGAATGCATGCATTTTTTCAAATATAGCTAAAAATAAATTACTTTCGAATGGATTATATCTTTTTCTTTTGATGGCTTGAACCGATTAGAATTGTTATTGACAATTACAGACTTTAAGAACATCGTGAATTTGACAAGGTGAATGATATTTGAATGGTTTTGGAATGAAATTGAATGAACAAAATAAGTGATGTGTATTACCATTATATATATCAGACGCTTTAAATTTCAATTATGTGAAAAATCGGGCATTTTACTAGCTTTTTTTAGTCTGATTATTGCTTTTGATCTTATCTTTTTCGGTGGCTTTGGAGTGTTTTTTGATTGATTGAGTGTTTCGAATGAATTTATGGAGCGCTGTGTGAGCGATTCAGAGCAGTTTTGATCAGAATGAGAGTCAACTTCACGATGTTCTAAACTGTACTTATGAGATAAGAGTAATGACTCACAGGTTTTATGGTTAATAAAAAAAATCTTACAAATTTACGAATTGACTACGTTTTTCGATGTACACCTTAATTCCGCTCTGAAGTACATGTATTCAAATATATACTATGATATATTCAAGGAGAATAGTATTTTCATAAGTTGAACATAGACGGATAGAGGAAATGATCATAATATAAGTCAATACTAAAGCAAAGTAATTAAAATAGTGAATAACTATACATGTATAGAAAATATAAGAAAAGGGCGAGTTTACCATCCCTCATTAGACTAATGTCTTTAAACTGCTTTGGTTTTGAATACAGACCAAGCACGTCCAGAAATAAATGTAGCAAACTGAAAAAGTTCAAACACGCCCACCCTCATTTCAATGGTACTTGTACATCCTGCTTTGCTGAAAAATTCTATTTTTCCACAATGAAAACAATTTTCAGTTCGTAGCTTTTTGTGAGGTTACACTTACGTAAGTCCATAAGAAATATGTAGCATTATTGAAAATCTCTACATTCTTGTTTCATGAAAATGAATTATTAGACATAAATAAAATATTTTTGGTTTCATGGAAGTATGAAAACTAAATAACATCACAATCATTTATGTATCCGCGAATTCAAACAGCGTGATAAGGTTTTAAATTTCATACCTCAATGGTTTTATTAATTTTTCTCTTCATGGCGAATCGAAAGTGAAAGTACGTGAATCGCACGCTTTAAGTTCTCGTTCGTCATCTCTAAAAGATGATATTACGACAAGTCATAAATGATACGTCAATGTTACAAAAATACTGTCGTAGTAATAGTCCACCAATATTTACAAGTGCCACATTAATTATCGTCAGTAATTCCTGTAAGTTATAGGTAAACCATGCGATTCGAATGAATGTTTATTATCAGACTTTCAACGAGTTAATATAGATAAATGGGGACCAACGAAATTTTTGCAGTCACGGTCTCTGACTATACAGAAAGATCAAATTACGCAAGACTACTGGCATTTTTGCCATCATTTGAATTACAACGGTCAACGTCATGTGTCATAGTAAAAGTAACTCGCACTCGAAAAAATTTGTTTGTTTGAATGGGTTTTACGCCGCTTTCAACAATTTCGCAGTTATATCGCGGCTGTCGGAGCACCTAACAATGGATTCATGGTAATTCTTTCACCTGTACTACAAAAATGTACCATTACACCCTTTCCAAGGATCCGACTGCTATCTCACATAGGTTTACGATTATATCAACCCATAGGGGAGAGACAAACGTCGGAAAGGATATTTGCCGCCACCGATGAAAAAATTAGAATTAACAACATCGTGAAGTTGACAAGGTGAATGGTTTTGGAATGATTTAGAAATGAAATCGAATGAGTGTGAGGAGCGAGTTTTGACTCATTTTAATGGGAGGTAATCCTACATCGCGAATTTTGCTCAGGATGAACAAAATTAGCGATATTGATTATCGCCCCTTAATAAAAAATGCATACAAGTTCTATACATAGCTTCCAATTTCTTCAAGAACCTATGAGGCGCTAACAATTTCAGCTATGCCAGTGAAATCGCGATTTTTCTCTGTTAAAATGTATTTTGAATGACGTTGTTGATTCTATGTTTTTCAGTGGGCTTTATCGCTTTTGAATGGTCTGAGTGAGTGTTTGTAATGAGTGAATGGAGCGCTGAGTGAGCAATTAAGAATGGTTTTGATTGAGGGTGAATGTCAATTTCACGATGTAATAAACTGTATGTGTACACAAAAGTTTTTGTAAAGAAAAGAGTCATTTCTCTAGTCCGATAATCCTGGTCCTATCACACCCCTAATTTTTCCGAAAATGGCCCTATGAGGAAAAGTTCTGTATAGTTAAACTGAAATTAGACAAACTAGTTAAGGGAAAAATAATTTCAAAGAACTATTCCATTCCGTGATTTTCTATAAGAAGTTCCATCTTACAACACCCTTATGTTCCTCAAATAAATCAAAGTGCTGTAAGAATTGTAATTGTGTGGTACTGAATGATTTAAGTTATTGGACATTCAGGAGATTAGATATCTAGTTTTGAAAACAAGTATCAAATTCAAGTTTTATATATATAGTTAATCCTTACATGCAACATTTAAAGAAAGCTTTGTGGAAAAACGTCCATTAGATATTTTTTTCATCGTAATGATGTCGAAAAATACAGCATCAACCTGCCAAATATAAACATGCCACAATTCTTAGTTAAAGATTTTATTAAACAGACGAATAGACACCCGTACTTTTGATGCGTAAATTGTGTCGCGCCAGCTAATACATGTGTAAGCTACTTGTAAAATATGTTAGGCATTCTGTATTGTCTTAATCAAAATTCAGAAAATGATTACTGGTACCACGTTTCATTTGTAATAATTTCAAAAGAGAGAGAGAGAAAGAGAGAGAGAGAGAGAGAGAGAGAGAGAGAGACAGAGACAGAGAGAGACAGAGACAGAGAGAGACAGAGACAGAGAGAGAAAGACAGAGAGAGAGACAGAGAGTATTATAAGGATTTATTTCAGACGAAGGGTAGACATTGAAAAAAAACCCGATTAGTAGCCATCCTGACAGAACCACTCTAATTGTGCTCCGCATGTTATTAAAATGCACAAATCCATTTTGGAAAACGCCAAGAAATGCAAGTTAAACACACACAACGTCTACATTTTTATTTCAAGGCTTAACATATTTTCTATTTAGTAAAGCATTCGTGTTTTTTTCTCTTTTATTCATAAAGCAAATAGAATAAAGTTCCGGGGAATCAGAGCTGACTCAATTACGTGTTGAAGTTTAAATAGTCACGATAACTACTGGCATAAATATGGGATTTACTGCAAATGATATAGATGTTTACTTTTTCTGAATTCTAAAGCTCGGTTTTATACTGTTTTGGAGTTATTTG
Organism: Fragum whitleyi; assembly: GCA_948146395.1. Classification (NCBI taxonomy): domain Eukaryota; kingdom Metazoa; phylum Mollusca; class Bivalvia; order Cardiida; family Cardiidae; genus Fragum; species Fragum whitleyi. The sequence goes on from OX411549.1 coordinate 5,121,744, forward strand.
AAAAAAAGAGAGAAAAAAAGAGAAAAATTGTTATCATTACATATCATGACTATCAACACATGCTTTTTATTTGGAATATCAAAATGCAGAAAAGTCTTAGAATATGTGCCAGTGCTTGAGATTTCCAACAATTTCAAATACGTGCAAAGCGAAGACTCTGACCAGCCTGTGCACCCGCACAGTCTGACCAAAGTCTTCACTTTGCGCTTAGTAGATAGATAGGCTCAAAAAGTATCTGTGGACCATCAAATAACTTTTTTTAGAGTTTGTGGCTGTTTACGCCTCTCAATGTTTGCATGTCATGTACATTTCAAATTGTTGGAAATGTCACGCACAGGCTCATATATAATGAATATACTGATGAAGCCTATTTCATGATTATCGAATTAAAGATTGATTAAAGCATTGCTTTATTAAGAAAAACATTTTTTCTAATCTTTCTTAAGATTTCGTTAACGAAATTAAGGTGTTATACAATGAAAAAAAATTGTAGAAAATATTTTGGAATAAAGACAAATGCATTCGGCGTATTTTGAAGACTTCTAGATAATTTGGCAAGTCTATCAGTGTTATTTATTTGATGTTTTCTTAGCTAAGAAACTTTTTTTGTCATTCGCTGACAGTACTGTATTGAATACATATATGATAGATGTCTTTCTGTATAGATTTTGTTGTAGTATATAATAGGAATACTTTCCTTAAACGAGTGGCGACAATCGGCTGTATGTCCTACCACGAGATAATATATCAACTAACAATAACTGTTGTGCGAAAAACGAATCAGTTGGAAATGAAAGGGTCAGAAACAGAAAAAATGTCTGCGATATGTACTAAATCGGTCATAGCCCGGCGATTAGCCTTAAATACATTTTTTACACCCAAAGATCTAAAAGACGTCTCGGAGATAAAACTCATCGACGCGTCACCGATCTTAGAAAAATCAGCTAATGATTCGGCCGAATCACCTATCGTTGGTCGTTAAGTAAGGGCTAATCGCCGGTTCATGTGACAGAAGATTAAGCCGGATGCAAAGAAATCCTCACAACATAGAAATACGTGGTTACTTCTTAATAAAGGCTACACAAAGTTATTTTCAACACTTAAACTTTGTAATATGTACATTTTACATGTGCATGTAAATCAATGGTGAAACATATTTCATCTCTGTAAGTCCAGTGAAAGACAAAGAAAACTGTATACTTTCGAGTTGAATCTGCTTTTAACGCCGCTCTTTAGTTTGGCTACTCGGGATAGACCGTTCTCATTCTAACATCTTAGTTTGATACTGCCTAACCCGGTTAGGTCAGTCAGTAACGCGTCTGGTTTTCAATCATAGGGTCGGAGGTTCGAGCTCCCCGACTCGGCCATCTTTCATCCAATATTTGAAAAGAGTCACTGTGTCCAGTGTCAATAATCTCCCACAGATGGGAGAATTATAAATACGCCTAGGAAGTAGGACGACTGTTGGCTCAGTTGAAAATATTCTAGCTGTGTCGTGAGAATCGACAAAAACTAATGAAAGGTTCACCAGCCGTCGAACATACGTTGGTCAATCATGTTTTTGGAACGACTTTAAACACGAAAACTTCAGGGGCCGATACTCAACACATCAGCAGTACACTTTCTTTCATTTAAGTGATTTTGGAAATGGTCATTTGACCACCAATTAAACCTTCATTTTACAGATATACCGACGGATATTGCTTTCAAGTTTCGTGTAATAGCAACCTTTTTATTCTATATGGTTTCAAAGCGACACTATATCCTTCGGTAAGTCATGAAAAGTTTATCGTTGTTTTGGTAAGTATAAATAAAAAGTGTCGAAAATGTCTTGATTAACGACTGCTTTGGTGGTCATTGTAAGATTAAGTAATTGATATATATAAGAAGAGAGATGCATACTCAAAAATACTGAACATGACTGATGCTTGTAAGCTTTCATCACTTATTTAACAAATCTCTACTCAGTTTAACCTTTTGCAAGATAACAGATACAGCGATCTTTGAATTATCTGGAAAATCGGCGTTGTTGTATTTATTTGATTTTCCAAGTTAATCGCAGACGTAAAAAGGTGGTGTCAATCTTGCTGTTTTACATGTAATCGCGTGATGAAATGTAATCCAATATAATCCAATTACGATGTAAAACGCCCTGTCACCCTCGGAGGTAGATTATTGTTGGTCGTGTTTCCATCGGTTAAAATGGCGGTTGATCGATAGTGTCGTATAACATTTCGGTTATTGAACGATAATATTTGATATCCAATTACTTGATTGTAGAGTCCAATGGGGAAAATAAAGGTCTCAAAGCGATTTCCCTTCCTTACCTTCAAAGTAATACTGTATATTGGATACTGTAACAATGCCTTGTATTTTTAATACTTATACACCTATACCAAGATAAGACGCGGATCACCGAGTGAACTAGAAGTAAATAATTGCAATCTAATAAAATAAAGAATTTTGATTGGTTTAAATCGCATCACGTGGGGAAATCCATTGCACTTTATTTCTGTATAAAATGCAATAGGTCTTTCGGGAAACCCCCGACCTTCGATCTGCATGTCCTGTGTTTTAGGAACTCGGAAACCTCTCGTTCCCCTTCCATATCGTAATATTGCTATTTAATATATTATAAAATAAGATATTTTCGAAAGAATTTATGATTAAAAGCATGCAGTTCAGATTCTGAGTTTACAGCGAGTCGACGAAGACCACCAAGCAACCCTCTCAGCTAAGCCCGATCACGATAGTTTCGGTTTTAATTGCAGAATAACTTGTCAAAATTATGTTTAGGTCATAAGTACCTCTACGAATGTCAAATTGTCTTTTATTTGTGTACCATTTGTTTAACTTTATGCCGTTTAACTTCGATAGCAAGAAAAAAAATTACACGATCTAAAAATAGATTGTGTAATACACGCAGAAAGTAGACTCGAAACTTTAATGTTAAGTCGAGTATTTGAATAGTTTCTTAGACCAAGAGGATTGCAATTATAAGGACAGAGTGTCTTTTTCACAGCGTTTATAGGGGTATAAAGTGCAATTGCCTTAGCACATGGTTTAAACATAACGCCCTACGGGCGTTATTTGCCATGTGCTAAGGCAATTGCACTTTATACCCCAATAAACGCAGTGAAAAAGACACTCATCCCTATATTGAAAGCGTCTCGGTTGTTTTCATTAAATCGATTGTTATGGTAGTCATTGTAAAATTCGTATCTTATATACTTTATAAAATGGAATTCATGCTCAAACATACTGAACTTGGGTGATACTTGTCAGCTTTCATCAGGCATTCAAAACGTCTCTACTCAATTTTAACCTTTTTTCACGATTGATTCCTCAAGATAATCGCCGACAAAAGAGAGTACTGTCAATTTTGCTGATTTACATGTTATCGCCCGATGAAATGTAATCCAATCTAATTCAATTACGATGTAAAACGCCCTGTCACCCTCGAAGGTAGATTGTTGCTGGGCGTGTTTCCATCGGTTAAAATGGCGGTTGATCGATAGTGACGTATAACATTTCGGTTATTGAACTCTTAATTTTGATATTCAATTACTTGATTGTAGAGTCCAATGGGGAATATAAAGATCTCAAAGCGCTTTTCCTTCAATATCTTCAAGGTGTATTGGATAATGTAACAATGCCTTGTATTTTTAGCTCACCTGGGCACAATGTGCCTAATGGGGAGCTTTTAGGATCACCCTGAGTCCGTCGTGCGTCGTCCGTCGTCAACAATCTTAAAAACTTCTCCTCCTGAACTACTGGGCCGATTTCAATGAACTTTACTAGCATGTTTCTTTGGTTACCCTTTTCAAAAATTGTCCGCGAAATTTTGAATGGCCCATGAATAAGGGCGTGGTAGGGCGGGACTTATTTTAAGCCCGAAATCTTTATACAACATCTCCTCCTGAACCTCTGGGCCGATTTCAAACAAACTTTACTAGAATGTTCCTGGGGTTACCCTTTTCAAAAATTGTTCGCGAAATTTTGATCGGCCCATTAATATGGGTGTGGCTTATTTTGAGTATGGGTGGGCATGTTCTATTTTCACTTTAAATTCTGAGAATAACGTCTCCACTTTAACAACGATCGTTTGAAAATTATTGTTATGAATTATTCGTTGTTAAATCTCAATATAGACGATTCATCTGCGTATTAACAACATATATGGTAATTGAGAAATTCTCAATAATACATATTTTTTTTAAGTTTTAGACAAAACGCATACTACATGTAACCGACCATTTCGTTTGACGACCGCATTTTGGTTGCCCCGTAAATGGTCGCTTAGCACTCTTTTTACTGTAATGTACCTTGGTTAATTTGACCCGAATTTAACCTCTGTGGAAAAGTTGCCTAAATAACAAATACCGACATAATTAATCAATGAAAAAAATACATATTACGTTCAGTACCGCTTGTTAATCATTCCCATGAAAGCACGTGCAAAGACGAGTAGGAATAATAAGATTTTTAAACATCTTAATAGACATGTGCGAAGGAGAACGGAAACCCGAAAAGGAAACCCGAACACGGAATAAAAGGGGTCGTATCAGGTTTAACGAAACGCCATAATAACATAATTGAAGAGAGCACGTCTTTAAAGTGATCCCGCACTATATTTCGGATCAAGAAGGTTAATTGGTGTCCGTCTCTCAATATTTTGTCAATTTGTTTGTTCTTTTGTCTGTTCGATTTGTCTGATTTACCTTCTAACATATGAGGTACATGCGTATTACAGTTATACGGCCTTTGCTGCAGGATTTCTTTCACTTGAAACGCAGAATACAATGACCATATAATTAATACTTATACACCCTGTAGACCTATTGGTAAAATTCAAAGAAACGAACGGTAACTTCAGCCAATCTTCAAAAACTTACGAGTGCCTCAGTTTTACTTCAAATAGAAACAAAATTTAGAGAATGACGCGGTGTTGTTCCCCAAAGTCTGTTTCTATTTGCGGTAAAATTTAAAGGTATTAGACAGAGTTTTAACTACACTCCTCAAAACTCCTAAGCGGCCACTTGCCTTTTTGGTCATATGTTTTAAACGCCGCATGGTTTCAACTAGTTTTTGCTTGAATAATGTAGTCAAATCAATTATGAAGTCTACAAGAGAAAACTCAGTGAAATAATTCAACAAGAAATGGTTCAAAATTAAACAAAAGTAGGAGTACCCTCGATTTCAAAGTTAACATTGGTGGGTGGGGTATTTTTGATATTTCTTGTTAGGATAAGGATTGTTTAGAACGTTTAGGCATTTCTTATTAATTTTAGAAGTCCACAGGCGTTGTACCACTGATATTAGTACAAAAGATTGATATGCGTTGCGTTTTTCACGAATCGAAAAATTCATTTTTTTCTTAAAAGTGTCAATTTTGTGACTTTTAAAATTGAGGGTACATGCATTTAAGGTAACTGCGGACAGATAATATTGTCAAATTTTCGACTTTCTTAAAATCTCACAATAATTGCTGAGATTTATATTTGAAATACGGGCATTAGCTTACACGCGATGAAAAGGGCCGACGCCCGCTCATTTGACGTCGTGACGTCATTAAGGGGCCAACCCCTTTTTGACCCGCCAAAATCAGCAAATATTTTCTGAATTCATTGGCAGATCTTTACGAAAAAAGTTTCATTTAGAAAGTCAAAGAATGCCCGAGCTAGTGGTTTAATTTCTGTGCTCATTCAAATAGAAAAACAGGCCCGAAACGCTATCTACTTCGCGAATTTTAAGATTTGACGTTCCTTTTTTCATTGTATTTTTTCTTAATAAATAGAAATTTCTCAAAATTTTGCCCGGTAACCTATGATAATATTTTGTTATTTTGAAGCTAAGATAATTTGCATTGCTTTAATCAAATAAAAATGATATGCCTTCGGGTTAGAATTTTTATTAAATTCGATTTTATGAAGTTGTTGCAACATTTTTCGTCGAATTCGACGTCGCACCAAAACCATCGGTACTATGCTTATTTGGAGCCAATCTTCGTGCAATAAGGTATCTTAAAATATTTTAAATTAAGGTTTATTGTAAAATTAAGGCTTCGTTAGTATTAAATCTGAATGTGATTTAAGAACTTCAAAAATTCACTTAATTTTTCATCCGTTTAAAAAGACAGATTTTGTGAACATTTGACGCGACGTTGAAATATCCTTTGATTTGCGATATCTTTGCGGAATCGAATTAAACAAAAAATCTAACCCGAAGACACATGGTTTTTATTTCAAAAATCTTCAGCGGAATGGTTTAGCAGCAACATATCTAAATTTCAGCATAGGTCACCGGACAAATTTTCGAGTAAAAAGGCAATATTTTCAGTAACTGTACTCGAAAACAGCAACGCAGAAGGCATTGATATTAAATACGTTACACTTAATTGTATTTCTTACAAATATATATTCATATCAATCAAAACATAACATTAGGCGTCTTTATACGAAACAAATGGCGTTTTCGGGATAGAAATCAGTTCATTATTTCCGAAAAAAATGAACAATTACTAAATTTGGTCCCTATAAAAGGGGTCGGCCCCTTAATGACGTCATGACGTCAACTCTACGTCATGTAATCCCTTTTTATGACCGAAATATGAAAGCGGGTACTTCAAAGTTAAGTTTTATCGCATATGGCAATATTTGCAGACAAGTTAAAATTTGGACCTAAAATGGCCCTCTATGTGTCCGCAGTTACCTTAATTTCGTCTTTAAGACTAACTGATGCATAATTTTACAAGACAATTGGATAGGATGATGACTGAATGACCACTCTTTCGAATGACAAAGTTCACAATTCAAGATAAAAGCGGAAAATGTGTGAAAAATGGAGAAAGGTAAGGTGGCCGCTTAGAACTTTTGAGTAGTGTATGTTATAATTTGTCGTATTTGTACATCTTAGCGTATAAACGTATACATAAAGGAACGTCTTTTTTTACATATATTTTTTTTCACGAATATACTAATTAACACTTATTCATTTTTTTCTACAGCAGATGTATCAATAATTCTGTTGTCCGCAACAAAGTTGGACCTCATCAGTTTTCATATCATCTTGTAACGCATACATGAAGGTCGGGTTCTTGACGGAATTTATATTAGAAATTAAGATGTTTATTCTTAAACGTTGGCGAGGTGAAGTAAATTGTCGGCGATGCGCCGGCGACTCATCGCCGTCACCAAACGGAAGTGAAAGGGTCAGAATACACTTCTACGATGTGTACAAAATCGGTCGGTGCCCGGCCAACGATCAGCCATAGTTTTGCTGATCTCCGCGGTTGTTCGTCGACACAATATAGTTTTCCTCTAATCTACAGACGACTAATCGACAGGTTTTAATTTTCAGATAAAACTCTACGGCGCGTCGCTCATCTTAGACAAATCCACCCTTGGGTCGGCGGTGCACCGATCAATCCCTAGGCAGCGATAAGAAGTCGATTAAAATTTTAAATCAAGTCATCCAGTGTATGATTCGTTCAGCCATAGCAATTTTACAAAAACGTTTGAATAAAATGAATTTGAGATTGGGTGCCTTAGTTGAAAACTGTTCGAGATTGGAAGGAGGGCGTTAATATTGCAATATTGTCTTTTCCCTTAGCCCCTGTCTATACGGACTAGGGTTTTTTTTGGGATGCAGAAATCATTGATTAGTGAAATAAGACTGAAAGAAGCAATTAAAGCATGGCAAGTGAACTGACGGGATTGTGCGTTTGGCATTAATTTTCGATTTAAAAAATAACCGGAAAATGTTTCGAAAGAGAGTACATTCTAGCATTAAGAAACCATAGTAATTGGCGGTAGCCACATACTGATGACTAGATTTGCGATACAATTAGGTCGTTAGAACTTGAAATAGGGGAAACTTTTCTTTTCATATCTCATTTTAAATAGGGACGGTTTTCCTGCAATTACCTTTGATATTAATGTATGTGTGCGTATGTGTATACGTATATAAATGAGTGTGTGTATAGATATGTGTATGTATGTATGATAATATGTATATATGTATGGGTGTTTGTGTATTCATATATGTAAGTATGTGTTCACTGTCAAGGAGGTTTGCCCTCGGAGAACGAACTGCACGGATGTGCAGATCGATCTTCGTCAATAAATGTCTTTGTCTAAGAAGAAAAAAAAAGAAAATTAAAGTCACACCGGGCATGTCAAGTGAACAGAATAGAACAGAACAGAACAGAACAATTTTTTTATTTTACCCAGGTATAACATGTATACAACAAGGGCAACAAGTGAAGTTCCATGTTTCAACCTTACTGAATTATTATTGCTTTTGATTATTATGATAAAAATGAAAAATGAAAAAAAAACTCATATTTTAGAGATTTTAATAATAATAAAATAATAATAATAATGTTTTAATTTAAATGTTTGATCTCTTTTGTGAACAATTGGAAGAAAGAATAACAACAATGCTTTAATCTAAATTATCAATCTCTATTTTGAACACTTGTAAAAAAAAGGGAAGTTGAATTTATACATGACTATGTTTTTATTTATCCTCATCTATAATTCTTTTTTAGAATGGTCGTGTATAGATGTATGTTTTAAATATTTTACTGTTTTGTATTTATATGTACACGATTAAAACAATAAGAAATAATATAACTATCTCATTTTAAATAGGGTAATTATACATGATACTCCAAAGTACACTTAACGAATTGTTTCAATTTCAGAAAGGTTGTAAAGCCATATATATCATGATGTTAAATGCCTATCAAAAAAAATTGGTTAACGTCAGTTTAGTTATATCGCTGTTGTTCGAGATAATCTTGTAATAGTTAGTAGATACGAGACGTTCGGAACATCCTTCGGCCATTTCCGTTAACTGCAACTGCAACCTCGGATGTATTTAAGGCGGATGGGTATCGCACAAAATCGTGCATTTCGTTAGGCGGAAATAAGATGAGAAAAAATTAGCGCGGTACAATAAACGCTATATTTAGAAATATATTTGTTAGGGTACAATTGATACTCTAAAAACGAATCAGTCTCAAAAATCAAGATTTTTCAGTCGTTGATTAATAATCTAAAGATATTTGAATAAAGAAATGATTATTATTCAGGATGGACACGTCAACGAAACATTTTAGAAATGTTACTCTGATAAGAATATTTACTCAAAAGCAAAGTGGGTTACAATTTTTGAACGTTCCATAACGTTTTTGCATCTAAACTCTGGGTAGTTTTCAGACACCTATCTATACTTTTCTACTATTTAGGGGCTGGATTGATGCTTTCATCATACTGTACATGTTTATTTTTTTCAAGATATTTTCTTAGGTTTTTTCTTAGGTAAGGGCGAAGTTGGTAAGACAAATCTCCTTAGTAACAAGTTAATGAGTTAAGTTGAGTAGCCATAGTCGAAGATAAAAAGAACTAGGCTATTTAATTTTTTTTTAGAAGAAATGTACATGTACTTAGATTATGTGAAAGCGTTAGAGGTTTAACCGGAAACAGATTTCATACTAATTTACTGAAGAACTATGCAATAACAACCTTTTTAAAATTCTTAAATAGAGTCAAAATCCTGCTTTCGTTTATTTCGCACATTTTGATACGGTCCCCCAATTTAAACCGTTTTCGGTCTCGGTTTCCGTTTTCACACTTACTTCGCACATGTGTAATAGCAGGGGTCAGATTCAAGTCATTAAAACTGCGCTATACTAAACGTTTATACAGCGACTGTGCGATCTATCCCGTGCATTTTCAATTCTTGTCCGAATCTTTGCTGTAAAATAGCGAATATTCTAAAATACATTGCTGGTGTCAAAAAATTCATAAACTGATCGTTGGGGCTTTTAATAGAAATGGCAGTGCGAAACCGCCAATTAAACAGAAGATTAGATCCACGTCGGTCCTTTATCAATTCGAATTGAAAGACTTCGGTTAATAAAATGGTTAAGAGTAGAATAAAATATTCTTTTAGGCTTGTCGATGTTGATCTTTGATCTGTTACAGTGAACTCGTTTCGATAAGATATCAACAACCCCATTTACTTTTCTTCTTTACAAAAACCTTTCCAATTGAGATGTCTTATCACATTACGCATTTTTTTTTCATAATGAGACCCCTGATTTAACCACAAAAAATTTTGGTATGTGTTACTATATTCTCCTAAAAACTGTAATGTTATCGCAGTAAAAGTAGCACATGTCTTATATCTACTTTTGTAAAAGGGTTCCATACAGTTGATAACATATTGAAATTGATTGGAATTGCATTGAATGAGTGTGTGGAGCGAGCTTCAAATAAATCCATTGGAAGTAATACAATATCGATAATTTCGTCCAAATTGGACGAAATTATCGATATTTATTACCTCCCTTTAATTAAAACATGCATAAATGTTCTACATAAAGCTTTCTATGTCTACAAGAACCAATCAAACTTTTATAAAACTCAACCAATTCAGTGAAATCTTAGATCTTTTCTAGCGTATTTATTTTTGAATGTAGTTTTTGATTACATCTTTATAGTGATTTTGATCGTTTTAAATGGACTGAATGAGTGTTTGAAATGAATGAATGCAGCGTTGAGTGAGCGATTTAGAACGGGTTTGATCGCAGTGAGAGCCAATTTTGGGATGTTACTAATTGTATATGCTGAAGCAGATTTCCGTTGTTAACTAATTTTAACGACATTCTAAAAATGAAACCAATTTATGAGGGCCGTATTGTGGGACCGTAAATTGAATTTCATTGCACAAACTAATGCATCAGATTTATTTAGTTTGAAGGTAGAACCTTCCATCAAACATCACGCGAAAGTCTAACCCAGGGAGCAATCGTTCAATCAATAACCGTGCTGTCAGGAATCCTTTTAACTGTCTTGTATATTACAGTTAACAAAATCGTGAAATTGACATGATGAATGATTTGGGAATGATTTGGGAGTGAAATTGAATGAGTGTGTGGAGCGAGTTTTGAGTGAATTTAATGGGAGGTAATTCTATTTCGTAAATTTTGTTCAGGATGAACAAAATTTGCGATATTGATTACCTCCTTTTAATAAAAAATACATTCAAGTCTTATACATGACTTCCTATTTCTTCAAGACCCTATGAGACGCTAACAATTTGAATTATGTGAGTGAAATCGCGATTTTTCTCAATCAGAGTTCATATGAATGGCGTTGATTATTCTCAGGATATTTTTCAATTGGTTTGAGCGTTTTTGAATGGTTTGAGTGAGTGTTTGAAATGAATGAATGGAGCGCTGAGTGAGCGATTTAGATTGGTTTTGATTGAGATGAATGTCAATTTCACCATGTAACTAACTGTATGACATGACTTAAGTGATTATTTTATTTCAAGATGAAATTAACATGATTTTTATTTCAAGAAGTGATTGTTTTATTTCAAGATGAAATTAACATGATATTTATTTCAAGAAACGGATAAAACAATTTAACAGCTTTCTCGCTGTTGAAATAACATACTCAAATGTAGATATACTAAATATCGTGAAGAAAACAAACACGAATTTTTTAAGCTCTGATGAAATATAACCATAAGACCTCTTAGCCAATAAAAGGACCATTTGAACGGAGGTCGTATTTCGAAAATTCTTATACATGTAAATGAAAATAAAATAATTATTGTAGATCCCGGAAATAAGCAAAGTGTAAACGGTATCGAACCTATCAGTGAGAGCAATTTCAGATTTCCCCCTTTCGCCATGTACACGTTGGAAGCGCCTGAGTAGTTCGGAAAGACATAAAAACTTATTAAAAAACTTGAATGCATATTTTAGTAAAGGGAGGTAATAAGTATCGCTAATTTTGTTGACCTTGAACAAGATTAGCGATATTGGATTACCCCCTTTTATTTCATTCAAAACTCACTCCTCTCTCATTCAGTTTCATGCAAAAACCGTTCCGATACAATTCATCTTGTCAATTTTACCAATGATTTTAACTGTAGATCTTTGGCAGAAATATATGCACTTTTTAATAGGACAGTCATGTAGTCTTTCATATGGTTTGAAAGTGGTCGAGGCGTGCATATTTGAGTGAGTGATTATGGATCAATTCAATATTGAAAACGATAAGCGATGACAGTGTATCTAGATATCATTTGGATTTGTTTATCTCCAAAATTGTTTCTTTTGTTTAAAAAAAAGATTCGCTGCTACTTTCACCAGTACTGCAGTAACATCGCGACAAATGTTAGGGGAAACCGCAGTTTCCTGTCGTTTCTCACTCCAGCATAACCGGTATATTTCTTCCAAGTATGAAGTTGCCCATTAGACTTAGGCGGGCTAACTACTTATCATACGCTAATTAGTAGGAGACAAATGACGTTTGTCTGAATTACTTTTGTTAAATGTTGGATAAATGCGAGTGGCGATCGAAACTAAAGACCTCAGGATTGAGAGCCTAATGCGTTACCGACCGGCTCGGTTAGAAAACTTGCCCTCGTCAAAAATAATGTTCATAATTGCAAAAATGTGAGCAGGAGCTACAATTCGGAACATCGCTCGGACTTTTTGTCAATTTTAAGTACTTCGGACGTATTGTTTATTATAATTTTTTGTCAAAACGCTCTAAGGAATCTATAAAATGTTTCCGATCGTTTATTGGAGAATGACCAGCCATTCGTCCGTATGAGCGTTGATGAGCTGCTGCCGATTCCTGATATGACGTCAATAGAAATAAGGGTTTACTCTTTTTTGCGTTATCCTTGGTGTTAGGAAGCATGTCATGGTTCTTTAAAATTTAAGTAATCTATAATTTCTTATTTCCAAATTGTGTATTTTTATATGACTTTTATTCCATGAACCATTGTATGTTACCTATGCCGAAATAAAATTATTATTAAAAAATTATTATTATTGACGTCAATCGTCAAACACCGTGCGTCCTAATAGGCACACACTTGCCTTGCAGGTTTAAGATCTGAAGCTAAGACAATACAAGTGAGCGGATTGACATAACTGACTCAAAGAAAACCCAAACCAATATTGAAAAATGCGGTCAAGCGTTGATCTGTTGGAAAACGTCAATGCGAACGTGTTTCATTGAGAACGGACAAAGAAATGGTCTCAAGATGTTCTCAACATAACGTTTCATTGTAAATTTCCATCGGCCAAAACGAGATTTGCCTCGTTGAAATGCCGTTATACTCCCACCAAGCAACGTATATTGACAACGTTGACCGTATCGAGATAGAGTCTTGATTCTTGAGGAAAAAAAAAACACTTCGCAATATCGATTACCCTATCTCCGATACAAAGTACGCGAATTAACATGATCTTGTTGACGGACTGGCGTTCAAAAGTTCTCCTGGAAAGGTTTTTTTCAGAGCGTAACACGACCAGTTTTAAACAATGACGTATAGTAGATGCACACATCCATCCAATTTGAAGTCCTTTTGTGTCATGTGCCGTCTTCGAAGCCGATCGGAACCTGTCGCGAACATGTCATTCGATGATTTGACAATCAGTTCGTGTTGACGTCACCTTTTGCGTCCTTGCCTATCATCTGCAAACCAAGTTTTTATGGCTGCGGGCAAGTTTCATTATTTTTTGTTAAGGGTAGCCTACAGTTCGAAGAAAAGACAATCCTGCTTCAACCATTCTGAAAACCAATGACGTTGTTCGCAAGCCAAACGTCTCATTTCTTCAAAACTTTTCAAGAATTGAAGTGTCCTTATTTCGGCATGATTACTGGCCAGCATAATCCATAAAAAAATGTGATACATTTGGCATTTCAACAATGTAAGATTTACCCAATTTACACGTGACGTATTGTGTCAATAATGAAAACACTTTATCAACACAAAAGTTTTAAAACTTGTGAGTATACGTTTATACATAGTAAAATATCGTAAATGGTATTAAGCATAAGGCAATACTATTTGAAAGATCAAAGGGTATTTTTGGTGGAAAATTTCCAAGGACGCTAAGTATATTTTGGCATATCATTTTTGATGACAAATCGCGTTTTACATAAATACTTGTGACGTAATGTTCACCCACGAGCGAAACAACGCGCTTCATAGCTGCACCCTGCAATGAAGTTACACTGCGTTGTCAAGTACATTTCGGGAGGTTAAATAATAAAGCGGGTTCCGTTGAAAATAGTACTAAAACTGATGCAAGCATATGTTCTCTGGTACTCCTCTTTTTTGTCAAAACTACACCAAGATACCACTGTGTGGTCGAAATTGGTTATAAGATATACTTTCGATTGAGTTCTTTATTATTTGAATATAGCTCATTAAAGATGTCAAACAAAGCCGCGTAAATATCGGAGATTGTGTGCACAAAGTAGCCCCGTAAGTGCTGACAAAGAAATTGCAATTATGGCACCGTTTCGGATGTTTTCATGAAAAAACTTTTTATAATATCCCTGCCTATAAATGATAAGCATTCGAATAAAGTTTCGGCAACATTGAGTCAAAATTAAAACCTACATGTGTTAACAAATAAACTGTCATAACCCCGCTTTCACTTTCCCTTCTTCCGTTCAAAATACTTAAGGTGAATTGCATGAAAAACATTCTCGTTCAATGTTCTTCAAGAGGGAGCCAAATTATACACTCCATTTTTTCATGTTTTCTAGATATTTTTTCTGGCTATCAGAAGCTTCTTTTACGCTGTGGCAGACATATGCCTTACCATTACACCAAACGAAGCACGTTCTGTCAATTCGAGAAAAAAAAAGTTGCTTGTAATGTTTGAATGAAATTTTATATATATTCTTTGGAAATACTGGTGCCTCAATTCGACCAATTACTTCAAGTCTTTATTAGTTATTATAACACGACGGCGTAAACCGCATATATGGAAGAAGAGCAATTGCATAGAACTTAATTAGTAATAAAATTCATATGTCACGTGTTTACTGTGTACAAACTTTTGACGTCATATAATCCAGTGCTAAATGACGCGCTTCGTTTTCTGTGAAATTCTCTCAACGCCAAAATTTTTATCTCAAGTTTTGATTCAAGATGTATAGGATGTGGCTAAAACGAACTACGTGTTACAATTAAATACACTGTGAAATTGACACTCATTCCGATCAAAATCATTCTAAATCATTCACTCAGCACTCCATTCATTTATTCCAAATTTAATTTCACTGAAAAGCTTGCTCCACAACTCATTCACTATTATTACAAAATAGATAAACTTGTCAGTGTCACGATATTCTTAACTGTAGCATAACATAACATTTGCTTACATGCTGTCAAAATTTAAAGAATTTTCCAACAAACTTCCTTATATATTGCTTACTATTTTGGTGACAGGGTAGCATTTTTTTACGTTCATTCAACCAATTGCAGTATATATGATCTTTACTTTGTATTGATAACCAATTTAACATAGTATTAGGTAATTACATTGGAAGGTTCTGCTTTCTTTTATGTAGATATTTTCACAGAGTGATTACCAGATACATACATAGAAATTCATTATGATGGTAAATCTATACGTCAGATATACTGTTTGAAATCAGTGCATACTCATTGTACTTTTCCATTTCGATTCGCGAAATTTACTTAAGCGTGTTTACCCTGATTTTTATGATGTTGGTTAATATCGGTGATCCTTCAATGAAATCTCCCATTTCGATCTGCTGAAGGTCTTGTAAGAGGCATTATTTGTAGATAGACAATTATATATAGTTCTGCAACTAAATTCGTGAATTTATATTGTATAATGGCATCTGATTGTACCTAATTATATTCTCACTTTCAATGAATCATTTGCTTAATTACCTACAACTAAATATACGATGAACTTGTAATCTTCAAAAATGCAGGATATAAAGAATATAATACCCAGAAAAAGGTTATAAAAGTAATTTCAGATTTGAAATCCACCCTCGGATTTTACCTTTTGCATATATCTCCTCCTTCATCAGACTTTATTCATGGACACAACAACGTGAAAATGAAACTATTTCATTATTAACATCAATCTAACTTAACTTTTATTAAAGTGCTGGCTATAAGACAATTACACTACATGTAACATGGGTCGTTATAGTGTCTTGTCATTAAATTGATCACTCTCTGGTAAGTTTAGAAACCAAACGAACTTTATAAAAAATGTCGAAACTATTTTAGAACTAGCCCCAAGGCAAATAACACTAAACATCTTTGTATATTGATTATTCATATTGAGGAAAATTAACCATAAACCCTCCAATGTCATAACCATAAATATACAGATTAGTTGATCCAGTTTGACATATTTGTTGCCTTTAAGAATCACTACCGCACTCAGATTTACGCTCGTTATAATGTCTATTTATGGTCATAAAAATACTAGAACATGCTTTACTATGCCTACACTTTAACGTCGAAAGAATTTCTTTGTATGGACTTCCCTTTATTTTGTTACATTCTAAGTATTAGTTTTGAACTTATCTTACAAAAGTTTTAAAGTTTTATACTTCATTGACGAGACAACGTTTTTTCCTTCTTTTCGGGCAACATAAATGGATTTTCAACTTCGTTTTCTGATAACATGCACTGATAACGTATAATTACAAAGAGCAATGATACTACATATATGAACTATCCGGGAATTCTGTAAAATGAGTTATTGAAAAAGAGATTTGATCCAGCATCTACACGAACACAAACAGAAAAGTACGTGGATTTGATTAAAGGAAGGTAATACACATAGCTAATTTTGTTCATCTTGAACAAAAGAAGCGAAAATGAATTACCTCCCTTGAATTTCACGCAAAACTCGCTCCACACACTCATTAAGTTTCATTCAAAAATCATGGCAAAATCATTCATCTTGTCAATTTTACGATATTCTGAAGTGTACAATGAAAACAAGACGATAATTCTACTCCTTAATGCTTGGTCAAACCTATCATATCCATTTCTTTCTATATATGTAATTGTGAGAATAGAAGATATTTTCATTGCTTTAATGGTTTTGCAGTTGCTTGAATATTGTTGGAGGCGAAGTAAATGATGTTCAAACAAGAAATGTGAGCAACGAGTTAGACCGACTACTCCATGGCTACGACAGACGGCTGAGACCCGGCTTTGGGGGTAAGGACGCATGCTTTTTTGTGTTACGTGCCAATGTAACAAGAACAAAGAAGCCAGCAACAAACTTTACAATTAACAATATTTATTGAAAATAATAACAGAATTATTAACAATATGAAATTAAAACAAAAACAAATTACAATACCTTGAATGTTTAATCCTAAAGTTTTTAATTTTAGATCCAATTTAATTTAGTTCCTGGTCCACAAATAATAAATCCCATAATATCTGAATTTAAAATTTAACACGCTTTCAAACACACTTTAAAGATAACAAGAAATCCCCTTTTAGTTTAACAGAGTACTACTAAATGAAACCATTAGTCTAAATCAAGTGAACCAAGAATGCTGTAGGAATCCCTTTATATTATACCATAGAATAATCTAGAATAGCATAGAACATTAGAAGACTCTAGAGTATATCATAATTTGTTGAAACATTTCAGCACATCTAGCATGAAAATACAAACAATTTTCATCAATGCAAACATATATACATACATATATACAAAAAAAGTGAAATGTAACTGTTAAATGTTATTTGAGTATTAAAGATAAGACAATTCAAAAATTTAGACTCTTGACAGAGCATCTGGTATAATATTGTCTTTTCCTTTAATGTGTCTTACATCAAGATCAAATTCTTGAAGTGACAAACTCCACCTCAATATTCTTTGATTCTTACTCTTAAGTTTGTGGAGAAAACTTAAGGGATTGTGATCACTGAATACAACTATAGGGGAAGTTGCAGATGTTAAATAAACTTCAAAATATTGGATTGCTAAAATCAAAGCAAACATTTTTTTTCAATGGTGGAGTAGTTTTTCTGATGTTTGTTTAGTTTTTTAGAAAAATAACAAACTGGATGAGCAATACCGTCATCGTCTTCTTGCAAAAGAACAGCACCAATACCCACATCACTTGCATCAACAGCTAATTTGAAACATTTGTCAAAATCAGGTGCTAAAAGAACTGGTGTGCTCTTTAGTATGGCTTTCAAGCTATCAAAGGCAACTTGACAGTTATCATTCCATTTGAACTTAACATTTTTCTTTAATAAATTTGTTAAAGGTTCAGCTATTATAGAAAAATTCTTACAAAACTTTCTATAGTAGCCGGCCATACCAAGAACTCGCATCAGTTGCTTTTTAGTAGCAGGCACAGGAAACTCAGAGATAGCACTGACCTTAGATTCTAAAGGTTTAACTTGACCCTGTCCCACAAGATGTCCTAAGAAAGTAACAGTAGCATGACAAAATTCTGTTTTTCAAAGATTAACAGTCAATTTTGCATCACTGAGACGGTCGAAGAATTGTTTGATTCTTTGAATATGGTCACTCCATGTGTCTGTGTAGATGATGACGTCGTCGATGTATGCGTCACAGCCATCTAAGCCAGCTATAACCATATTTACAAGCCGCTGAAACGTCGCAGGAGAATTTTTCATCCCAAAATGGCATAACTTTGTACTGGCACAGATCAGTTGGAGTAGCAAATGCTGATACTTCTTAAGCCCTTTCAGTGAGCGGAACTTGCCAGAATCCTTTGAGAAGGTCAAATTTGGTGACATATTTAGAATTTCCGACTTTGTCAATACAGTCATCAATTCTTGGTGTTGGAAAAGAGTCAGTTTTTGTCACTGAGATCACTTTTCGATAGTCAGTACACATTCTGTATGTTCCATTTGGCTTTGGAACTAATATACATGGTAGACTGTAATTACTTTGGCTGGGTTCAATAAAATCATTCTCCAATAAGTAATTCACTTCATCTTGAAGGGCTTTTTGTTTCATTGGATTCATTCTATAAGGATGTTATTTTATTGGTTGAGACTCTTCCACAATGACATCATCATATATTTTATCAGTTCTTGTTGGGAGTCAGGAAACAAATGTTCATATTCATTAATTAACTGTTTCAGCTCTTCTCGTTGAGATGGCTCCATATGTGAAAGTCTGTCGTCAAGATTCTATAGTATTTCAGAGTTCTCAAGTTTAGGTGGACCAGGAACAGATTTTTCACTAAAGTCTGATTTAACTTCTGATTCAATCACATTTGATTCTTGTGGGACAGTGTTTACAACTGTAACTGGTTTTGAAATAGAGCTAACTCTGTCAAAATACTTTTTTAACATGTTCACATGACACATTAGTTTATTTTTACGCCTTCCGGGAGTATTGATAATATAATTCAAATTACTTGTTTTCTTATCAATAGTATACGGGCCATAATATATTGCCTGTAAGGGTCGGCCAGGTATTGGCAAAAGAGCAAGGACTTTATCACCTTGTTCAAATTTCCTATCAACACTATGCTTGTCATATCTTGCCTTCATTTTGCTCTGAGATGATTTAAGATTTGACCTAGCAAGCTCACATGCCCTAGAGAGTTTATTTCTAAAGTCAGAAAAATACTGTAACAAGTTCAAGGGTGTTTCATCATCAGCAAGAAATTTATCTTTTAAGATTGTTAATGGCCCGCGAACAGAATGACCAAAAACTAACTCAAAGGGGCTAAAGCCAAGAGATTCTTGAACAGATTCTCTGGCTGCAAATAATAGCAATTGAATACATTCATGCCAATTTTTCTCAGTATCAAAACAATATGACCTTATCATATTCTTTAGGATCTGATGGAATCTTTCTAAAGTACCTTGACTTTCAGGGTGATAAGCAGATGACCGATATTGCTTGATACCTCATTCATGCATAACCTGTTGGAATATGCCTGACATGAAGTTTGATCCTTGATCAGACTGAACTGATTTTAGAAGGCCAACAAAAGTAAAGAACTTGACAAGAGCCTTAATGATTGACTTTGCCTCAATGTTTCTTAAAGGAATTGCTTCTGGGAAGCGAGTAGAAGCACACATAATTGTTAACAAATATTCAGAACCTGACTTAGTTTTGGGTAAAGGACCAACGCAGTCTATTATTATTCGACTGAAAGGTTCATCAAAAGCTGGAATGGGTTGTAACCTTGCTTTTGGAATAACTTGGTTAGGTTTCCCTACCATTTGGCAAGTGTGGCAACTTTTACAATATTTGGAAACATCCGATTTAAGTCCAGGCAAAAAGAAATGAGTCATAATCATGTGATAAGTCTTGTTTACACCTAAATTACCAGACCTTTGACTTTCATGGGCTGTACTAGGTATTTCATGGCGATATGACTTTGGAACAACAATTTGGTGATGAACAGCCCAATCGTAATCAGCTGGGACATCAAATGGTCGCCTTTTTCTCATCAGAATACCATTCTTTTTATAGTAACAAACAGGATTCTGAGACATTTCTTTTTCGGATAATGCCCTATCAATTAACTTTGAAATCTCAGGATAATTCTGCTGTTCCTGGATTAACTTTGACTTTGAATGCGTTTCATGACCTTGGTCATTTGACCTTGGAGATAACTGACAAAATTTTTACGAGTCTGTCTGAGTATCAGGCAGACTAAGATTAAAAGACTTTTTAATTTCGTCATTGAAATATTGACCAACAAAAGTATCAGTTAAGTCAATATCATTTGAATTTTTAAAGGAAGCTTTTTTAGCCATACCCCGAGTTACTGCGCATGAAGGGTACAAATCAGGTATTTCCTGCAAAGTAGGATCATCTGTTTGACCTACATTAGGTGTGTCAGTTACAAGAGGGTTAACAACTACCTTATCTCCAGCTAAGTCATTGCCTAGCAATAAATGTACACCTTTAAATGGTAAAGAATGTTTAACACCAACAACCACAGAACTAGTAACCAAATCTGAGGACAGATTAACCTTATGAAGAGGAACATTAATTACACCACACTCAACACCCTGAATAAGGGCACTAGTACTAGACGAAGTCTTCTCAGAAAAGGGCAGAACATCTGCTAAAATAAGAGATTGAGAAGCTCCTGTGTGTCTTAAAATTTTTATAGGGGTAGGTGGGCACATATCACCTGAAGGTGATACAAAACATCCAACATGAACGGTTCAAACATCTCCATACCGGAATCAGAATTTGGTTCTGCCTTAACAATTGAATTTAACTTAAAAGAAGGCTGTGATTTAGGCTGAAGGCTGGTGAGCCCTGTAGGTTTGGCTGCACACAGTTCCTTCCTCCTTTTTAATCTAAAACATTCCGAAATAAGGTTACCTGGTTTTTTACAAAAAGTATAATGTACTCGAGATAAGGGGTTTTGAACATTGGTTTCACCAGTAGACTTTGGTTTAGGTGAATTTGATTGACTAGACATGCTCGATGAATCACCAGACATAGATTTATTTTGGGGATGTGAGGAAGCAGGTTTTGCTTTATTAACGAAAGAATTTTTGTGTGTAAGGTAGTACATGTGTAATCATCAGCAAAACGAGCTGCTTCATGTATAGTTTCAACATTTTTTTCATCTAAATGTGACTAAATGTCAGATTGAATGCAATTTTTGAATTGTTCAATTAACATAAGTTGTCTAAGATTATCATTATTTTGGTCTATTTTCTTAGAATAGCACCACCTGTCAAATAATTTTTCTTCGTTTCTTGCAAATTCAACGTGAGTCTGGCAGGATTCTTTTCTACAACTTCTAAATTGTTGTCTGAATGCTTCTGGAACCAGCTCATAACCTTTGAGAATGAGTTCTTTTACAGTATCATAATCATTGCTTCGTTCTGTTGTAAGTTGCGAATAAATATTGCGAGCTTTTCCTACTAAGACACTTTGGAGAAGAAAGGTCCATTGCTCCTTTGGCCATTTCAAGTTATTTGCAACTTTTTCAAAATGTTCGAAATATGTATCAACCTCATTTTCTTGAATTTGAAGAACAAGCCTAAAATGTTTTGTTACATCAAAATGGTCATTATACATATATCTGGGCTGATTTGCCCTATCTTGTATTTCTAATTCTTTTAATCGTAATTGAATTGCTCTTTCTTCTCTTTCCCTCTCTCTTTCTATTTCTCTCTTCTCTTTCTCGCTCTTCCCTTTCTCTTTCTCTCTCTTCCCTTTCTCTTTCTCTTTCTCTTTCCATTTCTTCCTTTTCCCTTTGAAATTGCCTTCCTCTTTTTTCAATTTCTCTCTGTGCTCTTTCTCTTTCAATTTAGCCGCCAACATAGCGCAGTTGGTTAGGCATAAGACTTCCAATCTGGAAGTCGTGGGTTCGATCCCCGTTGGCGGCAAATATCCTTTCCGACGTTTGTCATTCACAAATGGGTAGATAATCGTAAACCTATGTGAAATAGCAGCTGGAGGCTAGGAAAGGATGTAATGGTAGTACTGGCGTGAGAAATACCAGGAAACCATTGTTAAGTGCTTCAGCCGCCGCGATATAACTGAAATAATGTTGAAAGCGGCGTAAAACCCCATTCAATCAATTCTCTTTCAATTTCAATTTCTAATTGCTTTTCTTGAAATTTTCTCTTTTCTCTTTCTCTTTCTTTTTCCAATTCCTCTCTTTGTTGGAGTTTT
Source organism: Fragum whitleyi (assembly GCA_948146395.1). Classification (NCBI taxonomy): domain Eukaryota; kingdom Metazoa; phylum Mollusca; class Bivalvia; order Cardiida; family Cardiidae; genus Fragum; species Fragum whitleyi. The sequence continues at coordinate 5,144,242 of OX411549.1, forward strand.
AACAGTTCAAGATCTCTTGAGCTTGAAACTGATGGAACATCAACAATAAGAGACAGAGCCTTTTCATCAAAAATGTCCTCATCAAATAAATTTTGAACCAAAAATATTCTTAATTTCATGCTTTCGCAATGAGGACTTGACTTCTTTTAATTCATAATGCTTGGCAAGAATGAGCAAATCAGGCTTTTTACCCAAATTCAATAGCTCCACGGAAGATTCTTTCGTAAATCTTTCTAAGTCAAAAGACATGGTAGCTTCTTGCTGGATTAAAAAAAAAAGGTAAGATTTCGATAAATAATAGTGAAAGTACACTCTTGATTCATCAAAATTGAAATATGAAATTAATTTCTTAAATAATTTTTAACGGCAGATTTAAATAAGAATTTGTTTGATTTGTTTTGTTTGTTTGCTTGGTTGTCTGATGTTCGTATCTCCCGGACGAGCCCCCAATTCTGTTACGTGCCAATGTAACAAGAACAAAGAAGCCAGCAACAAACTTTACAATTAACAATATTTATTGACAATAATTACAGAATTATTAACAATATGAAATTAATACAAAAACAAATTACAATACCTTGAATGTTTAATCCTAAAGTTTTTAATTTTAGATCCAATTTAATTGAGATCCTGATCCACAAATAATAAGTCCAATAATATCTGAATTTAAAACTAAACACGCTTTCAAACACACTTTTAAGATAACAAGAAATCCCCTTTCAGTTTAACACAGTACTACTAAATGAAACCATTAGTCTAAATCAAGTGAACCAAGATTGCTGTAGGAATCCCTTTATATCATACCATAGAATAATCTAGAATAGCATAGAACATTAGAAGACTCTAGAGTTTGAATCACTTTCTAAAAGTCCTTTCTAGAAAGATCTAAAATCTTCTACATATATATTACCTAACAGTGTCAAGAGATATTGGAAAATCCCAAGACTAATTCTTAAAATAGACACGGTAAAAACCATTAGGACTATTTATACATTTATATATAACACTTTACCCCTTGAAAGAAAAAAGAAAGCTTTATGAAATAAATCTTTCTTTTTGTATTATCTTTAGCATGTAAAATGATTATATACTTTACAAAATTGATAATATCATAATTTGTTGAAACATTTCAGCACATCTAGCATCAAAATACAAACAATTTTCATCAATGCAAACATATATACATACATATATACAAAAAATAGTGAAATGTAACTGTTAAATGCAATTTGAGTATTAAAGATAAGACAATCCAAAATTTAAGACTCTTGACCTAGCATCTGGTATAATGTTGTCTTATCCTTTAATGTGTCTTACATCAAGATCAAATTCTTGAAGTGACAAACTCCACCTCAATATTCTTTGATTCTTACTCTTAAGTTTGTGGAGAAAACTTAAGGGATTGTGATCACTGAAAACAACTATAGGAGAAGTTGCAGATGTTAAATAAACTTCAAAATGTTGGATTGCTACAATCAAAGCAAGAGATTCTTTTTCAATGGTGGAGTAGTTTTTCTGATGTTTGTTTAATTTTTTAGAAAAATAACAAACTGGATGATCAATACCGTCATCGTCTTCTTGCAAAAGAACAGCACCAATACCCACATCACTTGCATCAACTGCTAATTTGAAACATTTGTCAAAATCAGGATTCAAAAGAACTGGTGTGATCTTTAGTATAGCTTTCAAGCGATCAAAGGCAACTTGACAGTTATCATTCCATTTGAACTTAACGTTTTTCTTTAATAAGTTTGTTAAAGGTTCAGCTATTATAGAAAATTCTTACAAAACTTTCTATAGTAGCAAGCCATACCAAGAAATCGCATCAGTGCTTTTTAGTAGCAGGCACAGGAATCTCAGAGATAGCATTGACCTTAGATTCTAAAGGTTTAACTTGACTCTGTCCCACAAGATGTCCTAAGAAAGTAACAGTAGCATGACAAAATTCTGTTTTTCAAAGATTAACAGTCAATTTTGCATCACTGAGACGATCGAAGAATTGTTTGATTCTTTGAATATGGTCACTCCATGTGTCTGTGTAGATGATGACGTCGTCGATGTATGCGTCACAGCCATCTAAGCCAGCTATAACCATATTTACAAGCCGCTGAAACGTCGAAGGCAATTTTTCATCCCAAATGGCACATTTTTGCACTGGCACAGACCAGTTGGAGTAGCAAATGCTGATACGTCTGTAGCCCTATCAGTAAGCGGAACTTGCCAGAATCCTTTGAGAAGGTCAAATTTGGTGACATATTTAGAATTTCCGACTTAGTCAATACAGTCATCAATTCTTGGTACTGGAAAAGAGTCAGTTTTTATACGCCGCCGGAGGCGGACGTATATTGGCGTCATCTTCTCCGTCTGTCCGTCCGTCCGTCCATCCGTCCGTCCATCTGTCCGTCCGTCCATCCGTCCGTCCGTACGTCCGTCCACTTTTCTTGTCAACGCAACTCCTCCTAAACTACTGGCTGGATCTTCTTGAAACTTGGTCAATGTTATCACCTCAATTGGTAGATGTGCATGAAGGAAGGATTTTACGGTTCGTTGATTTTTGCCTGAGTTATGCCCCTTGATAACTTAGTCTCTGGGTCCACTTTTCTTGTCAATGCAACTCCTCCTAAGTTTCTAGCTGGATCTTCTTGAAACTTGGTCAATGTTATCACCTCAATTGGTAGATGTGCATGAAGGAAGGATTTTACGGTTCGTTGATTTTTGCCTGAGTTATGCCCCTTGATAACTTAGTCTCTGGGTCCACTTTTCTTGTCAACGCAACTCCTCCTAAGTTTCTGGCTGGATCTTCTTGAAACTTGGTCAATGTTATCACCTCAATTGGTAGATGTGCATGAAGGAAGGATTTTACGGTTCGTTGATTTTTGCCTGAGTTATGCCCCTTGATAACTTAGTCTCTGGATCCACTTTTCTTGTCAACGCAACTCCTCCTAAACTACTGGCTGGATCTTCTTGAAACTTGGTCAATGTAATCACCTCAATTGGTAGATGTGCATGAAGGAAGGATTTTACGGTTCGTTGATTTTTGCCTGAGTTATGCCCCTTGATAACTTAGTCTCTGGGTCCACTTTTCTTGTCAACGCAACTCCTCCTAAGTTTCTGGCTGGATCTTCTTGAAACTTTGTCAATGTTATCACCTCAATTGGTAGATGTGCATGAAGGAAGGATTTTATGGTTCGTTAATTTTTGCCTGAGTTATGCTCCTTAAAAACTTAGTCTCTGGGTCCACTTTTCTTGTCAACGCAACTCCTCCTAAGTTTCTGGCTGGATCTTCTTGAAACTTGGTCAATGTTATCACCTCAATTGGTAGATGTGCATGAAGGAAGGATTTTATTGTTTGTTGATTTTTGCCTGAGTTATGCCCCTTAAAAACTTAGTATCTAGGGCTTATTGAAATTGCAGCCTTTTGAACACAAATCCTCCTTACTTTTTGTCTTTATTTAAATGAAACTTGGTCAATGTCATCACCATAATTTGAAGATGTACATGGATCAAGGATTTTATAGCTCATTTATTTCCCTGAATTATGCCCCCTTAAAACTTAGTGCCTGGGGCTTATTGAAATTGCAGCCTTGTGAAGGCAACTCCTCCTAACTTTTTGTCTTGATTTAAATGAAACTTGGTCATTTTCAATTTGGTTCTGTCAAAATAAGTAGTGTCTACAATTTTTTCTGTGAAACAGCAGCAATGTGGCGGCGTATTTTGTGACGATGGCACTCTTGTTGTCACTGAGTTCACTTTTCGATAGTCAGTACACATTCTGTATGTTCCATTTTGCTTTGGAACTAATATACATGGTGAACCGTAATTACTTTGGCTGGGTTCAATAAAATTATTCTCCAATAAGTAATTCACTTCATCTTGAAGGGCTTTTTGTTTCATTGGCTTCATTCTATAAGGATGTTGTTTAAATGGTTGAGAATCTTCCACAATGACATCATGATATATTTTATCAGTCCTTGTTGGGATGTCAGGAAACAAATGTTCATATTCATTAATCAACTGTTTCAGCTCTTCTCGTTGAGATGGCTCCCAATGTGAAAGTTTGTCGTCAAGATTCTATAGTATTTCAGAGTTCTCAAGTTTAGGTGGAACAGGAACAGATTTTTCACTAAAGTCTGAATTAAGCTCTGATTCAGTCACATTTGATTCTTGTGGGACAGTGTTTACAACTGTAACTGGTTTTGAAATAGAGCTATCTCTGTCAAAATACTTTTTTAACATGTTCACATGACACATTAGTTTATTTTTACGCCTTCCGGGAGTATTGATAATATAATTCAAATTACTTGTTTTCTTATCAATAGTATACGGGCCATAATATCTTGGCTGTAAGGGTCGGCCCAGACTAATTCTAAAATTAGAAACGGTAAAAACCATTAGGACTATTTATATATTTATATATTACATTTGTACGCCACGAGAAAACCCTTAGTCGTGAAAATAGCCGCCGTCATAGCGCAGTTGGTAGCGCGTCGGACTGTCAATCTAGAGGTCCCGGGTTCGATCCCCGACGGCGGCACTCATTCTTTCCGACTATTTGTCTCTCACCAATGGGTCGATAATCGTAGACCTATGTGAGATAGCACATTTGAGTTGGTGTTAAGAAAGAACGAATGGAGCGCTTAGCGATAGTTTTAGAATAGTTTTGATTGAGATTAATGTCAATTTCACGATAAAACTAACTGTACGACGTTGAAGTCACCCATCCATAAAGTCATTTGAAACAAAATGGTGGAAAATAATTGAGGTAAACAGTAAACATAAGAGTCAGTGATCTGATTGGCCAATCGATGTTTGAATGACATCCCTGATCTGGTATCTGTTTTTTATAGTTAGATGGTTTATTTCTAAATGAGGACATAGACCCATAGGGTAGAAATCGTACATACAAATACAGCGTGGCGAACGTAATAATGTCAAATAAACCGGTTACTGGAAAATCAGTGAAAGCTTTAGTGAACGAATAACCTAAAAATCAATTATTAAGTAAATACCTTATCAATCCATTTTTGCCGCCTTGTTCGAAACGAAAGGACAAGGCGGACGAAAAGGTTGTTAGGAGATCAAGTTTCGTATGTTTATACATATGAATCAAACTGCATTCGGGTGGGATTCATTTAATATATTGAGCAAGTAAAATATGAAAAGTAGTTGTGTCATATGTACGTAAGAGAGCGGATAGGCGTGCAGAGAAATTTAAAAGTCTAAAGGTTTATCCAAAGTGTTAGAGTTCCAATTTAGAGCTTTTCATTTGCCAACAAAAAGCAGTGTGTCCAGGTATGCTAGTATCATGTGTGACCCGTCACGCAAAAATGGACCATCTGGGAACTTTGTAAAATGAACACCAATCGCTCTGTATGGATACACACTACTTAATTACGCTAGCGCTTCCATGATAGTAACATTACATCCAATAACAACTTATCAATAATGATGTTAATAAACGACCAAGATCTTCTTTGGGTCAGTGGTTAGCGCATTAGACTTGAAAACAAACTATTCAGATATTACTCGTCCGCGTGGGTTCGACACAGGCTTTTGTCAGTAATTTTCAGATATGCTTAAGTTGAAGACAGTTTGTTTGTAACACGGTGGGCTCGTTCGTGATTGGGCGAATGAACCATTTATGTCGGCATTGTACTGGCACATGAAGCACATTACTACCTATATAGGCTTAGAGTCATCAATACATGATGACTGTAAAGGGGGAGTGTGTTACATGTATGGGAGACCACTCTCACAACAGTCCTGCTTCGTTTCTTTCGTTTAAATACAATGACACCTGCGTCAGGGAAGATTTTCTGTAGCTCAGTGGTTAGCACATTGGACTTGTAGACCATTTATTTCAAGCTTGGGTTCGACACCGGTTCACGTCGGTTATTTTCAGCTATGCTTGCGGACAGTTCGTTTATAAGAAAAACATACAACAAAATATGTTTTTATTTATCGATAGCGAACTCTGAAGAACAAGCAGACATGAAAAATATCTTATAACGTCAAAAATTTAGCGGGATGTGCATTGTATCCCAATTTTGCCGTAAACTGGGTGAAGTTCGAACATAGCTGCCCTGGAATAACTTGAAGTAGAAACGGACAACTAAAGACGAAACATACGTCATTTGCAAAGTTTATTTCACAACCTTTAAGTCTGCTTTTGTTTATAAAAATAATCGAAATACATTTTATGATTCTGTATTATAAACAATCGTTGTGTAATGTGAATATGTGATTCTCGGATCCAATGATCCCTTCTATATGACGTAATTTCTAAAATTAGAATATCTATACTACAATTATTGATTGAATAAAAGAAATGGGCGCTTTTAAACTTTTAAAAGCGTTATTAGCGATCATGAGAGATGTATTAAAAACAGTTTTCACTATTCTTTTTCGGATAAAATTGTATATTGTTCCAATGAATTGATTAAGTATTACGGACAATTCTTAATGCCCTTACCCTATGAAATAATTAAATCATTTCAGTAAGTTGAATTTAACTTTGTAGGAAATCCTTTTAAAATAATATTTACAGTCTCACTTTTCACTTCAAATTAAGGAATTACAAGACTGTTTGAAATCCTCAAATATGGCTATTTGTTGAAACAAATTTTGAATTTAGCAGGAAGAAGGTTCGGCCAATTTCAGAGCATTGTACCTATTCTATTTCAGAAGCCCCTTTAGTCATTAAGACAGATATCCTTGTACGGTCTATGGGACCAATTAATGAAAGAAGCATGGTGAGTTATCTTTACTTGATATCAAAACGCTTTCTTTAATGCTTTTCGGTGGTTTATCGAGAAATAACGGTAGATTATCACTAAGTCTTGATAATCTCACCGCAAAAGCAGTGAAATTATCAAAAACTTATACCCTGCTTTGGTGCATTTCATCCTATCTGACGTCATCTATGCGGGGCGAAATAATCATTTTTGCATTAAAGAAATAAAATAATCGTTTGTTTTTCGTGTAAGATCGATAGATATTTCATTTCGTGAACAACAAAAGCTATCTTTTCACTCGTGGCTCTGCCACTCGTGAAAATATAGCTGTTGTTGTTCACTCAATGAAATATAAATCGATCTAACACTGAAACAAACGATTATCCTCTATACGTTCTACGAGTTTCGAGAAATAGCAGCCCTGATATTCATGCTTTCCAAATTACACTGGCTTATCACAAACGATTTCATCGAGAGCACCGGGCGGAAGCTAAACTTACTGTTACATGTAGCTATCCGGGTAGAACTTTTGGTGGTGAATTAAAGGGGAAATTTTGTTGGAATACTTTTCAATTCGAGAAATTAAAATTTCCTTCAAGTTTCACTTGTATAAGTATTTACACTTCATTACAATTTAAAACTTATTTATTCGTTTCTATATACAAGTACAGTAAAAAGGATCAGTCATTGATTTTTTGCTTTTGATAAGCCGATCTTTTAAGATTCATTTAAACATGGTTCTAAAGTTAAAGAAAGGGAAAAAAAGAATAATAATAAACTACTTAAAAACGTTAAGGTTAATTTAAGGTTGTCTAAAAGAAAACTGAATCGCATTAAATTTTGTAAAAAATGATAAGAAATGGATACATGTTTCCCACGTGTCTACCATTCTGTTGTCTCAAACATGTGTTAGTCCGCATTTTATTGGTAGCCGGCCGGCTACCAGTATGAATGCGTTTTTTATATGACTGGGGAATTCGGGATGAACCATTGTAAAGCTTCTCCGTCTTATTTATTAAAACATTGAAAAATGGTAAAACGCAGACTTTACCAATTGATTACACATCTAAGACAGATTAATGATAAAAATTATTGAGCATTAAAAACACAATTTTTCCCTCTAAATAAGATTTTGCAATTATTTTATAATGAATAAAATTCATAGTCCCTTTAAACCGGTCGAATCTATTTTTAGCTAGCCATCAATCGGAAAGACACTCGGCTATTTCCGCAACCTGCAACAGACAGTTGATCGTAGATTTGACTGGCGAGCCTGTCTCAATCTATCGACACAGATCGGAGGGCAGCGTAGATGGGGCAGGATTACCAGTCTAATCGTAAATTGGCAGAGAGAGAGTGTTCCGATTGGCTTATCATGTGACTGTTTTTCAATCATTATTATGATTTTCAAATGGCCATCGGCCCATTTTTAATTGATTGATTGAATGGAGTTTAACGCCGCTTTCAACATTATTTCAGTTATATCGCGGCGGCTGGAGCACCTAACAATGGATCCCTGGTATTTCTCTCACCAGTACAACCATTACATTCTTTCCTAGCCTCCAGCTGCTATCTCACATAGGTCTACGATTATCAACCCATTGGTGAGAGACAAATAGTCGGAAAGAATGAGTGCCGCCGTCGGGGATCGAACCCGGGACCTCTAGAATGACAGTCCGACGCGCTACCAACTGCGCTATGACGGCGGCCCCCATTTTTAAAATAGGCCACGGACCGGTCTATTTTAAAATGGCGACATCAAACCAACTAGCCATGAATGCATAACAGTGGATGATTCTGACAACAACCACATGCACTTGAACGCGAGATTTAATAACAATTTACCAATATCACTAGTCATTTATAAATAATATACAAGGTGGTGCAGCTACCATGTTTAAAAGAACGGGTGTTTTTACCAGCATATTTGGTTTCCGTCACAAGACGTGTCTACTCGTGAGAATCGAGTACCAAATTGCTTGTTAAAACATCCGTTCTCTTAGAAAACAATTTGTAAACTATATGTGCATATACGTGTATTTTCAAAACTGGGCGCTGACGTAGGTGCTGAGTCCGTTACCATGTAAATATCGGGTTTAATTAAAAGGTAAATAATAGGAATTGAACATGATCCCTTAAATTCAATTATGAAAGTACATTTTTTGGTAAACATTTCGATTTTAGACAAGCTATAACTTTCGTTTGAAAGGTAAGTTGTTTCTTTTTAGCTCACCTGAGCACGAAGTGCTCAAGGGAGCTATTGTGATCGATCGTTGTCCGGCGTCCGTCTGTCCGTCACGGCGTCAACTTTTTCTTTAAACGACATCCTCCTAAACTTATGGGCCAAAATCAACCAAACTTGGCAGAAATATTCCTTGGTTGGTCCCTTATGAAAATTGCTCAAATGGAAAGGATCCGTGCCATATCACAGGAAAAGGGGCCTTAATGACAAATTTCTTGTTTACACTCTAGAAGTCACAAATATGGTCCAATCTTCATGAAACTTGTTCAGGATGTTTGTTAGGTCATGAGGATGAACTCTATTGAAAATGGGAAGGATCCGTGCCATATCACGGAAAAAGAGGTCTTAATGACATTTTTTGTTTACTCTCTAGAAGCCACAAATATGGTCCAATCTTCATGAAACTTGGTCAGAATGTTTGTTAGAACATGAGGATAAAGTCTATAAAAAATGGGACGGATTTGTGCCATATCACGGGAAATGGGCCTTAATTACATTTTTTGTTTACATTCTAGAAGCGACAAATGTTGTCCTATCATCATGAAACGTTGTCAGAATGTTTGTGAGGTCATGAGGATGAACTCATTTGAAAATGGGAAGTTTCCGTGCCATATCACTGGAAAAGGGGCCTTAATGACAATTTTCTCGTAAGAGCTCCAAACGCCACAAATATGGTCCAATCTTCATGAAACTTGATCAAAATGTTTGCCAGGTCACAAAAATGAACTCTATTGAAAATGGGAAGGTTTATGCCATATCATAGGAAATGGAGTCTTAATGATAATTTACTTGAAATATCAGGTGAGCGATTTAGGGCCCTCAGGGTCCTCTTGTTTAACATGTTGTTTTAACATGTTTTATCTATTTCGACAAAATGGCACGGAAATTTAACCGTTAAAAGTAAATTTCATGGTACACCGCGCAAAATCTACCTATACTTATATGCGTATATTCAGCGTAATTAATGAACTGGCAGGGCGGGGCTTAACCGTGACGTAAATTAGCGAGTGTACTTTTAAATAATTTGGGTATTTTCAAATTTTAGTCGGTAATCATCGTTAACGCGTGCAAATAACTGTATCCTCAAACCTAAAGGATTCGCGCGCTTTGAGAGATTGAACGCATTTCATCGTTTGGTTACCAAGGCCTCGTAAGTTACGAGGATTTGGTTACCAATCGACGATTTAAGGTCTCGAGGTATTTTAGATAAAAGCTGATTTCCCTTAACCTTAAGTGCAACGACCCGTTACTTAGGCTCCGTCCTGCCAGGGCATTAATCATGGATAATACTTATGTGCGAATTGGGGTATAATTTGTAAACAATTTGTACCATTTTGTCTTCCTGAACGCAAAGCGTAAAAAATGTATTTTTCTTCCTAGTTGAAAAAAAACCTTGCAAGTAAACTAAATGTTGTTTAGGTATTTTTGTTATATTTCATGCAGTTACAATTTTACAGGTTATATCTACTTGACAGTTGAGCCAAAAGTTGATTACTTGTTTGTGAAGCTTGTGGTGAATTGGGCAAATATTATATCTGCTTCTAACAACTGTGTTTTATATACTGCATTTGCATAATATTTTTCACCATTGTAGTTAATAATTGGGCAAATGCTATGCATTTAACTTGGAACTTTTTTCGGAATAAAGGGAAATTGTTCTCTTTGTTGTTGTTGTTGTTGTTGTACATTTTTGTTAAAATAAAGTTTGTTAATCAATCTTCAATTTTCATCAAATAAAATTGTTTGAAATTTATGAATATGTTAACTCGTTAAGTCATAACTACCCAGTCCGCTCGTGGAGAGTGTGATATACATGGCATGTTTATGTATGTGCGTTTGTCTCTCAGTTTGTTTGTCAATATCTTTGATTTATGAATAAACCTATATTATAGAATTTCAAACTCAATAGGCCAAATGCAATTGGAGATACATATGTCCTATATAAAAGGAATATTGGTACATGTAAATGATAAATTGCTGTCCCAGTCTCTTCACATCTAACATGGCAAGTTATTTCATTTATAAAATATAAAAATATGAAAGAAAAGGCATCTGGACAACATAAATTTCGACACTACAGCTGAACCTAGAACTATTAAGTTGTCCTTGTACCGAGATTTGTAAATCAAAACGGCGGTAAATGTATGATGTCAACAGTATATTATTAGCTCAACTATTTTCAAAGCAAACCCAAAGTAGTATTAACCAGAGATCGTTGAGTCATACCACACCCCGCTATCCACTTGGATTAAATCTAAGCTACATGCTGCTCATCACACATTGTCTACATAGGAGACAGATACTTGTCAAATGTACGAAAAAAGTTAGCCGAGTTGTGGTTCAAACTTATGACCTCATCATTACTAGCCCTATACAATACCGCTGAGCTATCTGGATTAGGCTTCAAAATACTTTACAGTCTTAGATGTTTTGTTTCCATGTTTATGCGCCCGTTTGTCTTTTCGTCCGTCTGTCTGCGATAAATTGATGTACAAACTATACATTTTCTGAAAGTTCATCACTAATATAGCGACAATGCAAATTTGTCATGGAAGTTCATCTCATCAATAAACAGTAATGGTCATCCATCACGGTCAATGTCAATAATCGAGGATAAACTTTGAAAATTGTCGTTTTCGGTTCATTTGTAACACATATTCTGTTATGATGAAGGTTTCTTCTTACAATTACGATTTAAACTCAATGTCTTTTATCGTGAATGTCAATGTTTCAATGGACAATTTACTCAAAATATCAAACTTTCACGAAGATAAAATTTTTGTTGTTATGGTAACTATTTTTAAGTAAACACCACAAACATTTCGAATTGATGTTAACCAAAAGATTGCCGACTACTTTGATGCCGTGCATCAAAAAATTGTCTTGTATACGTTGTCATGACTTTATCTGAGCTAGTGTTTTCGCGATATGTCTTTTTAAATGGGGACAAAAATACATCTAAAAGCATAACTTTCTGGCTAGAATTGAAAAGTTATTCAGTCACATATGTCACGCTGATTCCAGAATATTCCTGCTTTGGTTGGAGACATCAACCAGTTATCTTTGTCTATACCACCTGATTTTTATTTTTAAAGTTGCATTTATCATAATTAAGTGCTGAATCACAATAAGTAAAGCAAATTTTCTCAGCACTTTTGGTTTAATGCAAATTTATCAAAGTTTTTATTCCGCATGACAAGTTTGCCAATGTGTGCATTTTAATAACACTATGCTGATCTCGGTTAAACTCATCTTTTCCAACACAGCTACCAGAATCTTCCATAACGACCAGCCATCAAATATATCCTTGTCTTACACTTGTGAATGATCACATTCCAATGCCGTCAGTGTAAAGTCACCTCAAATACGTTTACGTGGTATTTCTCTCACCTTGGCCTTCCAAAAACCTGTTTTTATGTCAAAAAGTTGAAAAATGTAAGAAAAAGAATGTATCACTCGATTTAGTTTAAGAGAAGTTGATCGAAACCTCTTCTAGAATGGAAAATCGTTTTCTTGACTCGGTTAAGATCAGCTTGTCTCAAACAAAATTTCATGCAAGATCATTTATGTCTCTAATAAAATATCACAGCAGACCCTTTATATCGCTTATAGCTGTTTGCTAAATAAGATAAAAGTATCTACGAGAGAAACGTTATTATTGGTTGTGTCGAGCTATAAGATGACGTTGATGATAAATAACTGGCCTTTCAGACAGAAAGTTAATCTGAACTCAAGCAAAACGATCACATATCATCAACGTCTGACAGATATCTATCTAATACCAGAGAAACCATTCCTTACATATCGCAATTTATTTGACTTGTATTTAAAAGGCTTTCGATTTGTTAAACTAGAAAACCTTTTTTAATCATTAAATAACATTTAAAAAGTGTAAAAAAAATCCCGTACCCTGTACAGACGAGTCAAGATAAAACGTTTCTGAGACGTTGAAAAATTGAACCGCGTTTTAATCGCTCTCTAATGTGAAAAGGGTAGTATTATTTATAACGCTTAATGGTAGGTACGTTCAAAACATTGAAATGCAATGAACACTGAGATTCTTAATGCAAGCCTATTAGAACTTTTAAGTGTTTGGACTTTATGCACCTTTCAAAAACAATTTTTGTCAAATTTCTGTCTGTGAGTTTTGGTATTTAATCATTTTTTGCATGGAATCCTTTCCAATATTCTAACCGCCATTTATACAACAAAGCACTATTCATTATGGCGACCCAAAGCTTTTCTCTGTTTAATACAATATAATAGCGCGGACAAAACAGGCCCCATTGCGTGTTGCGTTACATAAATGACTCCCAGAATTCCACGTTACACTGTCTTTTTAATTTCACTTTATAGCCCCCATGAAAAGATAAATGCGTTTATGTCAAGGCAAATTGGATTTGCTCGGACGAGTGGATACATTGAACAATTGCTTAAAGACATATTTTGTCTGTCGAGATTAATAAAGCTTTCTGTTTATTCCCATTTAAGTGTTTGGATCCTAAATGTTCCCGTCTTAATAAATCTATTTTTGAAATGATGAATGGATTCCACCAGTCAACCCGTATAAAAATGTAACTGTCTTTGTCTGCTTATTAAATAAGTGAAGTAGGAATATTTCAAACTCTATTTCGACAGGATTTGAGCATTGCTGTCACGAGTGTCTGTATTTATAAAGGAACTGTTTTGAATAAGATAGGATTGTATTCGATCCGTGTTTAAGACCTTTCCTGCGTTCAGTTTGATAAAAAGGGACACTCGTTCGAAAATTATACTCCGTTTTGCACGCATACACTTGCTAAGCGGTGAACGATTTGCCAACACTTTGCATTGTTTTGCCATTCTGGACGCAGATCACATTATTTACCTTACTTTGTTGCTTTTTGGGGAATTTTCGCGAAATGTCGGTATAAAGTCACTTGGTTATCTCACCACCAAGGTAGTGCCAGTACCCCCTGATTAGGTGTATGTTTATGTCTCCCTTTTTGCGTCATCGAAGCCGGCCCATTAAAAACAAGATGTCATTACATTGCATAGAAATCATGTGCCAAATGACGCGCTTTATTAGACTTTGTAATTCAGCTTTCGTCTTAATTTTACATTTTAGAGATGGAATAATCATTTATTATGTGTAATATAGCAAAGTATTTCATTTCGCCTGTAGAGAAAAATTAGCTTTCCTTGTGTCTTCAAAGAGAGGCAAAACGATCTTTGGAAGTTAACTCATTTGTCGTTATTTTTTAATCGTTAGAAGTGTTATTGTTTATGAATGGAAAAGGAACATATCTTCCAAATCTCGAAACAACATATTAGTTGGAGCTGTAGTCACGACAATTTGGTCGTCCATCGACGCTTTGCTTTTCGTATCAACTTCGTCTACATTGTATAATATTGTAAGTTTGTTTGTAGGATTATTCGATGGATTGCTACTTTAGACAGCTATGGATCGACAAACGACTAGCTCTCAACATATCCTTACCGAACATTTCGTTGAATATCAAAGTACTGGAGAGACTGTGGTACCCGGACACCATCTTTCTAAATGGAGGCAAATCCTATGTTCATATGGTACCAATGCCAAACAAATTCTTCAGAATTAATCAAGACGGAACGGTTCTGTATTCACAAAGGTACGTCTTCATTAAACAACGAAAATTGTTTTTTGTTGAATTTATCAGAAATATGAAATATGGTAGTCTCAAAAAATGTGCAAGCTAAAAATATAATGGTACAGAACAGAGTTGTTAATTCATTTTCAAATCAGGAAATTAAATTAAGTTTCCCTCTCACATTCGCTACTACTTTCTCTTTAGATAAATACATTTATTTGGTCTATATCTAGTCCTTCTCCTGATTGGTACTATTAAAAACACCAATTCAAATCTTTTATGAAAATATTTGTCTTTTTCTCTCTCTCCCCATACAAGTGTCAACAGCAGGAACTCTTAAAATTCGTTATCTAATGCTTTTCGGTGGATTATCAAGAAATAACGGTAGATATTCATGTGAAAAACTCACCGCCCAACCAAGGAAATTATCGAAACTTACACCCAGCTTTTGTTGATTTCACCCTATCTGAATTATCTAAGTGGATCAAATAAGTGACGTCATCATGAACGTTGTATAACAAGCACGTGCAAAATGACGCGCTTTATATAATAGTTACAATTTGTCTCATTTTTGCATCAAAGAAATAGAACAATCGTTTGATTTTCGAGTAAGAGCGTTTTATATTTCATTTTGAGAACAACAATGACTATATTTTCACTCGTGGCTCTACCACTCTTGAAGATAAAGATTTGGCTGTTCACTCAATGAAATATAAACGATCTTACACTGAAACAAACGAATGTCCCTTTTACATTAACGGAGAAAAATCTTTATAAGTTTTTATGTCTGTCCATACATAATTTGAAGAAAGAAATGTTTAAAATAATTTGGAATGGACTACCGCAGTCTTAAAATCAAAATGTATAAAAACACTTAAGTTCATCATTTTCGACAATATCACTGGTTTAGCAGTGAACTTTTGAATGAAGAAATCTCGATATTTAACAGAATGAAATTAAATCATTGTTCATGTAAGTGGCAGTTGCAATAAGTCAAAATTATTTTTGCAAATGATAGAATCTGTAACCATACAATTCAAACAAAGCCATAAATCATCTACTGTATAGTACAATGGTCCATAAATAGAGAAAGATAACAATTCATGCAATATATTTGATATTTGTGGTGCCAAAAATGTGCGTACGCCGTCGAATGCGTGTTTTTCGCTTTTAAAGAGATTAAATTGTCGTTCACTTTTTCTCCTAAAGTATTCATTATCTTAAGAATAGCGGCCAATATTTCTGAGAAGATTTAGAGATTAAATTCAGAGGGAATTTTAGTTGATTCTAAATGTCCACGAGTCGTCATTAGAAATGTAAGATTCAATATTCGAAAAGAGACAATGTCGTTTATATAAACATTTTTAACTAAGTAACCAATGGGTAGATGTCAACAAAATTTGGCAGGAATGTTTCTTAGGTGACCATTTACAAAACTTGTTTGTGAATTTATTCGATTGAATCCAAATGTTTTTTTTGTTTTTGTTTTTTTTTATTAACCAATAGTTGGATTTAAATCATACTTGACAGGAATGTTCCTTGGATGACGCTTTCTGAACCTTAATTGTAAAATTTTGTTTGACTCCCAAATATGGGCATGGCAGGTCATGGTGCGTTTTGACCCAGAAATCTTTAACTTCCTTCTTCTAAGTAAAGAGTGGGAGGATTTTACACAAATCTGGCAGAAATGCTCATTGGATAAGGATTTTTTTAAATTGGTTGTCAAATGTTGACTCGCCCGAAAAAATGGTTGTGGCGGGGTGTGTTTTTGACACCGAAATCTTGAACATCTCTTCCTCTCTTACCACTTGCTCAATTTCAATCAAACTAAGTAAAACTTTACCTTGGATGTCCATGCTTAAAATTTGTTCACGAAATTTTATTGCCACATTAATATTGGCATGGCAGTTTAGGGTTTATTTTAACCTTGACATCTTAAAACAGCGTTTTCCTAAAAACAATTTAAACCAAACTTGGCCTGAATGTTCTGTAGATTATCCAATAAAAAAACATGTTCATGAGCTTATGATAAGCACCAACATATGGGCATGTCTTTTTTTTGCCTTTTAAAGCATTAAATAGGACTCTCACCCGAAACCCAAAGCCAAATTGCTTTCCTCTTATTTCAAGTTCCTTCTGTAACATCTTTTATTATTCAGGTGAGCGATATAGGGCCATTCTGGCACTCGTGAGAATGGTCCTCTTGTTATTTTGTTTATTATTCTTAGTCGGTCCCTCTCTTCGTTAGCGATAAAAGTTTGCATTGTTAATTGAATTTGTGAAAAAATATTCTCAATCAGTAAAATCAAAGGACGTACATCCATCTTTCAAACATTTCGCTTGTAAAAGTACCATAAGATTTACAGATGACGACGCGCATATAAAAGTTTGGAAATAAATTCTTACACGCAAATTAGACTGTTATAGGATTGTTGTTCTTTTTCCTCTCACCTTTGAAATACGGACGAATAATACGCAGACACGTGAAGTTCAACAAGTTGTATTTTTTCCTAGGAAATTGTATACTTGATATAATCTATGATTATTACCCCGACAGGGCGGGCCTAAGTAATGGATCGTTGCACTTAAGGTTAATTAGAGTTTATTTACAATAACTTCCTTCTCTTGTTAGTCGACATAAATAACTTAACACCTTAAATCATAGGCTACTTTCCAAAGCCTCGTTTCTTCAGTTTGTCAAGATACGAGGATTTAGTAACCAAAAGATGACATGTGTTCACTTTCTCCGAGCTCGTGAATCCTTTTGGGGTTAGGGTACAGTTATTTTTACGCATTAACGATAATTGCGGACTCACCGTTGAAAGAACTCTGAGTTTTGAAAAATGAACTGGCCAAATTACGTCACGACTAAGCCACGCCCTGCCAGTTTATACATATATTATATTGTTAATGATTTGAAAATACCAAACAAAATTGTATTTGCTCACTGCTTCATATTATTCTCCGCCAGGTTGACGATCCGAGCTAGTTGTCGTATGCATCTCGAGAAGTACCCACTGGACTCACAAAACTGTCCACTTTATGTTGGAAGCTGTACGTATTTATGTTTTTTCTATAATCTATGATGATTTCTATGATCATAATTATATTGAATATACCCACACTCAATTTTTTACGCCTCTCATTAAAAAGACATCTAGCACATCTTGAGGTCATGAAGAATTTGCTTGTAACGCTGTCAATAACGGAGACTTATGCTATTTTCAGAATCATCAATATGGTTTTATGTATGCTTTTAAATATTCGGACAAGGTTTTGCTACAGTCCGTGTAAAACAATTCAATTTAATTGAAAGGTTTTACATTATTCATTTGAACTTTTCGTTGGAAATAAGCAATTCCAATCATTTGTCCTTCTTAAATGGTGAGGCTGTAATGAATTTTATAATATGACCTACGTTGTTAAAGTGAAATATCCCCGTTGAATATTTTTGATATTACACGGGTGTTATTACACTAGTGGAATAACTATGCAAATGAGGTCAGAGCCAATAGCAACGCTATTTTGTAACCGCGAAAATGACGTCATAATGTGTATATATTGTGACGTCAGTTTTAAATGGCATTATAAGTTTCGCGGAAAATTGAAATGTTGAATTTCAATAATTTTGACAATTTTTCGCCACGATGCGGGTCATACTATGAATAGAAAATAGAATTCGGGCTCATTAAACACAGAATTTATTAAACTCGTCATCTAAAACAGATAAAAACTCAGCGCAGCCTCGTTTTTATCTGTTTATAGATGACTCGTTTAATAAATTCAGTATTCAGTGACCACTCATTCAATATCCAATATTTATTCCAGTTGCCTATTCGAAGGAAGAGGTGGTCTATGAATGGCGTTTTGGTAGTGGCAACTCGGTTGAGATATCTGATGGTATGACCTTATCACAGTTTGACCTGTTACATACACCGTCATTTAATGGTACAAAAATGTTTAAAGGAGGTAAGCATTTACAGTTAGTAACATCGTGAATTTGACTCCCATCCCGATCAACACCATTCCAAATCGCATTATTTTAACCTATGTTTTTTCCCGATGAAAAATGCCACACAGAGAAAAAAATCAAACTTTTCACCGAGGCGTTTTTTTTCTTGGTGTCATTATATCAGCATCAGTCTAAAAAAAATCAGACTTAACCTCAAAAAATAATTTCACAAACATATAGAGAAAAAATCAAAATTCTCCATTCAACTATGTCTTCATACAAAATGTATTTGCTTGTATTGTTTTAAAAGCAACTAAATAAAGCTACTGTTACATTTACTCAGTGACGACGCGCCGCCGCCGACTACTCGGAGCATCGGCCGGTCGGAAGGTCTTTTATTCCGAGATTATGTCGTTTACTGTAAGTTCATTTCCTTCTGAAATCGCCGACGTCGGCCTGTCGCTTTTTTAAACGAACGAAAGCCAATATTAATCGCCGACAACGTTTTAAGACCGATTAGATATTCGTACATTTTTTGCCAATAAATTCTGCAGTATTTACTCAACTAATAACTGTAGCCGAGAATCGATGCAATGATATTAGGAATCACACCTTATTATAGAGTTGTTTTCCGGAAGTACAGTTAGTAACAAAGGTCAAAATTATTCTATATCACTCAATCGGCGCTTCATTCATTCATTCCAAACAGTCACTCAAGCCCCACAAAACATTTAAATCACTAAAAGAATAAGACAAGAAAAAGATACACCGATTACAATCAAATAGCTCGAAGCATTCAATAATTTCTCTGACTTATTTGATTTGGATGCGTCCGAGTGGCTCGTGAGGAGATCGAAATCCATTGACAGAACGTATATGTGTACAGTTAACAACATCATTAAATTTCAAATTGACATTCATCTCGATCAAAACCATTCGAAAAAACTCGCTCAGCGCTCCATTTATTCATTCCAAAAGCTCACTCAAACCTTTCACAAACATTCTAAACTCACTGAAAAAGATGCTATCATTAACGTCATTTAAAAATAAATAACACTAGAACAAAAATGCGATTTCACTGACATGATTGAAATTGTGAGTGTCTGTTAGGCTCTTGAATAAATAGGAAGTCATTTATAGAACCTGCATGTATATCTTAACCCTTTACTGTTTTACAAAATTTTAGACCTATCCAAATTCAAAGGTTTTGTAAATCATTTTTTAAAGTTGGTTTAAATCAAAAAATAACCATTCAGTAGGGTAGAATATAGTGTGGAAAAAGAAGAAATTGCTTCTGACAAGAAATTTCTTCTTTTTCACAATGTTTTCTCAATCATAAAATCACAGATGCGTAAAAAGCAGGGATCAAACAGCAAAGGGTTTTCAAAGGGAGGTAGTAAACATCTCTAATTAGAGATATTGAATTACCCCCCTTTAAATTCACTCAAAACTCGCTGCACACACTCATTCAATTTCACTCCAATATCATTCCAATATCTCTCACCTTGTCAATTTTACGATGTTATTAACTGTATATGATTAAAAAGAGGTAATAAATATCGCTTATTTCGTTCGTGTTGAACGGAATTAGCGATATTGTATTACTTCCCTTTAATTTCATTCAAAACGTATAAAGTCCACTCTTTCAGGTTCATTTGAAAACCATTCTGCATTCATTAATCCTGTCAATTTCTCGATTTTCTTCATTGTAGCATCGCTGTTCTGAAATATCTAAGTAGAATTTTACGTTTACACGAAAAACGATTATGACAAATTTCTATATGGGAATAGGTCACATCTTGAAAATTAGACTGGAACTCTACTAAGATGAATGACATAGCTGAATACAGATTCGTATATATTTCATGTCTGTATGAGTTTATTCTGCCATCTATTTTGATTTAGATCAAGAAACACAAAATGAATATATTATTTACGTGAGTGTGGCGTATTTTTCGATACTTATTGAAAATCCTGTTATTTTTTTCCAGAAAATCGCTCCAACCAGTGCGATTCGGAGTTCAAGTCTTCTTTGAAAGGGTTATATTCGTTTAAGTAAATGTTATTGTGATATTGGGAAAGTTTTTTAAAAAAAAGGGAGAGAGAGAGAGAGAGAGAGAGAGAGAGAGAGAGAGAGAGAGAGAGAGACAGAGAGAGAGACAGAGAGAAAGACAGAGACACAGAGAGAGAGAGAAACAGAGAGAGAGAAAGAGAGAAAATGAGAAACAAACGGGATGGCAATTTTTTCAAGTGAACCCAACTAAGTTTAAACCCATTTATTTCCTACCGTATTCATTGAAAAATCTTACAGTTACGATTGATTTCTCCAGACCCTTTTTCCTTAAAAATGTACCTGACGCTCTCCGAAGAAAGGGACCTTTGAAAAGAACTAGGCTTTTATAGACGGTCCTGGGATCGACCTTGGATTCTAATAAGTGGGACTCATTTCACATTTTTCTTGTTGAAGCATACAAATAGATCTTGATTTTTCATTACGCTTTCAAGAAACCGTGTCAGTCAAGTGCGATGAAAATATTTTGTTCTGGTTGTACATACGAAGTTTCTGTCGTCCGACGATCAATTAAACAGAGTTTCTGTCTTAGGTTTACAGAAATACGTCATCGACATGATAAATGGAATTCAACATAATTTGGAATATCAGTTCTTAATCTCATATGCGAAATAATATAAGTAGCTAAAGGTAGTGGACCTATGATAGTTCCGCAACATTTCGGAACTCATGATCTGTCACAAAGTAAACAGAGATTTTCTGGTGAAATTATAAGGAAACCTCGTTTAAGGTGGCAATGGACAGCGGCCTCCCGACTCTATATACCGGAAGTGGGTTTTCGTTTATTTTACGGCTCTTTTTGCGCGTTGTTTAAAAAGACCGGTTTTCGTAAGATTCTACATATGGAAATAACATCGAATAATGATGGTAAAACTTCATAATTTAGCTTCTTTTCAATATTTGATATTAATTGAATGACTGGATCAATAAATCTAACAATAAAAATGCGTTAAAACCGTCATTCAATTAGGGGGGAACACTGAAAAATAACGAAAAACTTTCTTAATTGCATGGAAAGGTATGCTGAATTTTTTACCAAATAAAGGCAAAATAGGGATTATAAACAAATGGGAAAATGAGAAAAATTCATTGGGTATTTTTTTTCAAAAAATAGGTTTTTGTGGCATTTTTAACTAGTAAAATTACAAACATTACTGCATTTTTAACTTTTGAAAGCAAATTGTGCAAATGTAATTGATCAAAGAGAAATTTTCTTGTCATCAGCCATTGTGTATATGTATAAGGTTTATCGAAATGTATGTGTTTTATAGCTTGAACTTAGTACAGGGTTTATACTAGACCTAAAACGAATATAACCGTTTTACTGAAAAATGGCCTATACCACTCAAGGGCAGAGAACTCTAGCATGAAAACTAGCGTAGAAAGGTACCTTCTTATTTTGATATAATGACTAGACAATGTTAATCTACAACATTTGTGAACAAGAAAAAAATTCATTGGGCGGAAAAAAATGACGCCATGTGTCCATTGCTACCTTAACACTTATAAAGTTTATAGCCAATAAAACGGTGCGGTACTATTACTGGCTCGAGGTAACGTTTAATGTGAATTAAAACTAATTCAATTTAAGTTATTCCATCAGATTTCGCGTATTCTGATTGGCTGAAAAATTGTTTTATTTTTCAATGAAATTAATTTTGATAACGCAGCTATTTTGTAAGCTTCCGCAAAAAGAAGTCCCATAAGAAAACTGCTTCATTGTTGACAAATCTTTACATTTTCGCTTCAAAGTATTAAACTATAAGATGTGAAGAGCTAATTTGTTGATTTCATTGAGATACGAAACTAAAAAACTAATCACACTAATGTATGAATACGCGAAGCGAATTCATACATTAGTGTGATTAGGTTTTTAGTTTCATATCTCATTGAAATCAACAAATAATCTCTTCATATCTTAAATGAAAAAGGAAAATATCACATCATTGAGAATGACAATTTGGCGGAGGTTCTTACTCTAATAAGAGCAGCGTTTTCTTTATATTTCAGCGTTCCATTCCATACTTACAGTACAGTTCTATCTACGAAGACATATGGGTTACTTTTTGATCAATGTTTATGTGCCTTGTTGTTTACTGGTAGTGCTGTCCTGGGTCTCATTCTGGATCAACAGGGAAGCTACATCCGACAGAATAGCTCTAGGTAACATCTGTCCATCCATACGTCCATCTGTCTCTCCGTGCGTCCGTCCATCATTCCGTCCATCTGTCTGTCCGTGCGTCCATCCATCCATCCATCCATCCATCCATCCATCCATCCATCCATCCATCCATCCATCCATCCATCCATCCATCCATCCATCCATCCATCCATCCATCCATCCATCCATCCATCCATCCATCCATCCATCCATCCATCCATCCATCCATCCATCCATCCATCCATCTATCCATCCATCCATCCATCCATCCATTCATCCATCCATTCATCCACCCATCATTTTAACATTTGAACATTTCATCTATCTATCCTTTCACCAATCCATTTTCCTGCACTATTACGTATTTCAATTTATTTTTGATAAAACATATCTGTTATCCAAGAAAAGCCGACTAAATAAATTGACAATAGACTTTAGCTCGCAAATCTAAACAATGCAAAACTCTTAAATCATAAAACAAGAATTTGATCCTTTGGAATTATTAATGAAATCATATTCCCACAAACCGGATTGTTACACACTTGATTCAATTAATATGAAGACAAAGAGGAAAAAAGAGAAGTTGATTATTTCAAGCAGTTTCTCCCCTTTTCTCAATGTTTTCTACACTTTTTTCGAAATCTGCTTTCAGTTTAATTTTACATTTAATTGACGGTAAAAAGTTCTTTGAATTTGGAGTTGCCAGTCAGAATGCACGAATCTTGGCGAATACAACTAGAATTAAGTTATTAATGTATAGCTCAAGTTTTTTTTGTGTTCGTTTTGTTTTTATTAACAGTGCGGTATTTTCTTCCCTCTGTCATGGTTTATTTAATGTTCCCAGATCTAGATACCATCTTTAATTGAAATCTCGTGAAATTGTGAACGAGATTTTAAAGTGATCTCATTTACCAGAATTCCCTGTGTGTTTTGTCATCTAAACAACCATCTCTACGGTATTTGATTTCTCATTTATTTTATCACAGACCTTTATTTAGAAACGCAAAAACTTGTGATTGAACTAAAGATACAGTAAGATGTTATATAATGAACAAAATGTCGTAAATACATGTTGCACAATCTGTAGCTTACAGCATTTCGATCGCGAAATGAATACATTCATTACAGGATTTGTATGATGTTTGGCCTAAAATTAAATATTTAAGATCGATACGGCCAAAGAATTATTTTGATGACATATTAATTCATTTTCTAACCTCATTATGCGTATTATTAACACGTAAATGAATGAGCTTCGAGAAACAATAATCACATATAATATATCTTTTGTTTCGGGATTGTATCAAGTGTTTACACCTTTCAAATACCAAAAAATAAACAGCTGGTAAATTTAAAAACAAGTGAGCTGCCGCTTATCTACCATTATAAATATAGTAGAAGATGACGGAGGCCAACAATCATTTTTTTTTCTTTTTGCAACGTCGCTTGGAATTTTCCGCAATCCGGAAAGTACCTCAGACGTAAGTGTGTTAATTTCGCGACATTTTTAGGTATTTCGGCGCTAGATGGTACTTTGGCAAATTTTACCCTTGAAGATAAAATATACTGTTCACAAAAAGTAGAGGATATTGTAAGTTTGATTTGTGGTATTCTGGTCAGCTTGGGCAGCCATACATCTTCAGGGCCCTGTTTTGAATCATCAATATAGAAGCCAATTGTTTGATATCGTGACAATATCTGACTGTGAGACACAGGGTTTGACAGCAGTGTGGACTCACGTTCTTCCGGTTTCAAGCATACCATTGACTCACTTACGGTGAGCTTTCATTAGACCTCACATTATTCCAACAAAATGTAATGCGAATACATGATAAAATAAACACCAAATAATTTTTCTTTTAGTTAATGCGCAACTAAATTAAGAATTTTCATTACAACATACGCCATGTTAAAATAAGCGCTATACCCCTCTCTTCTTAGATGCTCAATTTACAGGTCATGTTTAGCAGAAAAGGAAGTTCCATAACTACCATATTACCATGAGACAACTGCTAGTTTGCCAAAAATAAGTTAGATTGTCCTAAATTGTTTGCAACCACAATAACCTTATGGATAAACAGAATATCCCCTACTTTTTGTGAACAGTATATATATTGACATATTTCTCTAATGTTTCTGTTCTTTTGAGATCTTTTTGTCATATGATAATTTGATAACAAAACACTGTGTTTTGTAATCAAACTATTATTTGCTTACTGCTTCGACGAGCTTTCATGCCTTTGTCCTTTTTGTTCCCCGATTTTATTCCGTAGAATCTCTGAGCGTTCCTGATTGTCAATTTCCAATCTTTCTTAATCGAATGTGTATTTACAGCGACGATCTATTAATAACCTTATTTTGCAGCTATATCTCGGATTTGATTTAGACTTGTTTTAGTAAAAGATCTCATTGCCCTTTTGAGCGATTATTATACAGTCTTTGTCAATTTTATGTTCGGTTGCGTCTTCATGGGTTTCCATCTCAATTTCTTTTCGAAAAAAAAATTAGACCATGCAAATAGGCATTTGTCTAGCTTTGTTAACTTATTATTTAAAGTTTGACAAAAATTTCTTCCCAGGTACGACGACAGTTCTTACAATGACGTTCATTGGTCTAGACAACCGGAACGATCTACCCCGCGTGTCCTATTCAACAGCCCTGGACGTGTATGTGGCCATGTGTTTTGTGTTCGTCCTGGCCACAATCATACAGTTTGCTGCGGTCCATTATTTTACTAAATATGGTTGTGGGGAAGGTCCGCAACTAGCGAGGTTTATTGAATCCGAGGTAGAACTTGATGAAAGACAAGAAAACGAGGTAATAAAGAAAATAAAGACATACTTTTACGAAATTTACCATGAGTTCAGAATTCAAAAGCGTTCGCGGATGTTAAAAGACCAATCAGAACATAACGAAGGAATGTGAAAGACGATTCTAATGAGAAATTGCAAGGGAGAATCTAACAATGAATGAAAACACAAGGTGCTATTTGTGATTTTGACTTACGATTAATTTTTCGTAAGAAGTTTAGTACAACGGGCCCCAGGTGAGCATTTCTTTGAAGGTTTGTTGAATTCTGACCAGTAAGAGAAGATATCTTATTAAATGTCACCATATTATGCAATTGTTTGCTTCATTTAAGCCCGTAGCACTCATGTCATCAGCCCAATCAGAATTGAACTGAAGAATCTGAGAGAGCATGTGCTAGAATATTTTTCTCTTTTTTTTATGAATTTAATTGAATTGTGCCGTGTAGTATCAAAGAAAATTTGAACAGTAAAAGTCACGCACGCACGAATGGACGGGCGCACTACGGACCAAAGTTCGCGACATAAGCCACGTTGGACTTTTTTCATCGGAGCTAATATTGAAACAAGAAGAAATTAGAAGAATGATTATATTCAACATTAAATATGATCGAAATGTATTTCAAATCAGGAATATGTTCATTTTAACAACGGAAAATACTAGCCAAATTATTATATCTCTCTATGGAAGAATTCTTTTGCATACAGAATTCCTTCATTATGTCGATTTTACGGGCTTTGTTAAAGCACACAATATAAAACACGAACTTTTAATATCAAAGAAAAGTGCGCATCCTCTCAAAGATGAAAGATTAAAATCTAAATTGATTCAACGATTTCAAGCTAAGCCCTCTCGAAATCTCTGCCAGTATTTTCCCTTGATATGCAGAAATTAGATTTGTTTGTTTAGATTAATAAACCCCGAGATGTATGGAAATATTTTTTGCAAATACAGAATACAAGAAAATGAATGAGCTCAAAACTAGCAGGGAAACCTAGAATCGAGAGAGAATAATTAAATCTCTCATAGCTACTCTTACCCAGCGTCCAAGATACAAAAGCGTTTGCGAACGTTTGAAAATTGCAACCGATCTGTACGTGATTACACGAACAGAATGCTATATGTGTATTAGATCATTGTAATTGGTGCCTTACCGCGTTGCGGGGATGAAGGCTTGTATCAGAAAAATATTATTCTGTTTTAGTCTCATTACGCCCTTTATCCCGTATTTTGAAATGATTTGTAGAAATAACTTTTACCTTTAATAGAAGTTACAATTTGCCCCCGGGAAAGTTAACAAACTGTGTTCGATTGGGATAGACTGAAATATGTACTTACTTGCCCTCTCAACTTTGAAAAACATTAACACATTACGGCTCACTGTAGCGCAAGCTCCCAAGGAACAGTTAAAAACATCGTGTAATTGACAAGATGAATGATATTGGAATGATTTTGAAACGAAATTGAATGTGTGAGAGGAGTGTGTTTTGAGTGAAATTTAAGGGATGTAATCCAATATCGCTAATTTTGTTCAGGATGAACAAAATTGGTGATATTTATTACCTCCCTTTTAAAAAATATGTATTCAAATTCTTTAAATAGCTTACCATTTCTTCTGGAAACAATCAGACGCTTATTATTCCAATTATGTCGGTGGAATCCTGTTTTTTTTTCTACCCAATTTTATTTTGAATGTAGTTGTTTTATGGTTTGAGTGAGTGTTTGGAATGAAAGAATGGAGCGCTAAGTGAGTGATTTAATATGGTTTTGATTGTGATGAATGTCAATTTCACGATGTAAGTCACTGTAAGGCTATTGTGATCGGTGAATATCCGTCGTCTGTCCATGAACAAATAGTAACACACCCTGTATTAAAGTACAGGACAAAAATTAACATTCTAAGCTAATTTTACATATATGATATAAGGTTCATGCTCTTTTAGAGCATTAAGATTGGGTCAAAATGTGACCAAAAAGTAGTCTATTTCAAAAGGGGATCAATTGGTCATTTCTAAGAGCACGAATTCACTAGTTTTCAAAACTTATATGTTTGGTGGTTATACTTTTCACCGATGCAATATGGGAATAATAGACTATCGCTATAGTTGTGGTTCAGGTGAGCAATTAAGGACCATCGTGTTCCTCTTATTACACTTGCGTTGTAAAGGGTAATAAGAACTTATATCTAAGGCACCTTTTCAATGAACGGATTATCAGAAACCAATGCGTCTACCACTACACTGCGACAAAAACTGAAGGGAACTATAAGTATATACAGTTATAAACGTCGTAAAATTGATGAATGATATTGAAATGTTTTGGAATGAAATTGAATGAGCGAGAGAAGTGAGTTTTGAAAGTTATCAAATGGGGGTATTCTAATATCGCTAATGTGTTCAAGATTAACAAATTTTCTATATTTTTTATCTACCTTCAAGGTTTTTCCGTCATTTTTAAAAACAGTCCGTCTATGTACATCCGAGGTTGATCGTGAGATTGGTCGAGTGGTGTTCCGAAGGGGCCATTCATAAGTCAACTTCAAACTCAAAGCTAAACATGGGACAAGGAACGAGATTCTGATCAGATTGCACGAGTGACTGCTTTTCTCCAAGTTTCATAATATTTCATCGGTTATTTTTCAGAGAAAATGAATTCGAAAATAGCAAAGGATGTGATGGTTGTACTGGTGAGAGAAAGACCAGGGATCCATTGTTAGGTGCTCCAGTCGACGCGATATAACTGAATAAATGTTGAAAGCGGCGTTAAACTCCAATCAATTATTCAACGTATTATCAATTTATCAATTCAGACAATCGAAGAAGAGGTCGAACTATCAACAAAGGCTGCGAATGGTCAAAAGAAAAATGGACAGAAATTTAAGCAGTACAACCTTCCAAATGGTAAAGACAGATCAGCCTTATATCGGTGTTGGAACTGCTTTTTTGGTACCAGAAATGTTCACAATAGAAACAGTGGAACCACGCTAGGACTCAACAGTGTCAGTAAAATTGACAAAATATCCCGGATTTTGTTTCCACTCGTGTTTATGCTGTTCAATATTTTATACTGGAGTATATATCTTCTTGACAGTGTTAAACTGTACTCCGAAAAGTAGACTTTAGTTACAAGGAGTTATTCAGATTTTTAAATTCATAAACGATTTTAATTTATTCGTTGATTTGATCATAAAGAAGGCTCAATGCAACATTATTTAAATTCCTATGAGAACAAAGATTGGTTGATCAGTTAAATTTTTAATTGAGTTTTACGCCGTTTTCATCATTTTCAGTTAAATCCCGGCGGTATTTCTCTCACCAGTACAATCATCACATCCTTTCCTAGCCTCAAGCTGCTATCTGACATAGGTCTACGATTATCAACCCATTGGTGAGATGAGAGACATATAGTTGGAAAGAATTAGTGCCGCCATCGGGGATCGAACCCGGAACCTCTTGATTGACAGTCCGACGCGCTACCAACTGCGTTATGGCGGCGGCTGCATAAGAACAAAGAAGGTCTTTCAAAAATTGAGCCTGTGCGTGAGATTTCCTTCAATTTCAAATAACCTCAAAGAAAGACTCTGACCAGCCTGTGCATCCGCACAGTCTGACCAGAGACTTCACTGTGCGGTTGGTAGATTGATAAGGTCTCAAAACATAATAAGACAATCAGGTAACTTTATATTTACAGTATGTGGCTGTCTATGCTGCTCAATATTTGCCCCTCATGCACAATTCAAATTGTTGGAAATATAACGCACTGGCTCATTTTACTCCTGACTAATGGGTGACACAACAAAGGCCAACGTACTGACCAATATCAATATCACCTAGATTAATAATTTGATTCTAGTTAATTCCATCCACTTACGTGCATTCTAATTGGCTGTAGATTGGTTTTATCCATCATTGAAAGCACAATTTTGTTTGCTTCCACAGAAAGTAGTTCCGTAAGAAATATGTTTCATCATTAACAATTTATTACATGTTTCATTCGTGATATCAAATTATAAGATATGAAGAGATGATTTCGTAAGGGTATAAAACTAAAAACCTTAAAACATTCATGTACGAATCCGCTTTGAGTATTCGTACGTTGTGATAAGGTTTTTAGTTTCATACCATAATGATGGTCACATCAAAGAATAATCAGATATTGGTAAGCTATAACTTTAGTTTTCCAATTACATGCTATAAATCCATTGCATCCTGCAATTCATTTTGTGGTTATTTCTTGATTCTGTGTTTGCGTTTTATGTTGCTTTAAACGGTAGTTTTCCTTTACAGCAAATTTTAACTGAAAAAGGAAGGTACGACCAAGGTGTTAATTTTACTTCTTAAATCTAGTATTGTATAGGCTACAGAGTACATATATTAATATCAAAGCACTGGAAGTACTGTGATGTTGGAATGCATCGAATGACCGCCGCCCCTTACAACATTCTGCTGATTTTATACAGACACATATCTACGGTAACAGCCTTCAATAACGCAACTGCAAAACACTAGAGGAATAACTATGCAAAAAGGCTTAGAGCATATAGCAACGCAATTATTTGTTACCTTGATATGACGTCATAATGTATTTAATGACGTCAATTTCAAGCGGCGTCATATGTTATGATAATTATCAATAAGCTTCTAAGATAAGGTCAATTCATTATTTGTGCTCTTAAAATGCCATGTTTATTAAACTTGACATCTACACAAAAAAAAGAAAAAAAAAGAAAAAGAAAAAAGAAAAAAAAATCGACAAAGCCTCACTTTATCTGGTTATAGAGGATTCGTTGAACAAAATTGGTATTGCATTCCACTCAACCAATATCCTCTATGTATAAGTATTTCTCCTCATACAACTTCTTCGACTCATTACTTCACACGCCTGGCAGACTCGGAAAAGTTAAGAACTGACCATGTATCCTGATTTCCTATTTTCTGAAAGCTGTCAATGTTATTCCGTATGATCAAATGTGTCTCTATGAGCATATTAGACGTGTCTTTATCAACAAAGACTTAAAAATACATTCCCCAGTTAACTTTGTTGAAGATTAATTCGGAGAAGATTAGATATCATATGTAAACAAACCCTCTAAATAGACTGTTATCATAGGCCTACATGTATAGTTCGGATTAAAAAATGAGCCCGTGCGTGAGATTTCCAACAATTTCAAAGGTGCCCATAGCAAAGACTCTGACCAGTCTGTGCATCTGTAGACAATCGGGTAACTTAATATTAAGAGTATGTGGCTGTCTATGCGGCTCAATGTTTGCACCTGACCAACATTTCAAATTGTTGGAAATGTCACGCACAGGCTCAAATAATACTCTCGAGCCAAGTTTTGGAGATGTAGGTACAAGCTATATTAGCGTGACCGCAATCATGTTTACTTCATCCGTTTAATGCATTACAAGCTAAAATGTACACAATAAGTGTTAACCACGTTTGTTTAAAACTTTAAAAAGCATCCATGTGGTAGATAGATGGAAAATGACCTTCAGGGCCAGGACAATGATAATATCCACCGAGCAACTTCACAACATTGAACCAAGAAAAGCTACACGAAGAAGAATTTACTTCAATGTCAAATCTTGCGTCTTACACCTAAACTAATCTTCAACCCGGTAAACTTGCTAGTGTCTGGATTGAACTCTCTCTTATAAAGTCATTATAACACAAATTTAAAAACAATTGTGTACAGACAGCCAAAACTTGGTAACTGATGCGATATTTCAATGTTCGGGGAAGATCAGATATCATATGTAAACAAACACCTTAAAAAAAGATTGTCATTTTAATAGCTTAGTTCTGATTCAAACATGTCACTGTGCAGCCAAGTTTTGGAGATGTAGATACAAGCTATTGATCCGCAAGGAAGAGTGGGGTTCGAGAAACCGTTTTACCTTATAACCTTACAAATATCCGTGTGATAACATCCCGTATGATATTTTTGTATGATATTGCAGTTATTTCTAGAACAATGATATAATGCGGTTATTTTTAGTAACTTGCATTTCAGTTAGAAACATCGACGAAAACAAGACAAATAGAGGATATAAGATGAATATAATACATACTTAATGTATTGTATGTAAAAAATATCTAACTCGGTTGTGAGAATTGACAATTGTCTCGGCAGAGCCTCGACAATGATCAACTCTCCCAACCTCGTTAGATATTTTATCTCATACAAAACTCTAAGTATGTATTATATATATCTCCTATCATTTTCAACGTAAAATTGATCTTTGATCACTCACTTGAAATTGCTGGTCTATACATTAGCCTTACGGCAATCATGTTTACTTCATCCGTTTAATGCATTACACGCTAAAATTCACACAATAAGTGTAAATCACGTTTGTTTAAAACTTTAAAAAGCATCCCCGTGATATATAGATGGAAAAGGGCCCTTAAGGCCTGGACAATGATAATATCCACCGAGCATCATCACAACATTGAAACAAGAAAAGCTACACGAAGAATAATTTACTTCAATGTCATATCTTGCGTCTTACACCTAAACTAATCTTCAACCCGGTAAACGTGTTAGTGTCTGGATTGAACTCTCACTTTTAAAGCCATTACACAAAGTTAATCAAAGCGGTAAAAGCGCTGAATGCCTGGTTTATAAAGAGGCAAGGTGGCATTTGAAAGCATGCACTCCAATTTTTGAGTTTGAACCTTTTTAGCAAGGCCTTTTTAGGCAAGGGAGACCAAGGGTACTATTTACCTATAAGGATCGTAAGCCACATTCCGAACTCACTTCAAAGGAAAAATGTCGAACGGTATGCTCACTATATAGCGCTGAGTCCGCCAAAAAAACTAATTCCCAAGGTATGAATTACTACGCCCGATACCGCTTTGCAGACAGGCGCAACTCGCGTTTTTTTTTTATAATTTTAGTTGAGATGATTGGTTTGCTACTAGTCAGTCAATTTATCCATTCGATTATTCCGTCTAACATTCGTAGTAATGCTGTTTTTCTAGGGGCACAAGCTCGCCGGCTCTTTTTTTTAACATTGAAATGAATTTCATAAAGAAGTTGTATTTTACTGTGGGGAATTCAAGATATTGATAGGGTCAATTTCTCCCTTTCCAACAATATGGTCCATCCTATACTCATACCCCATTATTATTTTAATTTGTATCTTAGATATATATCAAATTACACTCATGTCGATTAATTGTCTGCAATCTGTTCCAAGTTGGCACAGTTTAAAATTTTGTCGTCTGTTTAAGGGTTTAAGTATGGGACAAGGCTTTTATTTTTTCTAATTTAGATTAATCCATTACATGACATCAAATGATAAGACAGGTCCAAATTGTAAAGGGTTGCAGATTACATACAATATGTGGGCAAAATAGTAAAATTTATCGCAGAAAGGGTAGATTAAATTAGGGAGAAAGGTGAAAGTGTTAGTTAGCAGCATTTTCTTCTTTTCCCTATTAGCAAGGTCATCCATCAAGATCAAATATAAAAGCTATGTACCTTTAACACAGCAGTGATTTGGCAATTATAAGTAAGAAATATTTGGTATATATGATAAGGATATGGTGAATAATCGCGTCAGTTCCCTCGCTTTCAGTACTATCAATACTTTGATTTTTGAACAGCGTAGTGATATGCAAGCACTGCGTTGAACACACAAAGCACTTCGTGTCGAACAAAAGTTGATGACGTATACTAGACCTATTTTTTGCGCGCGCAGGAGCACATAAAAGCTACGTATTACACACCTTGTTCGCTGTTCGGTTTTTTATTCGATTATCTTTTTCCTAGGCGTTTTCCAGGATACAGGGTTGTTTCCTATATCCTGCTAAACTTGGCTAAAAACAATTGTGTAAAGACAGTCCAAACTTGGTTACTAAAGCGATACTTCAATATTTTAAAAACGTGACAGCTGTCTCTTTACGATACAATGTTACAGTGATGCCATATGACACGGAATGAATAAAGGTGAACTAAGGCGAATATGGTTCGAAACCCCTGGGAAGACTATCATTGTTTTCTAGATACTTATCTTTCTCTGATATTTCTATTTCCCTTTTTTCAACGAAAAATCTATACGAATACATATTTTTTTAATTTGAAATTAAAAACAAAGATAGCTTTTTGATCGAATTTCACATAATTCTGGATCTAAGTGTCGTATTAATTGCGAGCAAAGTTCTGCAGGCTTTGGGAGATCGATTGGCGAGGGAAATACATAAATAATAAAATAGCTACTAAACTTATAAGCCCAACACGAAAAAAGAAAAGAA
This sequence comes from Fragum whitleyi, assembly GCA_948146395.1. Taxonomy (NCBI): domain Eukaryota; kingdom Metazoa; phylum Mollusca; class Bivalvia; order Cardiida; family Cardiidae; genus Fragum; species Fragum whitleyi. Next base: position 5,178,081 of record OX411549.1, read on the forward strand.
GGATATATAAAAAGATTAAATTGACACAAAAAGGCTAGGAAAAAGAACCTAAATATGATCCGAACCATGGCTGACATGGGTTTCGTCGTTTACTTTTCGCTATGGAGTACGTACTTTGATGATAGTCAAATGAATTTTAACACTCAACTTCATGAATAGTTTTTTTTTTTATATTTTATCTGTTTTTGTTTTTAAAAGTAACATTCAAAGTAGGCTATGTTGATGTACTGCTAGAATCTTTTTTTTCTAAAATTTTCGTTGATTTTATTTCACCCAAGGGCATCGTTAGCGGAAACGTTGGCGCTTTTGGCGCCATTAAATCCATGAACAAGATGACACACTTTCAATGAAGTTTTCCGTTCTCGGTATTCACCTTTTGCACACATGCTTAAACTGGCTTTATTCATAGACGCATCTTCGTAAAAAATGTAATCGTTTCATAAATAAAGCTCGTATCACCACTTCTAACACTAAACATGATTATTTTACGTATATATCTTAAATGAACACAAGTCCTAGATTCAAGTGTGTTATGGAAGAGTCTTCAATAAAAAATGTAACCAAAACAGTTTAGTAAATCCCCAAGTCATTATATTAGACTTAAAGTATATCTTGGTTTATTTGACCCGAATTTGAACTCCGTGTAAAAAATGCCTTATTAACAATTTCCGACATATTTCATCAATTGAGAAGTTTTATATTACATTCAATACCGTTTGTTATTCATTCCTATGAAAGCACGTGCAAAGCCGAGTAGGAATAATCAGATTTTTATTCATCTAAATTTCAGGGGTCAGATTCGGGTCAATAAAACCGCGTCATATAATCCATGATTATTGCCCTGGCAGGGCAGAGCCTAAATAACCGGTCATTGCAATTAAGGTAAAGGTAAATCAGCTTTAATTTTAAACTACTTACAACTATAAGTAGTCGACATAAATAACATGGTACCTTAAATCATGCGTTAGTTACCAAAACCTCGTAGCTTCAGCCTATCGAAGTTGAAGTTACGAGGTTTTTGTATTAAATGATGAAATGTGTTCACTTTCTCTGAGCATGTAAATCGGATTTACAGTACAGTTATTTGCACGCGTTAACAATGATATTTGACTTACTTTTAAATGAACCCAAAATGTTTTAAAGTAGACTGGCCAAATTACGTCACGGCTAAGCCACGCCCTAAAAGTTGAATAATAATGCAGAATAGGAGGTCAGAACAGTTTTGAAAGTAAACAATGCAGACAAAAGATAATCGAAATCTTTGAGTCTATGTCATTGTTAATAAAAAAAAAATGTGTGTGAGTACATATACTAGGTAAAACTTCGAACCGGCCACTTTAGAATTTTTTAAAAAATGCTGGAAAAAATCGTATCTGAAAAAAGGATTTGTTTATGAAGTCACAAGCATGATATAGGTCCTATACCCATCAGATTTGATAAAAAACCTACTCACTTCTTATTATCATTTGCACGTGCAATGCATTAACTCTCAACGTAAAAATGCACGTGTCGCATAAGAAATTGAATTTGATTTGATTTAACTTGAGATAATCATTAGATGCAATCCTCGCAAACAAGTAAAAGACGTCCTCATTTGAAAAAAAATCATGGCGCGAATGACTCCAGCCAAGCGAGAAAGGGCTATCGGTAAGCTGCAACAAGGCGCCGGAGTATGAGAGGTAAACCATTTTTCTTTGGAAAGTGCTTAACATATGGTAATGTACTATCTAAATTTTCATTTATTGAGTAAAGCAGAAATTTTGTAATTTTCGGGTCGTCATGCATTTTGGTCGGTGCCATTCTACCATAGGAGCTCTGTGGCACAAATTTCAACAGACTGGTAGCGTAAATTACCGACCAAGGCGAGTACGGGAAAGGGTTACAACGCCTCAAGATGACCGGTACATTCTACTGACGCACTTGAGGGACAGATTTCGGCCGGCGACAGTCACCACCAGGAGCACAGTTGGTATCAACGGGCATCGCATTAGTCACCAGACGGTGCGAAACAGGTTGAGTCAATCAGGAATCCGCCCATATCAACCATTTGTAGGACCCATTCTGACAAGTAGACATCGACGTGCACGCCTGCAAGGGCAAGGGCTCACAATCGATGGCGACGTGACGACCGGCCGATAGTGCTGTTCACCGTTTTATCGAGGTTTAACCTCAGACGTCCTGACGCTCTTGCTAGGGTTTACAGGATGCGAGGTGAGCGTTATCGGGACTCTTGTGTAATTGAAAACGATCGTTTCGGTTGTGGATTGGTGATGATTTGGGGGTAGCATTTCACTTCAGAACCAAATAGAGGTAGGGGTGATTGTCGGTAACCTGAATGAACAGCGATACCAAACATAAGTTCCCGGCACAGTGGTGGTTCCCTTTATGCAGGCACACCAAAACATGATTTTCAAGCAGGACAACGCTACGAGCCATTCTGCAAGAACTACGAGGCATTATCTAAATGATAACAAAGTGCAAGTGATTGACTGGCCAGCACGTTCACCAGATTTGAACCTCATCGAACACATTTTGGATTTGATAGACAGACGCTTGGAAATAAGAGATATCCTAAATTTTTTGCGTTATCCCAGGTTTGGGTGTGGCAGACATGATATGAAAAACGAACTGTGATATATTAATTTGTATGTGTTTTCTTTGCATTTTTTCCATGTACTGTCATTTCCTATTTTACCTGAATAAAAGTTATCTCGACAATTACGTAACGTAAGAAATCCGCCACGGACAATTATGGAACTTCGTCAAGAGGTTGTCAGACAATGGAAATTTACCTGCTTTACTCACTCAGATTAAAATTCTACCTGACATTAATTCAATGAGAAGGAGATATGAAGCGGTGGTAACTACTGAAGGCGGTCATACTCGATATTGACGTTTGTAAATTTTGAAAAGAGGGGTAACTGCATTTGCTCAAAGGTTTCAACAGCAAAACTTAAGTTAAAGTAAGGATAACCTATGCAATTTAATTTCAACTAATTAAATGTTGACCATTTTTTTTACCCTTTTTTCAATAAAGTGTTGTTGGTTGAGCATTGCCTAAATTTATTATGTGGCCGGTTTTAACTTTTGACTAGGTTATATGCATTACCTACCGATTGATATGCATGAGTTTAGAGCTTTCTGGACAACATTAGCTATCATTACACACTGCATAGTTGAAATCGCGGAAAAGCTATTTGAAGACCATGCTTATAGTTAATTTCTATTTCTCGTTTTGAACACCAGCGAGGATGAATAAAAAATACGGAGACTTGCGTTACAGAAATTTTGATTTCACAGACTTTGAAAAGAAAACAACAACGTTTTTAGATTGAAGCATTTTTCTTTTTGTCGAGCAAATTTGGAAGAAATGCAACTTGCTGGTCGACTGTAGCAAACATTCTAAAGTATGTAGTCATTTGGTACCGGCGCACGGTAGCGACGTCAATAGGACGCTACGGTATTGATAACTTCCGTTAACAGTCAACACTTTTCAAAATAATCAACTCAACAACAAACACTAACTCTGTATCGCCTATCCATTCGATAAGTACTACTTTCATATCCATCTGATCCAAAATAATTGAACTTAAATGCGTTATGTGTCTTAAAGATACAGAACTGATGTTGATCTGTGACAATTACAGATTTAACGTCAAGTAGACGTTTTCCATTCTCCGAGTGCCACCCTTCAGAAACGGTCTCCATTCTAAAACAAACCTTCGAAACCATTTAGAAAGAGGAAATCTCCTTTAATATGAAGACATTTTAGCATATTTTATCATTTTAACCTTTTGATTAAGTTTTCTATAGTTCCGGTAGAACTTAATTATTGCCCAGTTGCCAATGGCTGCGCCAGTACCGTCATTTCGAAGTTTAAAAAATGTTGCGTGACCTTACATTACTGACTTTAAATTCGAAATACCGAATAGATAATGCCTCAGTTTCAAACATCAAAACAGATTACGTGCACACATAAATAGGCGTAGTTTGGAATGGTTTGGTCCAAATTAAGGAGACAATTACGGTTAGTAACACTAGGAAGTAACGTTACAAAATAGGTTGCGCCGGTGGCACCTACCCATGAATATCAAACGGTGGTTGTTTACATAATAGTCATAGCAGATACTTGTAAATCTAGTATTATGTCAGCATTAAATGGCTTAAGACGTGTACAAAATTCCATTAATTTCCGTTGGGAAATTCCAAAGTTATACTAAAAGTCCACGTGTTTTTTTATCCACCCTCGTAAATGTTAGTATAATTGTGGGAAACGTTTTTGTTTAAACAGCATTGCGTTTTAGGATTTCTGTCCATAACTCGAACGATTTTGTTCAAGATCTGATCAGACAAACTCAGTTAAAAGCACAAGGACATATTGGATCAGACATTTGAACACAATCTACCCCTCCGGAATCAACCAAATGACTTTTATCTAGGTAAGCGGTATTTGACTTTTGGTAATGGTTGACAAGCGATTATATACTGGTCACACGTTTCAGCCCAAAAATAGTTCCTGAAATAGGAATATATATTTATTTATTTATTTTTTCAAAACAAGTTTTCTACGGAACAGCTACATTCATCAGGGGAAGTCTTCGAATTGAACTGCATTCGCAGGATTCACCGGAATAAGCATGCTGTGCCGTCGAAATCTCGTGTTTAAATTCACCATTAACATATAGTTCAGACATTAATTTATATAAGTGACCCGTCGGGCGAAAAGGGGCCATCTTGGCATTTTGAAAATTTGAAACTTGAAAAAAGGGATAGGGTGCAATATATCTCAGCCTTAGATAGAATTTCTAAAATTCTTATAGAGGGCAGTAGAATGATTGTTTGAGATTCAGGAAATCAGTCGATTGCAAAAGGGTTGGACCCTGGTTAGCCTGCACAGTCAGCGCAGTCTGACTGGAATCGACACTTGACGAAAGATGGACCATTTTTGCTCGTCGAATCATATTAGATATTAGATTATGTATATCAATAATCTGCCGTAGACACCGTCATAGCATAGTTGGTGGCGCATCAGAGTGTCAATCTAGAGGTCTCGGGATCGATCACCAACGGTGGCACTCATTCTCTCCGAATATTTGTCACCCATCTATTGGTCGATAATCGTAGACCTATGTGGAATAGCAGCTTGAGGTTAGGAAAGGATGTAATGGTAGTACTGGTGTGCGATATACCAGAAATCCTACAGCCGTCGCGGTATAAACAAAAAATGTTGAAAGCGGCTTCAAACCCCTTTGAAAATCAATACAATTACTATACTTAGTGTGTCAATAAATTGTTCGAGATATCAGCGAAAAGACGATAACAACTCTTGGCGATTTAAACAGCAATACGCCTAGCTGTACACCCAAAACAACCGAGCTAAATATACTTATTATATTTTTCCAATTATTTTTATTATATACTGACTCTGACTAAGCCCTGTGTGTGTTTGTAGTTTTATGAGGTCCCTACCAGCTCGAAGCATATATGGTATGGACTCCAAGGTGCAACCCGTAAAACCAAAGCCCTGGTTGCCTTTTGACGTTATGGATTTCGGAAAGAGTGACGGTTATAAAGATTTCACCAATTTATTTCTGTCAATGCACAGTTGCAAAATTACAGTGGCGTCTTATTCTCAAATCTCTCTCTCTCTCTTTTTTGCAAATAACTAAAAAAAGCAATTCATCGTTCTAGAATATTATGCGCTCAAACAAGGGGTAAATTTCCTAACAAGACGGTTAAACAAGACAATTATTACCGAGGTTCGACATGCAATGAATGTTATCTGCCCTAAATTGTTCTCCTCTCCTCCAATAAACAACAATTCTGTCTAATAATTGTATCTTTATTATGCACGAAATTGAGAGAGAATCTCTGTTAAAGAAACCCAGAAACAATTCATGCGAAATTGATATTCCTTAAGTTATTTGATTGTAAAGTAGAAAACCGCTGAACGGCATCATCATTGTAAAGAATGTTGAAAAAAAGCCATGTAGAGATTTGGTTCTTTTGCACTGCACTTCCCCTTGATGCAATCAATCTACCCATTAAGTTTTACGAACATAGCTCAAATACTCTTAGAGACTTGTTCTAAACAAGATTCAAGTAAGAAAAACTAAAAACGACGATAACGCGAGAAATAAGTCAGAAATAGTTACAATCCTTTTGCACTGCACTTCCTCTTGATGAGATCTATCTACCCATAAAGTATCATGAATATAGCTCATACACTTTAAGAGGTGTGCTCCAGGCAAGATAAAAGTATAAAAAACCAAGGGCGATGACTCAAGTAATAAGTTAGGAAGAGTATGGATCTCTTGCACTGCACTTTCCCTTGATAAGATCTATCTACACATAAATTTCATGAGTACAGTTCTTACACTTTTTGAGATGTGGTCCCGATAAGATCAAAGTATGAAAAATAACAAAGGACAATAATTCAAAATATAAGCCAGGTAGAATAACCGTTCTTTTGCACTGCACTTGCCCTTGATGAGATCTATCGACCCATCAAGTTTTATGAATTTAGCTCCTAGACTTGTAGAGATATGCCCCGGATAAGTTCCAAGTATGAAAAACAACAAAGGGCAGTAGCTTTAAAAATAAGACAGGTATAGTTATGGTTTATTTGCACTTCACTTCCCCTTGATGAGATCTATCTATCTATCAAATTTCATAATCATAGCTACTATACTTTTAAATATATAATCAGGACAAGATCAAAGTATGAAAAACAACAAAGGGCAATAACTATAAAAAAGCCAAGTATAGTTATAGTTCTTTTGCACTGCACTTGCCCTTGATGTGATCTATCCACCCTCCAAGTTTCAGTATCATAGCACTTATATTTTTAAATATATGCTCAGGACCAGATCTTAATATGAAAAACAACAAAGGCGATACTAAAAAAATAAGGTAGGGTTATGGTTCTTTTGCAAAGCACTTCCCCTTTATGAGATCTGTCTACCCATGAAGTTTTATGATTATATCTACCATCTTTTTAGAGATAAGCTCCGGATAAGATCCAATTATGAAAAATCCAAGGGCAATGACTCAAAAAATATGCCAGGTTGAGTCACGGTTCTTGTTCACTGCACTCCGTTATAGGAGAATAATATAACTGTAACTGCCAAGTTTCAAGAAAATCGGACATAAGGTTACAAAGTTATGCTCCGGACAAAAAAAACGCCGTACGCCTAGGGTGATAACATAACTCGTCCCGTCTTTGACGGGTGTATAAAAAGAGACAAAAAAAAAATGAAATATGGATACATGAAAAATTCTTTATTTATAAGTAAATGTTTATATCGCCATAAACCACTTTTTCCTCCTGGTTTCGTTACACGACAATATGATGATTATAATAAAATATAACAATAAAACGTTATTAGAATAGTTATAATAATAATGGTAATAACAATAATAAAATTACTATTTTCGAATGTTTTAATCGGAACAAATAATACAGAAGATTGATATTTTAGTACATGTATAGCATTGCTAATCTTCTCTCTAAAATACACTAAATCCGTTATCCAAGAAATAAACTTATACTCAAATTATCTAAAGAAAATGGTACTAAACGGAAAAAATATTTTATTCCCTTTAAATAATTTGCAGATGTTTTTTACCTTTGATGTTTATATTTTCTCACAAACCGGATTTTTTTATGCACTAAAACAATGTCTCAATTTTCTCAATGATTTCTAGAATATTTTCGCATTCTCTTTTCAATTTATCCCTTCATTGAAATTACTGGTTAAAAATCTTTGAATTTGGATTTGTCTATGATTGTTGGTTTTATATGATACGAGTAAGCAAACTAAAAACTACCAAGTAATGTCATAGCAGGTTTTCCTGGAAAACGGATCACTTATTTTAGACTAAAGATGTAAAGCACAGTCATGATACAGTTTCTTGATCTAAAGATGGCTGTAGTATAAAAAGATCCAAATAAATGATGGACAAACTTGTAATAAAAACTGTCTACTTCAACACGAAATCATTCCTATTTTAAGTCCTCGGAGATATTTTTTCTCTTGTCAAGTTTGTCTTTCACAAATAATGACTATGTCTGTACACGTTATCATGAAGAAACACATTCTGATTCCATTACTATATATGTCTGAATTCAAGATAAAGAGAGATGCACTTTTCCTGAAATATCTTTAAGGCGGATGTATTTAAGACATCTTATTTTCTCATTTATGTAAAACTCTTTTGGAAAAAAGGTGGGAAAATGATAATAATAAAGAAAATCGCATACATTTTTTATACCATCGCTGAACTAGAAAATATGTGTGAACAACTTTTGTTTATTAAACACCGTAAATCGTAGTTCATATGCAATTTATGTAATATTATTTTTCAAGACATCTTATTGTGGTCTTTATTTCTAGAATAAAATGATATTGGTGCGTTAGAGTATCCAAACCACACCTGTCCGAACCCTACCAAAATGCATTAAGTATACTGTTTAACGGCGTTAAAATAACTAAGCAAAATCGTAACAGTAATTTTTCATCCATCCATCCATCCATCCATCCATCCATCCATCCATCCATCCATCCATCCATCCATCCATCCATCCATCCATCCATCCATCCATCCATCCATCCATCCATCCATCCATCCATCCATCCATCCATCCATCCATCCATCCATCCATCCATCCATCCATCCATCCATCCAATGTGCATATGTATATACATACTTACATACAAACACACATACATACACACATACACACACACATACATACATACATACATACATACATACATACATACATACATACATACATACATACATACATACATACATACATACATACATACATACATACATACATACATACATACAATGTGTAGTATTTGGCTATGTTTAAGATAGGCTAAGCCAAATTAACGGCATACAACAGTAGTCAATTACAACATTTTGAAAATCAAACTAGGCTTAGAGTTACAAAAGCATAAGAGTAAAAAAAACAACAAGTTTTTAGTTTGTATAAGTAGGTCTGATATATAGAGAGTGATTTTACTTCTTCTTTATGCTTAATTATTTATGTTTTTTTAAGACACGCATTTTGACAAAGTCAACTGGGCCACTGATATCGATCTATTTTGCATGTATAACAATTCGCAAATTAAACAACTCGAGAAGTGTTGACAGTTCAATGTAAACTGTCTGCAAAAGAATACTATGAGGAATAACTCGATATCGTCATATGGGCATCATGTATTTGTTCCTCATGGATGATTGCCCTTATTATAGGCATGGTTGATATCGGGCCACACGGCTAGTGTCTGAAATTATATAGCTATCTCTTGCCCGATGATCCGTGAAATCTACTTTTAACTGTTAGGTTCTGCTACCATTTTTTCGAAATAGATAAAACTAGTTGAAACAACACTTTAAAAAGTTACAATTTACCTTTCAAACGAAAGTAAAAGCATATCAAAAACCGTAAGGTCTAATTACACATTGGTTTCATAATTGAAAGTTAATAAATAAAAAGGTCCTATCATATGCTTTTTAAATATAAGCAATATACCTATGGTATTGGACTCAACGCCTTCAAAAGAGCTAAGTTTTGAAGAAAAAAAAAACCACATATACCAAATGGAATTGAAATATACCAAAGTGTTATCATGCTTTACTTTAGTTTGCCAAAATCCTTCTATCAAAATAAAGGTAATGGTGATAGTCTTTTCATTAAAGCGTGCTAAGATTGATGTTCTATTTAACCTGTTTATAGGAAACACACAAAAAGTACTGATTTCATAAAGCACAATTTGAAATTAGGAAATTTGATAACAAAATATTATTAAAGTACAATATTATCTAAGTCAGAAAACGAATTAGTCGTACATGTATACGAATATTATGTTAAAGTAGTCATAGTTGCAAACCGTTACCTCATTTTATACTCTGAAGTGATCAAGTGATAAAGTATCCATCGTTCGGAAAGAGAGAAAGGAGAAGCACTCATTTTTAGCGACAACTACCAAATTTAAAAGTGAGGACGACTTCCTTTAACACATCCTAAGTTCCGGAAGGGGTCGAAACTACGAGCTTCAAATCAATGCTCGAATTCGTCAGCCCCCATGTCCTAATCCATTAAGACAGTAAGGGAAATTAAATGATTTTAATTAAACTTGTGCAAGACTGGTAAGGATGTCAAAAATAGTAGTGTTGTTTAAACAAAAATTTATTCAGCAGGATAAGGGTTAACAATATAATGTCAGAATCTCGTGATGGATACAAGTAAAGTTTAAAGGGTGGCTACATGTAGGCTTCTCTGGCCTTTTTCCGTACTTATCGAAAGAAGATCTACGCTGGATACATTTTGATTTTGCATTGAATATTTCACAAGTGAGATAAGCATGCAAGTGAGCTTAAAACAAATTGTTTCATGAAAAGAGATGGTGTATTACGTGAATTTTGAAACTGCGCTCTATTTTTAGCAACAAATCCTGCCCCGCGTTCAGGATAAAAACGTTAGCGAAGCGCTTTCGAAATGATACCTCGCTTTGCACGTATGGGCATGTGGAAAGAGGGGTGTCATCTCAAAGCGCTCGCGAAACGCTTTTACATCCTGAACACAGGGCTGAAGTATTCTGTCAGCTTTGATCTGTTAATTCAAAGACTTTCTAAAAAGATACAGTTCACAATATCGTGAAATTGACAAGGTGAGTGATTCTGGAATGATTTAGGAATGAAATTGAATGGGTGTGATGAGCGAGTTTTGATTTAATTTAATGGGAGGTAATCCAATATCGCAAATTTTTTTCAGGGTGAAAAAAATTACCGATATTAATTACATGTATCTCTCTATTATAAAATTTGCGTATCAATTAAAAGATAGCTTCCTATTTCTTCAAGATCTTATTATTCGCTTACAATTTGAATTATTTAAGAGAAATCACGATTTTTCTCTTTCCAAATTTATTTTAAATGGTGTTGTTGATTCTTTATTTATCAATGGGTTTGGGCGTTTTTGAATGATTTGAGTGAGTGTTTGGGATGGATGAATGGAGCTCTGAGTGAGTGATTTAGAATGGTTTTGATTGAGATGAGTGTCAATTTCACGATGTAAGTAACTGTAATACTGATTTAAATTATCATGTCAAATAATAACAGAAAAAAGTTCAACTGTTGTCAACTCATAATCTAAAGAAAAATAAGAAAACGATAAGTCATTGTTTTTCACATTATGTTCATTTTGATAATTTTTTGAGGAATATGCCATTTTAAGGTCCAAGGTCAAAAAGAAGGTAATAAAGGCCTATCATCGTCATTATTAAGTTATAAGTAAGTAAATGGAATAACACAGTCATGTTGGAATTGTATGGAAAATATCGAAATTGCCACTGTATGAAATCGTTGGAAGTGTTGAAGATGTGGAATGAAATATACCATATATCAGACTCAAGGTAAGGATTTGCATTGGCGAGGATATTCTCATAAAATTTCCATGGGTTTCCCTTTTTCTCTTGTGATGCCATTTCCAAAAGAACGACTTTTAAGATGGTTTAAAACATCCTGTGATGGTTTAACGATAACCAGGTGAAATCGCTGCGTCTGTACATATACTCAGAAATGAGGGTATTTTGATCTAATTTTCTTAATCCACATTTCTTGGGAAACTTGTTGGACGCGACCCATTTACGCGTTCAATGACTCAGTGCATAATTGGAGACAATCAGAAAAGAACTTTCTTAATAAAAAACGCCCCTTTGAAACTTCAAGGGCACTTATTGTCGAAATAATTTACCTTATTGAAGTAAAAATATTTGGTGAAAGTTGACATTGACACATTCCCTGCGTACAGGATCACAAAACGGTTCAAACAGTTTGCCAATTATACCCCGCTTTGCACGCAAGTGCACATGCAAAGCGGGGTACAATTAGAATCTTTTTTGCACCGTTTTGTCACCATGAACGCAGGGCAGGGCTTAATCCTGAAGAATGTGCTCCCGTCATTTATTTCTATTCAAAATATCATTCATCTTTTATTTAAATGAATTTCATTTCTCGACCATTTCAAGGCCTCTTTTTAAAATTCCATCAATATAAATGCATTAGCCGAATTAAAGTCATCCGAATAATTCTCGGGTTAAGAGCACGTCACGCGATATCGACTAGAATTATTGTATTTTTATCGGAATTTTAGACGTAACAGGCAACAGATGACTTGAAACTTATCATTATTTTCCTCTATTTTTCATGAACATGAAACTTAAAGATATTTTTTGGAATTAAGACACATCCTTATAGTGCAATGCCATTGGTTTCCATCAATTGTCGTGCATTCTCATTTGTTAAAATTAGTTTTATTAAAGTTCAGAACATTGTGAAATTGACATTCACCTCAATCGAAACCATTCTAAATCAATCACTCAGCGCTCAAATCATTCATTTCTAACACTCACTCAAACCATTCAAAAAAGATCATACCCATTGAAAAATATAGAATCAACAACATCATTCAAAATAAATTTTGACAGAGCAATATCGCGATTTCACTGACATAATTCAAAAAGTTAGCGTCCAAAGGTTCTTGAAGAAATTTTAAGCTGTGCACAGAACTTGTATGCACCTTTTTTATTAAAGGGAGGTAGTCAATATCGCTAATTTTGTTCATCCCGAACAAAGTTTGTGATAAAGGATTACCTTCCATTATATGCACTCAAAACTCGCTCCTCACACTCATTCAATTTCATTCCTAAATAATTCCAAAATCATTCACCTTGTCAATTTCACGATGTTATTAACTGTATGACACTCATGTATGAGTCCGCTTTTCATATTCATACAGTGTGAAAAGATTTTGAGTTTCATACATCAATGAGATTAAAAGATAATTACTTCATCTCTTTAAATGAAATGAAAAAGAGAGAGATTGTGTGTGACATTTGTATAGAATTCACATAATGCGCAAAGTATAGATTCTGATAATCCTTTGCCATGAGATTATCCAGTCTATTACATGTACTTGTAAATGTCCGTCATTCCTATTCTTTTTATCATGCAACCATTTTTCAGTGTTATAACTTTTTAGAAGCCTTCAAAAATCAAAGAAATTCCAATGAAAGTGAAAGTGGTTCTGGTGAAGCTCGGGAATGTACTGATTGCTTTTTATTTTAAAAAGACTGCACGATTTCATTTTATGTTATTAGGCGAGTGATATCGGGTCAATACAATCTTTATTGCAAGACAAAAAGGCTTTTACACATTATGAATAAAATAACTTTTTTTGTATAAAATCTTAAATCTAGAAAAAAAAAAAAAAAAAAAAAAAAAAAAAAACACACACACACACACAACCCATTGCCTATTTCAATGCCTTGTTTAATGTCTAACGTAAAAAAGTGGGATATTTATTATTTAAATATGTAAATCAGTCAGACGATTTGTAATCGCACGAAAATCAAATGATTTCAGTCACCCTGGTGGTAGAGACTAATATTCATCATTGTGAAGACTTGGCACTTGATATTCCTGACATACTCTCCGTTAAATTGAAAAAGGAAAACGAGTCTGTGCGGGACATTTCCAACAATTTTGAATGTTCGCGAGCACAAAAATTAAATAGTGTGGACAACCACATACTGTAAATATAAAGTTACCTGATGGTCTACAAATAATTTGCGTTCTCATCTATATACTAAACGCAGAGTGAAGACTCTGTTCAGACTGTGCGAATGCACAGGCTGGTCAGAGTCTTTGCTTTGTGCATTTTAGAAATTGTTGGAATTCTCACGCACATGCTCAAATGTTCATTTGGTAATCTTACTTTCAAATATCAAAAACAAACGATCTTATTGACTAAGAAATTTGTCTGTTATTAGGGATCAGTATTTTCAGCAGATTATAACATTAGCTCCAGCGGAAGCGGAAGTTATTTCATGGCCTGGTGTCCGTCTTTAGTGCATCCGTCCGTCCAGTTACAAAACTTTATAAGAATGTTGCTTAGAACAAGCTCTTATGGATTTGTTCGTAAAATTCTTCTCGAGCTGATGACATGGGCTCTACGGGTTGCCGCGTCACTGAAAAATGAGGCCATATGATGAAATGTAAAAAGAATCTTCTTCTCTAAATCTACTAATTAGAATTCGAATTAAACTTTCAGAATCAATTACCATCATTATGTTACTCTTTCAGAATCATCTTAGTTTTATGATTTTCCTAAGTTTTCACTTAGATCTGTGAGGACAATCTTCTTACAACAAACAAGATCCTAGCTTATAACTTTTTAAAGCAATATAATCTCACTTGTCACCTATTTTTATGCTCCCACAGCGATAGATCGGGGGCAAATTTTCTAACCGATGTCCGTCTGACTGTCCGTCTGTCTGTCTGTCTGCAAAACTTACCCATAACACTTAACATTGTCCATTCAAGTAACAAGCCTCATATTTGGCATGATGACAGATCTCAATAAAACACATCTGCTGATACCAAGGTCAAGGTCATTTGTCAAGGTCAAAAAACTTAAGAAGCTAACCGAAAAACTTAAAATTGCCAATATCTTCAAGCCCTTTCAAGATACAAGAATTATATTTGGCATAGTAATATATCTCAATGTCAATGTCAAAATCATGTCAAAAAACTAAAAAAAAACTTAACAAAAAAATTAATAAAACTAAATAAATAAAATAATATTGCAAATATCTTCAAGCCTATTCAAGGTACCAACCTCATATTTGGGATGGTGATAGATCTCAATGATACGCATCTGCTGATACTAAAGCCAATTAATGTGGTACCAAAAACATGAGAATGCCAATACCTTCAAGTACCTTTAAAGTACAAGCCTCATATTTGGCTTGATATCTAATTGATTTGCATCTGCTGTTCCCAAAGTCAAGGTCATATGACAAGGTCAAGGTCGTCTGTCAAGTTATATTAACTCAAAGAATTAGTTACAAAACATAACTTTGCCAATATCTTTAAGCCTATTCAAGATACAAGCCTTATATTTGGCAAAGATTTCAATGATACGCATCCGCTGGTAGCAAAGTCAAAGTAATGTGACAAGGTCAAAAGCATCTGTCAAAGTCAAATAATTAAAGGACTTAACGAAAAAACGTAACATGCTCAGTAAATTCAAGAATATTCTAGATATCTTTCTCATAATTGGCAGGATGAAAGATCTCTGTGTTGTGCATCTGTAGGTTTCAAAGTATAAGTCATCTTACAAGCTGATCATTTTGAAAAAATGCTGTTACGGGAGCATTTGTGTTTCAAGACACATCTTCTCCTTAGCAGAAAGTGCCAGTGGATCGATAAAGGCTCTCCTGGGCCTCTTGTTTTAATTTTATTTTTTAAAGATTAAATTTCAAAGAAGAAGCAATAAATTGTTGATAAAAAATATCTTTAAACATAAGAACAACAAAATAATCAAAAATCATACGCGGAAATATCTTTTTTTTTAAATTGTCACAAAAAAGGTATTTTCATCTGAAATTGACAACAAATGCGACGGGCTCTCGAAATCTACACGCTCTTTTAGTTCAAGAAAAAGATGTTATTTGCAGTCCTGGAACCATTTTCCAAAAGCTTCATTTTATTATAAATTTTGTGTATCTAACAACTTTAATTCTTATATGAATCAAGTTTTTGTGACCGGTCTTTTAATTACAGTAAAACTTGTATTAAGCGACCATGAACGGGGCCACCAAGAAGCGGTCGTTAAAGGAAATGGTCGCTTAATACAAGTTTTGTTAACAAATATGAAACATAATTTTGATTGAATATGTAGATTATTGCGAAATTTTCAAGAAACTAATGCTGTAAAAACTCAATAGAATCGTCTCATTGAGACGATTCTGGTGAGTTTTAACAGCATAGTAATTATTTGCAATACTTTTTATACCAGTGATATCTATTTTTTCCGATATTTCGATTTAAAGAATGGGAATTTCGAAAACGGTCGCTTTACAAAAATGGTCGCTTAATAGACGTGGTCGCTTGAGCAAGATTGACTGGATACCACTTGGAAAGTGAGAAAAGTAAAGGCCCTTGTCAGGCTGCGCGTGCTGCTTATGCCGACGTTTCGTTTTAAGCCAATTGTCTGAATCTTGGATAATAATTCTGCCTTTCTACAGTTAAAAAACATTGTGAAATTAACACTCACTGCGACCAAAACCATTCAATATCTCTCACTCAGCGCTGCATTCAGTCATTCCAAACACTCTCTCAAATCGATCAAAAACATTCCGTAATCTTTAGAAAACATTTCGAAATCGTTCAAATCCATTAACATCCATTTAAATCGATCAAATTTTCCTACGATTTCAATGGCTGGTGTGAATTTCAAAGTGTCTGATTGGTCCACGAAAAGACACTAACATAAAACTGAGTATACTTTACTAAAGGGGGGTAATAAATATTACTAATTTTGTTTATCTTGAACACAATTAGCAATATAAGATTACCCCTCTTGAATTTAACTGAAAACTTGTCCACACACTCATTCAATTTCATTCTAATATCATTCCAACATCATTCATCGTGTCAATTTCATGGTGTGCCTAACTGTATATGATTACTGTCGAAATGCGATATTTGGTGCTAGATCATGTATCTTGTTCAAATGTTCATTTAAGTAAGAACCAAGATGGTCACTTTTCGCCTGACGGGTCACATCTACATTGAACGCCAAAGAAGTCTGTATATCATATATTCATTTGATTCAGACATAGTTAATCATAGACTCATCAATCAAACAGAACTGCACTTATAAATCAACTGATAGAACAAGATGAGAATACCACAGACGTAGCTCACACATTATAGTTATGCTAAATTTCTTAACACTTTGAAAAATATAAGACAATATACTTTTGGGTTAAAGTTGAGCATATCTTTCGACCAAACGTTGAAAATATTAGACAGCTTCCTAAGGCTCGCCTGCAGGAAAAGGCATTCGAAATTCCCATGTGTGAGACAAATAAAATTGTATCTTCAATTATCAAAAGGTGCTAGGTCGACCTTCATAAGAGGAGAGGCATTTTACAGTATAACCGGAAGTAAAACGTAGCCATGAACTACAAATTAATTTTAAATTTAGATTTCTCACAATATTCCGAAAGTGTTACCATAAATGAATAAACATTGTAGATTTCATCAATAGTGTAGTTATGGCCACCAAAGTCATTTGCTTCGATTTTGAAATTAGAAGTAGACTTTCAAACAAGCATACTCAGTACATAAATAAGTAAATGTGTTGATTGATTTGTTCATTGAGTGGTTACGCATCTGCCCTGTGTTCAGGAAATAAAACGTTTCGTGAGCGCTTCGAGATGATGCCCCGCTTTGCACGTGCACATACGTGCAAAGCGATGTATCATTTGGAAAGCGCTTTGCTAACGTTTTCATTCTGAACGCAGGGCAGGTCTTGAAATTTAATTGCAAATTTAGTTGATCATAAGATAGCTTTCATTTTCTGTAGTCCAGCATTTACAGTTGATATTTCTAAACATTGCATGCTTGACTCCATGCCTAATAGCGGATACTGAATGAGTGGTCATGGAATACCGAATATATTAAACAAGCCATCTATAAACAGATAAAAACAAGGCTGCGCCGAGATTTTATCTATTTCTATATGACGAGCTAAGTAAATTTGGTATTTCATGAGCAAACCAATTTTGTATTCTGTTTTAATATGTCCCGAATTTTTGCGAAAAATCGTCAAAATTCTTCAAATTTAACATTTCCATTTTTCCGCGAAATTTATTACGCCGTTTAAAACTGACGTCACAATATATACAGTATGACGTCATTTTCCCGGTTACAAAATAGCTTTGCTTTTCGCTCTGAGTAAAATATTGTGTAAATCTTTTTCTTTAATAGACTATGTAAACTACCAACTTGTCATAAAAGCGCCGTGTTTTTTTTTTTAAATTAACAGTTTATTGTTAATTAAATCAGCATGTCCATTTCTTGTAATACAACGAAAACTAACATGCTTTATTAAAACTGGTAAAACGTTGAAACTAAGATTGAACAGGTTTTATTTGCAATAGATGAATACTAATGATGTTCGTTTAACGTCGCCGGTAAAGAAAGTGGTAGGATATCATCTTTAATGTTCTTAAGCAAAACGTCTTTGATTCTTGGCGTTAACGCCTTTGTTTCTATGCTTCCTACAAATAATTTTGATGGGAAAGTTAAATAAAAAATGACCATACTTACATGAATGTTCAAATCAAGTAAAATACCATCTTAAACGTAAAAAGATTGCATTTAACAGTTGTAAAGGAGTTTCAGTCCAGCCATTATGGTGTTATGTACCAATGTATTGTAACGTATGAATGCAAATTTTGTTAAGCCATTTGCTATGTAAATAGAGAATACTGAGATGTTTTACCAGGAAAAAAGCACATACGGACTGAAAATGGTGAATTTGAGCACTCAGGAATTATTTGTGCTCGTTTATGTGTTGACAAAAATAAATAAATAAATAAACAGAAAAAAAGGCAAATTTTCATACCTACAGTTAAAAAGATCGTGAAATTGACATGATGATTGGTTCAGGAATGATTTTGGAACGGAATTAAATGAGTGTGTGGAGCGAGTTTTAAGTGATGTTCAAAGGAGGTAATCAAATATCACTAATTTTGTTAAAAAATGAACAAATTAGCGATATTTATTACCGCCCTTTAATAATATATGCTTATAGCTTCTTTCAATAGTTTTCTATATATTCACAAACTCTTCATAGGCTAACAAAATTAAATTATGTCAGTGAAGTCGTGGATTTTATCTAACAATTCTCATTTGACTGCAGTTGTTGGCTTTAATCTTTCTAGTGATTTTGGAGCGTTTTTGATTGATTTGAGCGAGTGTTTGGAATGAATGATTGGAGCGAATGTGAATGGTTTTGATCGGAATGGTTGTCAATTTCATGATGTAATTAACTGTATCAAGGTTACATTGCGCCCTACTGTTACATTTGACAACAATAAATGCTGTCAGAAAATCAACTGAAGATTTCATTTGGACACTGTAATTTTAAAAAAACGACTCCTGGCTAACTTAAGACACATAATACGGTAACATCTCCATCGAAGCACAAGGAACTGTAAAGAAAACAACAAAAAAAAACGGTACTATAAAATGATCAAACCATAACTCGAAATAAATTCTGGGAAGTTTCCGTAAATAGCTTTTGATAATTCCAAAGATATAGAGGATAATCGTTTGTTTCAGTGTAAGATAGATTTATATTTCATTGAGTGAACAACTTAAGCTATATTTTCACTAGTCGCAGAGCCACGAGTGAGTAAAAAAATAGTTTTTGTTGTTCACGAAATGAAATATTAATCAATCTTACTCGAAAAACAAACGATTATTTTATTTCTTCAATACAAAAATGAGACAAAATATGAAATTTCTAGGACATATTTTCGCGTCATTTTGCAAGTGATTGCTATGCAACATTCATTGAGACGTCACTTATTTCGCCCCGCATAGATGACGTCAGTTAGGGGAAATGCACAAAAGCGGGGATTTTTTTTTATAATTTCACTGCTTTTGTGGTGAGATTATCAAGTGATAATCTACCGTTATTTCTCGATAAACCACCAAAAAGCATTTGAGAATAAATCTTACTTTTACTTCAAATAAGCTCGGTATACATGTAGCTTCATACTAGATGTATTTGGTCATTCAGTACCACATTTAAACGATTTTCTATTTTCTATTCAATTGTATTCTAAGTTTTCCGTTATTAAATTACGAAATAATTTTAAAGCTGCTCTTGCACAGATTGGGAAAATGTGAATTTTAACATTTTTCGTAAAATCAATCGGAATAAACTACCCCATTATGTTGAAGCCTTTAAAATAACAAGATTCAATCTGGTAATGCATCGAAAGAAAGACCGATATACGCGAATTTAGGTTAAATTCATTCTAAAAAATAAAGTGACTACTAACGCTAAAAAAATTATTCTTCAATTTCGAGCCAACTATTTTTGCTTGACATTCGGCATGTTTGTCTTATTCAATCAAAGATTAAGGTTAAAGTATTTGACAGCTAGAAACTTCATATCAATACAGGCAAAAAATGAAAGGCTATTCACGGAAAATAACGATTTTGTAATAAATAGACTAGAAATAAATAGACTGGATACCTTACTCAGCTTGCCACTTCGAAAAAATAAGTTACAAAATTATTGAAATATGTTGTTTCTAGTGCCAATGCTTTGGGCCATTCTTCATAGTCTAAAAATACACTCATTTCCAAAACTTAGAACAAGTTTTGTATTTTTTCTATGAAAAACTGTGCAAGAGCAGCTTTAAAAGTAAGAAAACTGTATTTAGAGTTGTTATCTAATCATTTTGATATTTCAAAATTTCATTATTGGTGAACGACTGAAACCCTTAAAATATATTATTAAAGCTTTAACTAGGATATTTTGGGCGTCAAATAACGGCTTGCTGTGCTAATCATCAGCAAAAGCATCGCACAGAAACTATTTAAAAAGGTTGAATAATAACCGTTACGGGAAAGTCGAAAAGTGTCTAAAATGTCTTGTTATTATGGAGTTAAAATGACTACTTATGCTAAAGCCGTCCTTTGTAATTCCCTCGTGAATAAAGATATTGTCTTCAGACTGAAAATTATCCCTATTGATTAAAATAAAGAACGGCAGATAGCATCGTGAAAATCTCAGGATTTAGAAGACCTCGAGTACTGTAGGTCTTTACAGTTATTTACACCGTGAAATTGATACCCATTCCGATCAAAACCATTCTAAATCGCTCACTCAATGTTCCTTTCATTCATTCCAAACACTCACTTAAACCATTAAAAAACGATCAAACCCTTTGAAAAACATAAAATCAACAACGTCATTCGAAATAAATTTTGATAGAGAAAACTTGCAATTTCACTGACATAATTCAAATTGTTAACGCCTCATAGGTTCTTGAAGAAAAAGGAAGCTTTGTATAGAACTCTAATGCACTTTTTTACAAAAGGGAGGTAATCAACATCGCTAATTTTGTTCATCCTGAACAAAATTTCCGATGTTGGATTACCTCCCATTAAATTGACTCAAAACTCGCTCCACACACTCATTCAATTTCATTCCTTAATCATTCCAAAATCATTCAACATGTCAATTTCACGATGTCGTTAACTGTAACGTAGGGGGTTTCTTCAGTTCTTCTTAAATTTATTAGAATATAATAAAGGGTCTGTCATAAGATTCTGTTGGAAACCTTTCGACCAAATACAGAATAGAAAGTTATAAAGCGAGCATTGACGATATTCTTAAAGCAAATAAGTGGTAGAGATATTCTTAAAATAATTCAAATACCTGTGCCAGAATGAGCCATTTGAGATTTCTAGGTCTCAGCAAGTTTTTTTCTTTCTTTCATTGATACAGACTGAAAATTCAAATGAATGGCTGGTATGGGGTAGAGGTTAAGATCAGTACTGACCAGAGTCTTCGCTTTGTGTTTAGTAAATAGATAAGGTCTCAAAGTATCTGTTGACCATGAGATATTTTTTTTATTTACAATATTTGACTGTCTAGGCTGCTCAATGTTTGCCCCTTATGTACATTTCAAATTGTTGGAAATGTCAAGCACAGGTCCATTTGTCTAACATGAACAGGTGTTTTGCGCTTTTAATATCATTTTAGCTAATAAACAAGGGAAACCCGTGTAAACGTTCGATTGGAGGACATTATCATTTTGAAAGTTATCTTGCACATATTTAAAAGAAGGAAACAATCTGATTTAGTTAAGCAAATTGTCCACAGTCCGACCAACACCCTCTGTAGTGCATGATCCACGATTCTACTAGGATAATTATGCCCCGAAAACTAAGGCAATCATCTTCGAAACTTAGTAAGATACTAAATGAGCGCAGTAAGGTCATAGTAGTAAGGTTTTCGGACTAGAAGCTCTTATCTACGGTTCCGCTTATTTTGAGCATGCAAAAAAGACGTAGCCGAATCGTATCAGTTGCAAATAGAAAGCAATCTTAGAAAGAGCGTGGTGGAAACAGTTTGAGCGTCGACACGATGTATTGGCATTGTTTGAATATCTACGAAATTGAAGTGAAAGCGCAGTGTAGTGGTTATGGATAAGGGGGTCGTATATGGTATATATACAGAATTTTCTTTTATTTTCGTACGAGCGAATCCAAAGGTGACTTGCATTCTGTCTGTATCTTAGTCTTTTGCTCAGTCCTAGACCTTTTACCTGACTGCTAGCACAAATAAAGGGTTTGGAGTGATAAATAATAGAACAAGTTTAGACTGCCGTTCTGATACGTTTTTTTTTATTTATTTATTTATTTATTTATTTACCTGGCGCACATAAGGCAATGGACTCAGAAGTCTCAGTTTTCCGGACCTTTCTTGTAACAAAGCTGGTAAACAAAGAGATGTCTAAAGTGATAGATTACAGAACAAGTCAAAATTTCGCTCTGGTTCATTGATGTGTTAAACCTAGAAAATTGAACAGGATTTTTTGTCGCCATTTTTTTAAATCTGGCAGCCGTTTAATGAGGTGTGTGGTGCGAGTTTTTAGTGAAATTAAAGGGAGGTAAACCAATATCGCTAATTTTGTTTAGGATGAACAAAATCGACGATACAAATTACCTCCCTTTAACAAAATATGTATACAAGTTCTATAAATAGCTTCCATATTTTACAAGAACCAATAAGAAGTTTACAAATTCAATTATGTCAGTGAAATCGTGTTTTTTCTTTTTATATTCATTTTGAATGTAGCTGTTGAATTAATCAGTTTTTGTCATTTTGGAGCGATATTTGTTTGTTTTAGTGAGTGTTTGGAATGAATGAATGAATGGGGCGCTGAGTGAGCGATTAAGAATATCTTTGATTAAGATGAATGTCAATTTTACGATGTAACTGACGTAACGGCAAAAGATGCCGGTCACGTCAAAATAGGCGATACAATTGCATCTGAAACCATTATATTCGCCGCTAACATGTATTTACACATATAAATTTGGTATCAAATAAAAGATCTTTAAAAATAGATTATTTTGATTTGTCTAATATTGGTTTTATACAAAAGATAATTAACGTAATAGTCAAAACAACCAAAAACCTACACCAGAAATGACGCCGTCAGATGTAACAGAAAACACCAGATCAATTCACTAAAACTGTAATATCATTTAGAATAATTGCGCTAGAGCCGCGAAAATTTGCCATGTTACGTGAATTACGGCTCATTGAATATCATATAAGTCTTATGCTCGTTTGATGGTTCAAATAAACGCTGGCTTCCACGAAAGACACATGTCAGTAGCGTCAGATTGCTAAAAAACGTCGTTTTTTTCAATAGTCATTTTTTTCGGAATCGTATTATTTTTTTTTCTCCGGAATAAAATGATAAAAAATGATATTTGAAATACGTCTGAACCCGAATTGATGCATTCAAATTTTTGTTTACATTCGACATCATCTAATGAGTTTATTATTATGTTTTCTCAGTCTGAAAATTGTCCCACTTTACTCGAAAAGCGTTATTAAAATACCAGTGATACTTTGATGCTTATTTACTTTTTACAAAAATCAACACGTTATTAATTTTACTTCATATTCAAAATACATCTAGAACATATTCCGCAAAAATAAAAGCACTCATCAATATCTCGTCAACTATAGGAAATATGAGTCTTACTGTCGGTCTTAAAATTGTCCCACTAACGCGTTTTTTCGACGTTTTAACGTCAGGTCATTTTATAAGTATTTACTAAAAAATTCCTCGTTCAAAGAACCAGTCGAAATCTTGTTTAAAAGTTAATCTTCCATTCATTAAACTTTACTAAGTTCAGACACCGTTGTTTGATAGAAAACCTTTATGGTTTTGATTAGGCCCCGACACAGTTTCATTTCGGTTCTGATTTTGCTTCCAACAGTTTCCATCGTACTACTCTCGCAAGTTGATTGTGTATTAAAGATTATATAAATCATACCTCAGTAACATGTAAGCATGTTTACTTTGATTAGATTGTATATTATTGTATATTTTACAAATGAGTGACGGACTATAAACTATTTTCGTTACTTGTCGTCAAATTATACTCGAAATCTTCTTAAATACGTTATATAAAAACGGACGTCATTTGTTACAGTCGTGACCGCCAACTTTTGCCGTTACGTCACTAACAGTATCTCTTCAATAACCAATCAGACGCTTAAAAAATCAATGACGTGTTAGTAAAATAGCGACTTTTCTCTAGCTATATTTACGTAAAATTTAGTTGTTGATTTTATCTCTTTTTAGTGATTTTGGAGCGTTTTGGAATGAATTGTGTGATCGTTGTCAATTTCACGGTGTTATTTACTGTAGCAAATATTAGACTTATAGTTGCTACGGAACACTTAAATATGCTTGTTCACATTTAAGTTAGATTTACAATAAAAGGCATGCTAGTGATTATGAAGTTAAGACTCTTAGGTGTCTACTATCACGCGGGCTCAATAGTCTGTTATTCAGAAAACATTTAAGTTTGAATAATTGGATGTTATCAGGCATAAAAGTTATTTTGTTTACTTCAAAAAGCATAATCTAGATGGGATCACATGTTTCTGTAAATAACTCGGGAGAAATAAATAATACAAAAGTTTAAACGATATAACCAAAAGTTGTGAAATGATTTCCGGAATTATGGCATTGTAGGGTCGTGCTTATAAAGTAATACAGTAAAATTTGTGTTAAGCGACCCCTCAAGGGACCAACAAAAATCGGTCCTTTATGGGAATGGTCGCCTAATACAAAATACTTTGATAAATGTGACTGCTAATTTTGATACCATTTATAGATTGTCGGTAAAGTCGTAATGAATCTTATGATTTTCGAACCCATTAGAATCGTCTTATTGAGACGATTCTAATGGGTTCCAACAACATAAAATTCAACAATAACCAATTTTTCGTTAAAAATGTCCTCTTTTCAGAGATTTTGCTTACAATGAAGGGATTTTTCTGGTGGTCGCTTAATAAAATTGGTCGCTTAATAGACGTGGTCGCTCGAGTAATATCGACTGTATGTATTCAGCAGATGTTTGGAAATCTATTAATTGCTTTGATACTCTACAAAATACATTCGAACGCTTAATATGACGAAAAAGCGAAACCCCTTAATATCAGCTTGAAAATAGTTTCCTTTTTCAATAATCCCATCCTTCATGGTATGCTCTTAGTTTTATAATTAATGATTTACATGTTACCGATAGTTTGAATTTATAGTCCCAAAGGTAAATGACAAGGAAACTTACCGAAATGAAGTTGAGAAAATTTGGCCCTAACACATAGCTTTGGAAATTAAAAAAAATACTCAAATGCTGCATTTTTTATGCATTCCTATCATTATATATAGGTCAAAGAAGTATGCATTTATATTTTGAATGAAGAAGTGGCAGCAATACAAATAAATATATTCATACATCGCTCTTTCGTTGTCCAAAATATTGGATAGAATACAGCTTAAGATTAAACTAGGAACTATCAGAGGCGCTGTCGTGTTTTTGTAGCAAATCTTTCCGCGGAGAGAAAGACAGATTGAGATAGAGATAGAGAAAGAAAGAGAGAGAGAGAGAGAGAGAGAGAGAGATAGAGAGAGAAAGAGAGAGAGGGAGAGAGAGAGAGAGAGAGAGAGAGAGAGAGAGAGAGAGAGAGAGAGAGAGAGAGAGAGAGAGAGAGAGAGAGAGAGAGAGAGAGAGAGAGAGAGAGAGAGAGAGAGGCGGCTCATGTTGAAGCGCGAGATAATACAGAAACGAGATAAAGGAATTACGGCACTAAGAACACCAAAATGCGAAAAGTAAACGATCAGACGATGATAAAGTATGATAAAGGCTTGTGTTTTTGTTATTGGAATCATCTTAATTTCTTTTCTTAGCCATTTTCTCCCGTGATTCCATTGCCAATACCTCTCCCCTTGCCTTACCGACTAACTCTCTATCGCTTTTGACTATAGAATGCTACATATATGCCCCTGGGGCCTGTTTTACTAACTTCTTGCGAAAAATTCAATCGTTTGTCAAAATCACAAATCGTTCCTAGTATTTCGTCCATTTTTAGATTCTGTCTTGCAATATCTCTTTGAAGATTCCAATTAAATGATACATGGCAGAATTTTATATTGAGGTACGACTATAAAAGAAACCTTAAAATTAGACTTACGTAAAAATGATCTTAAGATGTTTAGTACAATGGGTCCCTGTTCTCGTCCCGTACTCTCGTGATCCTACACTGGTTAGACATTTTTCGAAACATGCGTATTTTACTAGCCTCATAGACGTGGTTTCGCAGCCTTATTTGTCAAATAGAGTGCATTTGATGTACCACTCAATGAACGAAATTTTGAGAATTATTTTCAGATCTACTCATATACAAAAATATTTTATGTTACGTTCATGTGCACTCGTAGACCATTATTCACAAAAATGGCGGAAGAAGCAAAGAAACAAATGATTCAAAATGAGAAGTTATGTTCTGCAATTTGTCTAGGTTAGGCTCGACATGGCATTTGTCTTATAAATCAAATTGATAACCCCAGACTTAATATGTCAGAATCAAAAAACATTTTTGTCTGAATCGCAGATCAACGTCTACAAATGACAAGAAGGGCTTTTGTTGAGCGAAATGCATCTACTTTTTTCTAGTTCATATGATTTTTTCTTCAATTCGAAGATAAATAAATTCATCTTCACCATTTATTAAAAGCATTTGGGAAAACACAAATGAAAAGTATTTTTTTTTATTATTAACAACAACAATAATACGTTTGTTAGTACATGTACCAAATGAAAGGCATGAATAGATCATACAATGACTATCTACATAATGGTAGTAATTAAACCTTTATATATTTGAAGATCAACCTTAGTTGTACATAATATACGGCTTTACTATTAGCCTTACAGAGCGAAGCTTAGACGAGACGTACTTTGGCAAGTTTACTTTTCAATTTGTTTGCAGGCTACTACGGAAGTGTGTATCACTGTATCCTGAAACCAAAAGGATTAACGTGCTTATCAAAAGTGAACACATTTCATCGTCGGGTAAATAATATATACTTCCTTACTTAAGCTTTTAAATTTGACGAATTTTAAGCGACGATTTGGCGTTTGAATTTTCACACGTCGACTGACCATAAAAGTGAGTTAATATCCCTAAACCTTAACTTAAATGCAACAACTCGATAGTTCTGGATTCGACATGGCACGCAAAAAAAATTTATAATGATAACTAAGAGATGATTAAAAAACTTTCAAAAATATGTCTAAGACGCGTCTCCAAAAGTGGTTTGAGTACCACAACGAAAATCAAAAGGTTTTTTTTTTCTATTCATACGCTGGTACATATCTTACAAATCATTCCATATTGGAAAACATTTAAATGAGGTACATCCATTCTACTGGAATCCGATACGACATCTAACTGGCGAATTCATACTTTGTAGCTGCCGTAACACGTGTTACTCGACCTCAGTTTTAACGCTTTGACCATGCGTTTAACTTTCATTCAACCGACGGATTTTTTGCTGATATTTACCATAAAATATATGTAAGTAAACATTTAATCAATACTATTATGTGTAGGTGAGATGACATGTGAAAGCGAAACCCGATTTTGAGCCTCTGGCTCTATCAGAAAGCTTCGTTGAATAAGATAATTTACTTCCAAAATGACCAACACTCGTCTAAAGTAGGTTCCCAATGTCTTTATATATCAACCTTTGCAAATGGACAATGTGGTACGGTAATTAATCAGACGTTATTTATTTATCAGTAGTTATTTTAAGATAAGCTTGATTTTGTATCATTAGCGGTTTCATTTGTTCTTATTTGTTTAGGTAACTGCATTCGGTACATCGCTCGGACTTTTCCGTAAACTGAAAAGTACCTCGGACGTAAGTGAAGTAATTTTGGGTCATTTTTTTAGGTTATTCGGCTCCTGGTGGTTCTTTGGTTAAGGTAGCAATGGACACATGGAGTCATTTTTTTCCGCCCAATGCATTGTTTTCTTGTTCACATATGTTGTAGATTAACATTGTCTAGTCATTATATCAAAATTTGAAGGTACCTTTCCATGCTCGTTTTCATGCTAGAGTTATCTGCCCTTGAGTGGTATTTGCCATTTTTCAGTAAAACGTTTATATTCGTTTTAGGTCTAGTATAAACTCAGTACAAGCTTATACCTATAAAACAAATACATTTTGATAGACCTTATACATGTACACAATGGCTGTTGCCAAGAAAATTTCTCTTTGATCAATTGCATTTGCACAATTTGCCTTCAAAAGTTAAAAATGCACTAATTTTTGTAAATTTACAGGGAAAAAATGCCCCAAAAACCTATTTTTTGAAAAAATTACCCAATGAATTTTTCTTGTTTTCCAATATGTTTAAACCCCATATTTTCCCTTTATTTGGTAAAAAATTCAGCATGCCTTTCCATGCAAATAAGAAAGCTTTTCGTTTTTTTTACAGTGACCTCTCTTAACTGAATGACGCTTGTAACGCCTTTTTATTGTGAAATTTAACGACCTGGTCATTCAATTGATATCAAATATTGAAAAGAAGCTAAGTTGTGAAATTTTACCATCATCATTCTACGTTATTTCCATAAGCAGAACCTTACGAAAACCGGTCTTTTTAAACAACGCGCAAAAAGATCCGTAAAATAAACGAAAACCACTTCCGGTTTAAAGAGTCGGAAGGCTGCTGTCCATTGCCACCTTAATACGCATGACGGAAAGCAAATTCATTTATTGCTTTCCGATCGTCTGCGGAGATCGTTTTTGGCATGTAATAATTTGAAAGCAAAACGCAGTAAAACACTACGTTTTGTATTCAAATTATAATATGCCAAATTTTAACCTTACGTTGACGTCGTTTTTTGCAATGTCATCTACAGTAATGTTTGTGACGTCATATTAACCCACGTGCGAAATGACGCGTTTTCATGGCTGCGCCCTTATTATTCCCGAGGTCTATTCCGTAGAATCGCCGAAGGTTCCCGAGTGAGGTAACTGATGATACCAAACAAATATGATTAATCGTTCTTTCGTGTTTGTAAAATTAAATGGAGTCATTTTACCTTTCTCAAAAATTCAATGTAAAGTTCTAAAATTTTCTGTAAATAATAACAAATACAAATTACTTCGACTTGTTTTTATCTTACTTTTGCTTGGTTTAAACCTATTTATCTTAAATTGATAGGGAAACAAGTTCTTACATCTTGGATTAATCCCTCTCTATTCTACTTCCTGGAAAATTAACCAGTACTCGCGCCGAAAGTGTGGGCAAATGAAAGAACCAAGATCGATCGCCGCTCCCGGGAATCGAACGCAGGACCTTTGGTTTACATTTGGTTGTTGGCCATAATTTGAAATGAACTTCTACTCTTAATCGGTTTAATAGTTGATAATGTGGTTGACTCAAAAAGATTTATTACCTGATGGTTCTGGGGTTAAATTAAAAACTTTATCAGAAAAACCGACATGTAGAAACTGTTGTGTTTCTTTTATTCAAGTTGTTTTGTATTCTGTTTGAGCGTATTTTTTATTATTTCATTACACTTAACCAATGTACGTGTTAACCGAATTTCTTATTCTTTTAGGGCAAACGCAATCTCTTAAATTGAATGGTGATAAAGTTCAGTGTCAATGTCAAACAGCGAGAGCGAACAATGTCAGACTAGTTGTCTGTCGTCTCGCTTCAAGGTCAATGTCGGCATCCATTTATATTGTCAATCAACGATGAAAAGAATTAACATATCATAGAAAATTATGCAATATAGATTCCATTCAAAGAATTATTGAATTGGTGCATTGGTGCCAAGATGATGACGTAAACACAATGTACTTATGTCCAGCGCGTAAAAGAAGCGGTCGTTGATATATTACAAATACCATACAAATTAATTGTTTGCAACAAAGTTCGACCATGCAAAGTCATTTTTTTCATTTTTTTTACGTTATCATTGATTCCGCATTAATATATGAAAAAGCAACTATTATGTAAACGAGAATATATACAGAAAGCACCGCGATTTGGCTCCCTCAAGAATGAGTTTGATAATTAGTGCGCCTAAATGAGATGACCGGCTGGTGACTAGAATGAAATGGTGTTAGAAACGACAGGAAACTATGGGTAGGTTCTCCAGTCCTTGTGGTAAAGCTAGTAACAACAAGAGCCATGTCGGACATGGCCACCCCCCTCCATCAAAGCTTTATAGTAATTGTAGCCTAATCAAGGGCAAATACTACAAAATTATGCAAGCAAGAGATCTATTCACCTGTAAAATTCAAGTTCATAGCTTTTATACTTTAGGAGATGTCCTCAGGACAGGTTTAGTGACTGAATGACGGAACGACAGATGGACGGAATGACGGACGGAGACCATTACTATATCTCCTTCGTTGAACGGCGGTGAATAATCATGTTTAAAGTTCCTATTACCCCTATACAAAAAACTTTGCATAGTATAGAAATAAAGGTGACCTTCAATACATGCAGACATGGCGTATATGAGTGAGTTGATATTCATGTTGATTCAGGTTTCGAAAAGTTTTTTTTCTGTCAAATTTGATCAGTCTATGGTTTTCGAACCGCCGTATCTTTCCAATAACGTTGCTGATTTCATCATTCAAGTATTAAAAGAAAGGACAATCACTCAGAAATCAACAATGCTATTAATAAGGACTGGTGTTGAAAAGGGCCGGTGTTTATCAGTAAAATCCCCTTACGACTTTAAATACAAGATAGTAATAAAACGGGATATATTTACAAGCACCTCCGAATGTAGCAACCAAATTGCATTAATGGACAAAAATACTTTTCGGTAAGTTATCGAGAAATTCGGTGGATTAACATTTGATAAACTCGCCACATTAGCAGCGAAATTAGATTAAACTTATACCCCGCTTTTGCTCATTTTCCCATAAGCGAAGTTTAATAAGAGGCGTCATTATAAAAGGTGCATAGCAATCACGTGCAAAAAAAGTTTCCTTAATTTTTCACTGTTATCATATTTTTGCATTCAAGAAACAGAAAAATGTGTGTGTATCGAATAAGCTTGATGGATATTTCATTTCGTGAAAAACGAAAGCTAAACTCATGGTTCTGCCAGCCGTGTATTTTTTTGGTCACAAAATGAAATATGATTCTGTCTTTTACAGTTAATGTGTAACAAACGACTATCCTCAAGTTTCTATTAGACATGAAACAAGAAAATAAGAAATACATGTACTGGTCGTGTTTGTTATCGACAGGTTGGATACATTTTCTCATATATGCTTATACGCCAGAAAAGAGATTACGAACCCTCTTATCGCTTATCCGGTGGTGGTTTTATGAACTTTTATGGTTAATATGTGACTAACAATGCTGATTGTTAGTTTCTTAGAAGTGCGAAAAGTTTCGTTTCTTTTCCAGTTGCGCTGCCGGCGAAGTCAGACAAAGGTAGAACATTTTTATATTCAGTTGATTTTCTGAATTTATGATAACTTTTACCTTTCCAATCAAACCATTACACGAATGTGAACTCCGGTTGACATAAAATGAAGCCAATCTTACTTCAAAATATAATCTTTAAGGAGTTTTCTGGTCGCCTCTGTTTTGGGAAATGGTCACAAGTGTTGACATTTTACGTAGACGAACATAAGTTTTATTGCAACCGAGTAAACAAGCGTGTGCACCATACATATATGATTTATTACTCCTCGTAAAATGTCATCAACATGCTGGAACAATTCTACTCCCCGAAAAGCTATTTCACGATACAATTTTTGGCTCGCGCTGTTTTCTCTGAAGAATATCTTTGTATCGGAAAGGGAACGATCGGAAGAAATGTTTTAAATCCGATAGCCTAGGTCACAAGTTGCATGATAACTAATATTTAAAAGTTATAAAGTTATAAAATTATAAAGTCTCTACCGATAGAATCACAAATTCATAAGAGAAAACTTGCCTTTCTTGGACAGCTTTGTCGATTGGAAAGAAGCTGTGCTGTTACAGAAATGTTTTTACTCCGTATGTGTGCCTATTTATCAGGTTTGTCTAGGGTCGGGTTTATTCCCGATATTGTTGTTTTATTGCAAAAGTATGATTTTCCCCATATTTTATCTGATTACTGTTCGTCTTTTTCATTTCCAGGAAAAATTATGTGGAAGAAATTGTGTTGTGAAAAAATATCTAACCATTTCATTAATGAATGGGATTCTAGAACTTCAACTGATCAGTTTAAATTTTTTAAGCAAATTCAAGGACAGTTTAATACAAATTCTATTTGGCATTATGCTTCTAGTCACCCCAATTTATTAAAAGCATGTTTTTCGGTCGCACAGCTGATTGTCTTCCTGACACACTTTGAGCAGAAATGCTCACGTTGTGGAGCGAATGACATTCAGGTGAGCCTAACTGAGCATATCTTAACTGAATGTGTAAGGGTGTATGACTGCTCAGTGCATTTCCTACAAAAAATTAGGTCGTTATTTCCTACAGATGTTACGCAATCTCTTCTGTCAATGAATTCAAAAGATTATATACATGCCTTGTTTGGAATAAACTTACAGTTTTATCTTGTTCTAGGAGACAATTTTAGGTCATTCTACTGCACTGTTGTATTGTTTTTACATAGAGCGTGGTTGGATTATAGAAAACCAATATGAAATATTCAATCTTAGATTGTCAGCCAAATTGGTTTAATTCAGCTCACATAAGCTGTAGTTATGATCATTGTGGTCGACGATTTACACTGTCTTTTGAAACATCATAAATAATCGATAAAAGTCATTGGTCGATGCTTTTCATTTCGTTTCGGTTAAGCTTTGGCGAAATAATGACACATTAATTAATTTATTTTCATTTAAATAAATGGTGACCATAACATCACACAAACAGTCTTGTTGCGCTGTATCGTGTTATGAAATGGTAGCCTAATAGTATGACTGAAACCTATTATTGGAGGAGCTTGCTGCTTTGACTCGTGGATCGAAAACAAATGTTCTGGATTCGCGGGTCAAATGGCGTGTATTGATAGATAAATATATCTCACAATACAAAACTGTAAGTTATATCGCATCTTCATGTATGCTTTTTCCTTATCACCTAGTCTTTCTTTAATCGTTTTTTTTTCTTTCTTCTTTCATACACTCTATACGTTCAAATGTTTTTCACATTTCACAACTTTGTTATAAATTTGATGTATATTTGTTCTAACTTATAATCTTCATATATGGAGGAAATAAAGAATATATATATATATATACTATTATTATTTGGTGTTCAATATTTGTAAGTAAAATAAGAATATCTGTCAAAGAAAGGGATAACATAGTTAAAGCTAAAGATTAATTTGGGTTATACCTTAATAAATAGTTCTTACAAAGACGGCGATGTTTGTCATAAAATGTTTAATTAGACAGGTGAAATAAGTATATGGTAAATTTACCATAGTTTATATCTGAAACACCATATGGTTGTTAAAGACGATTCATGAAATACCGTTGGTTACATCGAGACATTGACATTCACCTCAATCAAAACCATTCTAAATCGCTCACTCAGCGCACAATCATTCATTCCAAACACTCACTCAAACCATTCACAAACGCTCAAACCCAATGAAAAATATAGAATCAACAACGTCATTCAAAATAAATTTTGAAAAAGAAATCGCGATTTCACTGACATAATTCAAATTGTTAGCGTCTCATAGGTTCTTGAAGAAATCGGAAGCTATATATATAGAACTTGTATGTATATTTTATTAAATGTAGGTAATCAATATCGCTAATTTTTGTTCATCCTGAATAAAATTTGCGATAAAGGATTACCTCCCATTAAATTCACTCAAAACTCGCTCCACACACTCATTCAGTTTCATTCCTTAATCATTCCAAAGTCATGTTAATTTCACGATGTGTTATCTATAACAAAATTATAAGAATTGTGTTGTTGTCTAAGGCCAGGTTGGAAATATCAGACTTTTGGGAATTAAACGATAACACATTCTCTAAAAGAAAGTTAAAAAAAATAATTTAAAAAGCTTTTCAAATGTAATCGTTTGGTGCCAATTTGTAATCATTGTTAGTCATTGCTTAACAAAACCAGATACTTTGTTCACCAATCCGATTGACTACATATAACTTCCGGTATAGATTTAAACCAATGGAGTTTTTTTTAATTGTGTCGGAGGGGAAATTTGTAACAACCTGGTTACGTCATTTCTTAAAAATCAAAAAATTGAAAAGAAAATATTTCTAAAATTCATCATTATTATCACAGTCCATATTTCAGTTTATGTGTATTTTTTATGAAATATAAAATAATGATTAATAAAGAATACATTTCATCAAGTAAAGAGAAATTTAACCCTCATGTCAATTTGAATCGAAATGGTAATAGTTCAGTTTCGTTTTACATTATAAGGAAGACACCAAGTCGAGGGTTTTCTTATTTGATCCATTAAATTTTGGGATGTATTTTCCCAATTAGAATTACCAAAGTGTCAGAGGTTCGGGACCCGTACCAAATAAGTAAGGACAGAACCTTTACACTATTACAATTAATTACATCGTGAAATTGACATTCATCTCAATCAAAACCATTCAAAATCACTCTATCAGCGCTCCAATCATTTATTCCTTGCACTCATTTAAACAATTCAATCAAAGTACTGAAAGTACTGATAAGTTGGAATGCGCTCAAGAGACTATGACATCAAGCCACTAACTAAGCTGACCCATCCCGGCCTGGTGGTCTCGACTTTTGACTAAAAAATTCACCAAACCGCGTTTAAATATGCGCTAGGTCAGATGACTAGGAACATTTTGTAAAAGTTTCATCCAGATCGGTCCATAAATGGAGGAGGAGTTGCGTTTACAAGTATTTTCAAATGAAGGCCTCTTTTTCCACGACACGGCTAATATTCACCAAACCCTAGCCAATAGGCACTAGGTCAGGTGACTAGAAACTTTCTGTGAAAGTTTCATCCAAATCGGCCCATAAATAAGGGAGAAGTTGTATTAACAAGATTTTTTTACACGAAGGCTCTTTTTCCATGACGCGGCTGAAATTCACCAAACAGTGACTTTGTGCGCGAGGTCAGGTGATTAGGAACATTCTGTGAAAGTTTCATCCAAATCAAACAAGAAATTTTGGGGGAGTTGTGCTCACAAGAAAAGTGGACGTACGTACGGACTAACGGACAAACGCAGACGCAGAAGATGACGCTAATATACAACTGCCTCAAGCTGCATATAAAAATGAAATCCGAGAAAATACTATGCTTGTACAGTCAAAATCGCAAAATTCAAGACTAGACTTTCGGTAACGCAAATTTATGCGTAAATTAAACGATACATGTTTTTTGAAAGCCAAAAATGTTTCTTGAAAGCCAATTTCAATCGTACGATTGCGATACGATCAAATTTCGGTCGTAGGACCTTTCTAGAACGTGGCCCCTGAAGGCAAAACACGTGGGGTTGGTAGACTCGTTCAGATATTTGATAAAAACAAAGGCTGTAGTTAACTTGTGATAATCTCAATTATATTTAAAGGATTGCGCACGTGCGTATTTTTGCACAAGTGAATTTATGTCTTAGCAATTTTAAAGAAAATGGACAAAATCAAAAAGAGAAGAAAAATGTTTGCCTATAGACCCGCAATCTAGAGTGAGTGATCAAAGGTAAATTTTGTCTATACAGGTATAGACAAAATTGATCTTTGATCTATAACTTAAACTTGTGGATCTATACCTTCATCGATCCTTGCTGCGTCAACCATCAAGTGAAATTGTCGCTCGATTCGGAAATGGGGTTCCGTTTTTTTAAGAGAAGTAATAAAACGAGAATATTTGCTGGATCGAGTTGTTAATACAGATAAATAATCTGCAGATTTTTCGCGTTTCTAATAATGGTTTACGAAACAATAAGATAAAAAAAAACATTTGAACTACGGTATTTTGTTGAAGTGTGTAAAAAGTTCGTTCAGAAAGAGAAACTAGACCTCTAAAAGAAGCTATAACATAATTCTACGAAAAACAGGTCGCGACGTTACCAAATAAGCAGATCACGTGATTGGCTTGTGCTATTGCCACAATTCTACGAAAAACAGGTTGCGTATTACCAAATAAGCAGATCACGTGATTGGACAGTGATGTTGTCAATAGCTTACTTTATTGGACTTGACTTATCACATGATTTCCAAATATAGTAATGCAAACATTTGCTACTAGTAAATTCGTACGCAAGTTTCAATAAATTTCGTTTAAAACATAAATAAGCGTGTTAATAATTTACATGAAGTGATTGTTGTGTAATTGTTCAACATTATTACTTCTTGATGAAATAAACTGTATGTCTATGTCAAGCTGAGATATACAAATTAGGCCGGAGTGTATTCACATCCTGTTCACGTGATATGTGTTATCAAGAAACCCGAAATGAAATTATCTTGTGTTCATTTTGCGGTTTTGTTAAATCTAAGTTGGAATTGCTCCGCATTCCAACTTAAAAACACAAAAATGATAAGATCAGCAAATAGTTTTAAAAAAATAAGCTAGAAAAAAAATTCGAAATTTCAATTAAATAATTGAAATTGTGCTCATCTGATAGGTTCTGGAAGAAAAAGGAAGTTATTTATAGAACGTGTATGCATTTTCTATGAAAGGGAGGTAATCAAATTCAATATTTTTGCTCACCTTGAACCTAATTGGCGACATTGGATTATCTTTCATTAATTTCACCCAAAACTTACGCAACACACTCATTCAATCATTCACATTGTCATTTTCTCGATGCTGTTAACTGTAGCCTTATAATGCTACACGTGTGGACAAAAGTAATTTTCAGCTCCAATGGCAGAAAATTACAAACAATGGTTACGTTTGTTTCTGTGTTCTTTCTACTTTACCAATTATATCCCTAATTGCGATGACTTTCTTTCGGTTCAATAATTAAATAGATAAATAACTGCCAACGTATTTTTGATGAATTTGTAGCCAGTTGAGGGACTTAAATGTTTCAGTTGTTAATGTTTAGTAAACATCAACTGATAGATGACCGAGTTAAGTCAAGTAAATCAAATATATTATCTATCGTAAACCGTAATTTGATGTATTTAAAAAGGCTGGGTTTAATGTAAATGGAAAAAAGAGTTTTAATTAATTACAAGCAGATTCTAGCTTTCAATGAATGGTGAAATATCTAAAATTATGTAACGATTTAGACACATGCGTCCAGGTAAAAAAAGATAAAATAAAAATAAAAAAAGAGAAAATAAATGAAAATGAAATAAAAAAGAATAATAATGTTTCCTTATCTGACTTAAGTCTAAAAACGAGGCTGCGCCGAGCTTCTATCTGTTTAAGATGACGAGTTTGATATATTTTGATTTTATGATCACAAATTTGTCTTTCAATTTATAGCTTACATGATTTGTTGCGACAAATCGAGAAAGTTCAAGACATTTATAAAGTCAAGTTATTCTGCCAAACATACGAGGCCGTTGTGAATACGAATACAGCAATATGACATCCTTTTCTTAACGAAAATATAGCGATGTTATACGTTCTTAGCTCATTTATATATATACTAAGCAAAAAATGAAAGTAACCAGTTTGCTTATATCGTTTTCATCTGTTTGATCAAATGACCAATCAAGGTACCAATGCGTTTGCATCGCTTCGTTTTCCCATGCACATATCATTTTTAATCAAGAAACATATCATTTTGGTATTTACAGGAATCTTTGTTTTTTACGTCGACCTACGTCACGTGTTCGGCCTAGAATTTCTTCTCGAATGAATGTTTTCTCTTAAGCTCTGTGGTGAAAAAAAAAAAGAAAAAGAAAAAATACGTAATGGACTAGTTGTGTTCCGTACTAAACAGATTTGAAACGAGACTAAGAAAAAACTTGACCACATGCATTATCAAAAATCGTCAACCGTTGAGTAAATTTTACGAGATTCATTTAAAAGAGAAGAACAAAACAGACATTTGCAGACTATTTTCGATAAGGTAGTATTGTTTTTAGACATTGTCTACTAAATGGGGCAACTGGGAAATGGTCACACCAAATTCGCTTATTCACGCTGATGCGTTTGCTGCCACGTTTTCTAACCAAACTTTTACAACGGAAGTGAAATAAATGTTACGTAGCAATACAAAACTGGATTTTCGGCAGCTAAGCTTGAAATAGAGAAAATTAGAATTGGATTTCTTGACAAAAAATCTAGACAGAATTTGGTCAATTTGAGCTTTCAAAATGCGCTTTATTGCGTTAAGATGTTTTATGCTTGTTAGTGCTAATTTGACATAATATCATCAGAAAGAAGCAAAATGTATTGGGTTGTCAAATTATCAAGGATACCTCACGCCCTAAAATTTCATATGATCTGGGCGCGATTTGCAATATCTTGCATAGAATTTTAATGTGTGTGCTTTCAAAGAAATCCAAAGTGTTATTTGATGGGTACTTTTTACTTTTGCTCAGTATAGTTATTCCACTAGTTTCATAACACAGGTGTAATATAACAAGATATTAGACAGAGATATTTCACTCCCGCAGCGTAGATCAAAGAATAAAACGAGTTACATAATTGGTAGATAGTTAGTCCCGCCCTTTGACCTCTGACATGGCTGAATAACTCAGATTTTTTGAAGGCCCTTTGCATTCAAAAATGTATTAGTGGATAATAATAATGATAATAATAATAATAATAATAATAATAATAATAATAATAATAATAAAAATAATAAACAACGAATCCTAATTGGGCGACTTATTGCCATAACAACCGCTTTTCGAGCTTAGTAACGAATTTCAAAGTCGCTCATCTGCGAAAATTCTTTGAAACAAAAAATGCGGAAAATGACGGGGGTCTACGGTGCAATCATGTCTAAATCAATCAATTGATTGGTGAATTGATTTTCTGATTGACAGCGGTGATCTATGACTTAGAGAGATGATAATCGTCTGTTTTAGTGAGAGATCGAATCTTTCATTGAGTGAACAACAATAGTTATATTTTCAAGAAGGCAATGCCGCGGGTGAAAATATAGATTTTGTTGTTCACGAAATGAAAGATTTATTGATCTATCACGAAAAACAAACGATTATTTTATTTCTTCAATGCAGTGGAACGAAATGTGAAAAATTTGGACAAATTTACTGAGGGCGCGCCATTTTGCACGTGATTGCTATGCAAGGTTTACGATGACGTCATTTATGCGGCTCCGCTGAGATAATGGCCGATAGGGTAAAATGAGAGTGTAAAACTTTGATAAATTTACTGGTTCGGCGGGGAGTTTATCAAATAAAAATCTACCGTTATTTCTTGATAATCCAACGACGAGCATTAAAGCAATGCCAGTTAGAGCAAATTTTAAAACTGCATATTCTTGTGATATAATTTCAAGCTATAATCAGCCAAAACTCGACGAAATACTTAACCTAGATTCATTTTCAATTCTTCTTAGAAACGACCCACTTATTTCGACATTCATTTAACAAATAGATTTACAGAAAATGTCTTGTGCCTGGTTTTGTGATAAATTTACTAAATCAATCTAAACATTTAAAGGCAATCTTGTGTGAGGAAGTTATGAATGAGGTAAACTTTAAAGAATAGCTCGGAATGAGAATGCTGCACTCCCAAGGAACTGAATTAAATACTTATTACTTCAATAAATTGTTAAGTAGCAATCATGCGACAGTAGGAATACTTCAATACTTAAATACTGTAGTACAGCTAATAACAAAGCCAAATTGACATTCATTCCGATCACTTTCTCGGCGCTCGATTTATTCAATCTTAATATTAGCTCTAATCGTTCTAAAACGCTCCAAAACTACTCATAGAGATCTGACTTGGTTGATTTTGAAGTCGTCTAATTGGTCCTTGAAGAAATATAGGTAAATTTTCAATTGGCAATTATACCACCAAGCCAGATATTTAGTCTGTTTTCGTTCATTCCATTCTATACAACTTTATCTCGGCGGGGTCCATTTTTCCCGTGACATAAAGATTCCTAGTAACCTACATGTAATGCATAATGACACGCTTTAAGAGAACTGTCCTGAACCTGTCTAGTTTTTCTTTTCTCTTT
Source organism: Fragum whitleyi (assembly GCA_948146395.1). Lineage (NCBI taxonomy): Eukaryota > Metazoa > Mollusca > Bivalvia > Cardiida > Cardiidae > Fragum > Fragum whitleyi. The sequence goes on from OX411549.1 coordinate 5,218,205, forward strand.
TTTTCTACATTTTTTTGTGCAATACCAGGGCTCGTGTTTGACCCTTAAACCAGGGTTTTGACTCCCCATAATCCTATTTTGACCCTCAAAAAATCCCTCCATGGGGTCATTTTGACCCACTGAATTTCAAGTGGTGCAACATATGCAATATAAAAGATTATATAGATCAATTGTTTCCCTCATACTATTACAAAAGATCTATATAAATGAAACAGCATAAACAATAAAGTGTGTCTACACTTTATTGTCTATGTTATTTCAGTTATATAGATTATTTCAAAGACTGATAAGTTTTCATGTTTTGCTCTCTTTTGACCCCTAAAAAAACAGCTTTGACCCCCAGAATCTTTTGTTCAAGGGGTCAATAACTCCAAAATTTGAAAAGCTAACACAAGCCCTGAATATAGTGATAAGAAAATGACTAATCGTTTAATTTTGAGCATGCTTTACATAACTTTCATTTAATAAACAACAAAAGCTGTATTTTCAAATATGGTTTTGCCACTCTTCTCAATATTAATTTTGTTGATCACTCGCTGAAAGACATATCGAACTCACACTGAAACAAACAAAAAAAAAACACTCAATAATTTCACAATTTTCATTTCGAATATTCATTCTTATGGAAATGAAAACACGATGTATGCCCTGCGTTCAGGATACAAAACGATGCAAACAGTTTGCCAATTTTACCCCGCTTTGCACGCAAGTACACGTGTAAAGAGGAGTATAATTGGCTCACTGTTTGCACCGTTTTGTAATCGTCAACGCAGGGCTGAAGTGTACATGTCCCAGCTGTGGCACCGAATCTTATTTGCTCAATGCGTTAATGACAATCTATTAACATAAAAACTCCATATACCATTCGCTATCTATTGTACATTTCCAATGCAATTCCAATTTAACTAGTTTACTGCTCGAGGATGGCTTCAATTATGTCAATTTCTTACGACTAAACAGCCTTCATCACCCTCGTGTTTAGGGTTCATGTAAAGTGTTTGAGGCCCAATTTTAAAACACTTCATTTTCCAAGAAAAAGTCAGTATGTCCAGGTATATTATATATCAAAATGAAGCTATCCATGAGCATAAGCAGTTTAGTAACACAAGACTGCCATAGCTATAGCGGTATAGCCAAAACATTGTGGAAAAGGGTCATTTTGTACAGATCACGCAACTGCAAGACTGTTGGATAAAATTGGTCCATATTTGAACAAAGTACAGTATAAACTACCACCAAGGTACTACTACAAACGTTGGTAAAAAACTTGAGCCAAAAACGTAGCTATGCAAGCAATTTATTTTGACTTATTCTATAAACACATATGTCATATATGTCATTCTAATTTTGTAAACGTGTAGATCTTTTTAAGGTATGGTGTGTTATCATTAATACATTAATAATTAATAATAGTTTAATAGTTTATATACCTGTAAGGTTGTTTAGCATATATCAATTTCTATTTCACTGATCGATAAATATATAGTAATTTATTATAGATCATTGTATTCAAAAACTATCATTTGAAATAAATCGCAGAAAATATTTTATAATAATATGGTGTGCGGTTGCACCATACCTAACATCTATTTTGAAAACAGACCAAACCTGTTTGACAAGATTTTGACAAAATAAATGGAAATTGATTGTTTCGAAAGAGCTTTAGACTGTGCTGTGTTAAAATATGAGCCAATTTTATTCAACCGTCATGCAGTTGCTTGTTCTGTACATGATGACCCTTTTCCGCAATGTTTTGGCTTTACCGTTTTAGCTGTGACGGACTTATGCTGCTCAACCGCTTGTGCTCAAAAATTGCTTCATTTTGATATACAACATACCTGGACATACAGTTTTTTCTTAGCTAATGAAGCCCCCTTAAAATGGGTCTTAAACACTTTACATGAACCTTAACAGCGGAAATGCGAAAATATTATCATTAGATAGAAAAATCATTGTTTTGAAATCATTTTATTTTCAAAACATATTTTTGGAATGGTATTAAGCTGAAATTAAGATTTTACCACATAAAATGCTTCATTGAAACGCAATTTTATGTAATTGGTGAAAAGATTGGTCCATATAGAAGTCAAACAGACTATAACAGCTACTCTTACATGTATTATCTTAGGACTTTTTAGAATTATTATTTCATAGCACTTAATCAATGAAAGTGTTAACCGTTTTTCTTATTATTTTAGGGCAAACGCAATCTCTTAAATTGAATGGTGATAAAGTTCAGTGTCAATGTCAAACAGTGAGAGCGAACAATGTCAGACTAGTCGTCTGTCTTCTCATTTCAAGGTCAATGTCGGCATCCATTTATATTGTCAATCAATGATGAAAAGAATTAACATATCATAGAGAATTATGCAATATAGATTCCATTCAAAGAATTATTGAATTGATGCATTGGTGCCAAGATGATGACGTAGACACAATGTACTTATGTTTAGCGCGTAAAAGAAACGGTCGTTGATATTTTGCAAATACATTTGTACCATACAAATTAATTCTTTGCAACTAAGTTTGATCATGCCAGGTCATTTATTATTACATTATTATTATTTTGACGTTATCATTGACTCCGCGTTAATGAACAATAAACAAAAACTATTATGTAAACGAGAATACATGCAGGAAGCACCGTGATCTGTCTCCCTCCAGTATGACTTTGATAATTAGTGCGCCAAAATGAGATGACCAGCTGTTGACTAGAATGAAGGTGTGAGAAACGACAGGAAACTATGGGTAGGTTCACCAGCCTCTCCGGTAGAACTAGTCACAACAAGAGCCATGTCGGACGTGGTCATCCCCCGCCATCAAAGCTTTATAGTTATTGTAGCATAATCAAAGGGCAAATACTACAAAATTATGCAAGCAAGAGTTGTAGTTTTTGTGCACTGCACATGCCTCCACAAGATCTATTCACCTGTAAAGTTTCAAGTTCATAGCATTTATGCTTTAGGAGATATGCTCAGTACAAGTTTAGTGACTGAATGACGGAACGACAGATGGACGGAATGACTGACAGAGACCGTTACTATATCCCCTTCGCTGAACTGCGGTGAATACTCATGTTTCAAGTTCCTATTACCCCTATACAAAGGAATGCATAGTATACAAGTAAAGGTGTCCTTCAATATGTGCAGACATGTCGTATATGAGTGCGTTGGTATTCATGTTGATTTATGTCTCGAGAAGTTTTTTTCAGTCAAATTTGATCAGTCTATGGTTTTCGAAGCGCTGTATCTTTCCAATAACATTGCCGATATCATCATTAAGTATTAAAAGAAAGGACAATCACTCAGAAATCAGGACTGGTGTTGAAAAGGGCCAGTGTTTATTAGTAAAATCCCCCTACGGTTTTAAATACAAGATAGTGGTAAAACGGTATATTTACGAGCACCTCAGAATGTAGCAACCAAATTGCATTAATGGACAAAAATGCTTTTCGGTAAGTTATCGAGAAATGCGGTAGATTATCATTTGATAAACTCGCCACATTACCAGCGAAATTAGATTAAACTTATACCCCGCTTTTACCTTTGGGTCATTAACCCATAAGCAGAGTTTAAGGTTCATGTAAAGAGTTTGAGACCCAATATTTAGGGCACTTCATTAGCCAAGAAAAAGCACTATGTCCAGGTATATTATATATCAAAATGAAGCTATTCGTGAGCACAAGCAGTTAGGCAACATAAGACCGCCATAGCTATAGCGATATAGCCAAAACATTGTGGAAAATGGACATTTTGTACAGAAAAAGCAACTGCATGACGGTTGCATAAAATTGCCCCTAATTTTAACAAAGTACAGTCTGAAGTACCATCCTGGTAGTGCTACAACCTTAGATTTAAAACTCGGTCTCAAAAGGCCCTTTTAAAACAATCAATTTCCATTTATTTTGTCAACATTCATGTCAAACCGGTTTTGTCTGTTTTCAAAATAGATGTAAGGTATGGTGCAACATCACACCATAATATTGTGAAATATTTTCTGCGATTTATTTCAAATTATAGTTTTTTTTAATTCAATGATCTACAATATTACTATATATTTATCATTCTGTGAAATAGAAGTTGATATATTGCTAAACAACCTTACAGGTATATAAACAATAAATGTCTATTTATGTTGTGATATAACACACCATACCCTAAAAAGATCTACACGTTTACAAAATAGGAATGCCATATATGACATATGTGTTTACAAAATAAGTCAAAATAAATTGCAATAAGTTGTACCACTACCTGGATGGTACTTTAGACTAGACTGTGTTAAAATATGAGCCAATTTTATCCAACAGTCATGCAGTTGCTTGTTCTGTACAAAATGACCCTTTTCCACAATGTTTTGGCTATACCGCTATAGTTATAACAGTCTTATGTTTTTCAACTGCTTGTGCTCATAAATAGCTTCGTTTTGATATATGATATTCCTGGACATACTGCTTTTTCTTGGCAAATGATTGCCCTTAAAATTGGGTCTCAAACACTTTACATGAACCTTAATAAGAGTCGTCATTGTAGAAGTTGCATAGCAATCATGTGCAAAAAGAAAATGTTTTCTTCATTTTTCACTATTATCATATTTTTGCATTAAAGAAACATAAAAAATTGTGTATCGAATAATCTTGATTGATAGTTTATTTCGTGAACAACGAAAGCTAAATTTTTACTCATGGTTCCGCCAGTCGTGTATCTTTTGGTTCACAAAATGATATATGAGTCTGTCATATACAGTTATAGTTTAACAAACAACTATCCTAATTTTCTATCTGGCATGAAACAAGAAATAATAAATAAATAAATACATGTACTAGTCGTGTTTGTTATCGGCAGATCTGGACTTGGATACATTTTCTCATAAATGCTAGTCCGCCAGAAAAGAGATTATGCAACAGTAACCTGTGCCTCTTATCGCTTATCCGCTTGTGGCATTATGAACTATATTTTTTATATGTGACCTACAACGCTAAATGTTAGTTTCTTAGAGAGGCGAACAGTTGCGTTCCTTTTCAAATTGCGCTGCCGGCGAAGACCGACAAAGGTAGAACATTATTATATTCAGTTGATTTTCTGAATTTTTGATTCTTACTTTTACCTTTCCAATCAAGCCATCACACGAATGAGAACTCCGGTTGACATTAAATGAACCAAATCTTACTTCAAAATATAATCTTTGTGGAGTTTTCTGGTCGCCTCTGTTTTTGGAAATAGTCACAAGTGTTGACATTTTACGTAGACGAACATAAGTTTTATTGCAACTGAGTATACAAACGTGTGCACCATACATATATGATTTATTACTCCTCGTAAAATGTCATCAACATGCTGGAACAATTCTACTCCCCGAAAAGCTATTTCACGATACAATTTTTGGCTCGCGCTGTTCCGTTTCCTCTGAAGAATATCTTTGTATCGGAAAGGGAACTATCTGAAGAAATGTTTTAAATCCGATAGCCTATGACACAACTTGCATGATAACTAATGTTTAAAACTCTGATGTACTTTCTTAGTGATCATGTGCTTGTCAATAAAACAAGGAAAGGATGTACTATTATTACTGGGAGTTCAATATTTGTAAGTAAAATAAGAATATCTGTCAAAGAAAGGGATAACATACTATTAGTTAAAACTAAAGCTTAATTTGGGTTATACCTTAATATATAGTTCTTACAAAGACGGCGATGTTTGTAATAAAACGTTCAATTAGACAGGTAAAATAAGTATATGGAACATTTACCATAGTTTATATCTGAAACACCATATGATTGTTAAAGACGATTCATGAAACACCGTTAGTTACATCGAGACATTGACATTCACCTCAATCAAAACCATTCTAAATTGCTCACTCAGCGCTCAATCATTCATTCCAAACACTCACCCAAACCATTCACAAACGCTCAAACCCATTGAAAAATATAGAATCAACAGCGTCATTCAAAATAAATTTTGAAAAAGAAAAATCGCGATTTCACTGACATAATTCAAATTGTTAGCGTCTCATAGGTTCTTGAAGAAATCGGACGCTATATATAGAACTTGTATGTATATTTTATTAAATGTAGGTAATCAATATCGCTAATTTTGTTCATACTGAACAAAACTTGTGATATAGGATTACCTACCATTAAATTTTCTCAAGACTCGCTCCACACACTCATTCAGTTTCATTCCTTAATAATTCCAAAATCATGTCAATTTTATGATGTGTTATCTATAACAAAATTATAAGAATTGTGTTGTTGTCTAGGGCCAGGTTGGAAATATCAGACTTTTGGGAATTAAACGATCACACATTCATTAAAAAAAGTTAAAAAATATTTTATAAAGCTTTTCAAATGTAATCGTTTGGCGCCAATTTGTAATCACTGTAAGTCATTGCTTAATATTTTCCCTGATACTTTGTTCACCAATCCGATTGACTACATATAACATCCGGTATAAATTAAAACCAATGGATTTTTTTTTATTGTGTCAGAGGGGAAACTTGTAACTACCTGCTTCCCTCATTTCTTAAAAATCGAAAAATTGAAGAAAAAAAATCATCGTTATTATCATAGTCAATATTTCAGATTATGTGTATTTTTTTTTATAAAATATAAATATGGATTAATAAAGAATACATTTCATCAATAAAAGAGAAATTTAACCCTCAGGACTATTTGAATGGAAATGATAATAGTTCAGTTTCGTTTTATATTATTAGGAAGAAAAGGGTCGAGGTTTTTTTTTATCCATTAAATTTTGGGATGTATTTTCCCAATTAGAATTACCAAAGCGTCAGAGGTTCGGGACCTGTTCCAAATAAGTATGGACAGAACCTTTACACTATTACAGTTAGTTACATCGTGAAATTGACATTCATGTCAATCAAAACCATTCAAAATCACTCTCTCAGCGCTCCAATCATTTATTCCTTGAACTCATTCAAAACACAAAAATTATAAAGCTAGAAAAAAATCGAAATTTCACTTCAATAATAGCAATTATGCTCATCTGATAGGTTCTTGAAGAAAAAGAAAGCTACTTATAGAACGTGTATGTATTTTCTATTAAAGGGCGGTAATCAATTTCAATAATTTTGTGCACCTTGAACCGAATTGGCGACTTTGGCTTATCTCTGTTTAATTTCACCATAAACTCACGCAACACACTCATTCAATCATTCACATTGTCATTTTCTCGATGATGTTAACTATAGCCTTATAATGCTAAATGTGTGGACAAAAGTAATTTTCAGCTCCAATGGCAGAAAATTACATACAATGGTACTGTTTGTTTCTGTGTTCTTTCTACTTTACCAATATATCCCTAATTGCGAAGACTTTCTTTCGGTTCAATAATTGAATAGATAAATAACTGCCAACATATTTTTGATGATTTTGTAGCCAGTTGAGGGAAATACATGTTTTAGTTGTTAATGTTTAGTAAGCATCAACTGATAGATGACCGAGTTAAGTCATGTGAATCAAATATATTATCTATCGTAAACCGTAATTTGATGCATTTAAAGAGGCTAGTTTTAATGTAAATGGAAAAAAAGTGTTTTTATTTATTGCAAGCATATTCCAGCTTTTAATGAATGGTAAAATAGCTAAAATTATGTAACGATTTAGACACATGCGTCCAGGTAAAAAAAGATAAAATAGATATAAAATAAAAGGAAATAAATAATAATGAGAAAGTAAAGAATAATAATGTGTCCGTCTCTGACTTAAGTCTATCTGTTTCAATAGCTTTCGGATATTGAATAGGTGGTCATTAAATACCATAATTATTAAACGAATCGTCTATAAACAGAAATAAACGAGCCGAACTTCTTTCTGTTTTAGATGACGAGTTTAATACATTTTGATCTTTATGATCACAAATTTGACTTTCAATTTATAATATAATATGATTTGTTGCGACAAATCGAGAAAGTTCAAGTCAAGTTATTCTGCCAAACATACGAGGCTGTCGTGAATACGACGTCAGCAAATGCAATATGACTTCATTTTCACAACGAAAATATAGCGTTGCTATACGTTCTCAGCTCATTTATATACTCAGCAAAAAAGGAAAGTATCCACTTTTCATTTGCTTATAGCTTTTACATCTTTTTGATCAAATGACCAATCAAGGTACCTGTGCGTTTCGTCGCTTCCTTGTCCCCTGCACATATCGTTTTATAATCAAGGAACATTTCATTTTTGTATTTTTCAAGAATCTATCTTTTTACGTCGACCTACGTCACGTGTTTGGTCTAAGATTTCTTCTCGAATGAATATTATCTCTTAAGCTCTGAAAAAATCATATAATAGTTGTTTTTCGTACTACACAGTATTGAAACGAGACTAAGAAGAAACTTGACCACATGCATTATCAAAAATCGTCAACAGTTGATTAAATTTTACGAGATTCATTTGAAAGAGAAGAACAAAACAGACATTTGCAGACTATTTCATATAAAGTAGTATTTTTTTAAACATTTTTAGACATCTACTAAATAGGTCAACTGGGAAATGGTCACACCAAATTCGCTAATTCACGCTGATGCGTTTGCTGCCACGCTTCCTAACCAAACTTTTACAACGGAAGTGAAATGTATGTTACGTAGCAATACAAAACTTGTTGTTGTTTTTTTTTTTTTGCAGCTAGACTTGAAATAGAGAAAATTGGAATTGGATTTCTTGACAAAAAATCTAGAAAGAATTTGGCCAATTTGAGCTTTCAAATTGCGCTTTAGTGCGTTAAGATGTTTTATGCTTGATAGTGCTAATTTGACATAATATCATCAGAAAGAAGCAAAATGTATTGAGTTGTCTAATTACTCAAGGATACCTCACGCCCTTAAATTGCATTTGGCAATCATAAAAACTGAAAGAATAATCAAATGAATATTTAATTGAGCGTCTCCAGTTTTTGAAAACGACCCCCTGGCTACGATAACGTCCACAATTCGGTAGCGTCGTCTTCAAATCACATTAAACTTTTCAAATGAAATTTCAAATGGTCAGGGCGTGATTTGCAATATCTTCCATAGAATTTGTTTGTGTGTGCTTTCAAAGAAATCCTAAGTTTTATTGGATGGATACTTTTTTACTTTCGTTCAGTATAGTTATTCCACTCCTTTGATAACATTGGTGTAATATCAAAAATATTCAACAGGGATATTTCACTCCCGCAGCGTAGATCAAAAAAGAAAACGAGTAACATAATTGGTAGATAGTAAGTCCTGCCCTCTGACCTCTGACCTCTGACATGGCTGACCAACTCAGATGTTTTGAAGGCCCTTGGTATTCAAAAATGCATTAGTGGATAATAAAAACATGAAAATAAAATAATAAAAAAAACCCGAATCGTAATTAGGCGACTAATTGTCATACCAACCGCTTTTTGAGCTTAGTTACGAATTTCAAAGTCGCTCATCTACGGAAATTCTTTGAAACAAATCTTGCGGAAAATGACATGGGTCAACAGTGCAATCATGCCTAAATCAATCATTTGTTGGTGAATTAGTTTTCTGATTGACAGCAGTGATCTTTGAATTACAGAGAGGATAATCGTCTGTTTTAGTGAAAGATGGATTTATCTTTTATTGAGTAAACAATAATAGTTATATTTTCACGAAAGGTAAGGGCGCGGTGAAAATATAGGTTTTGTTGTTCACGAAATGAAAGAATTATTGGTCTATCACGAAAAACAAACAATTATTCTATTTCTTCTATGCAATGAGACGAAATGTGAAAATTTTGGGGCAAATTTACTGAGAGCGCGCCATTTTGCTCGTGATTGCTATGCAAGGTTTGTGATGACGTCATTTCTGCGGCTCCGCTGAGGTAACGGCCGATAGGTAAAAATGATAGTGTAAAACTTTGATAAATTTACTGGTTTGGCGGAGAGTTAATCCTATAAAAATCTACCGTTATTTCTTGAAAATCCACCGACGAACATTAAAGCAATGCCAGTTAGAGCAAACTTTAAAATTCACGTTCTTGTGATATAATTCCAAGCTATAATCAGCAAAACCTCGACGAAATACTTAACCTAGATTCATTTTCAATTCTCTTAGAAACGACCCACTTATTTCGACATTCATTTAACAAATAGATTTACAGAAAATGTCTTGTGCCTGGTTTTGTGATAAATTTACTAAACCAATCTAAACATTTAAAGGCAATCTTGTGTGAGAAAGTTATAAATGAGGCAAAATATAAAGAATAGCTGGGAATGCGAATACTGAATTCCTAAGGAACTGAATTAAATACTAATTACTTAAATATATATTGTTAAGAAGCAATCATGCGACTGTATGGATACTTCACTACTTAAATTATGTAGTACAGCTACAGTTAGTAACATCGTGAAACTGACAAGGTGAACGATTTTGGAATGAATAAGAATGAAATTGAATGAGTAAGAGGAGTGAGATTTGAGTGAATTAAATGGGGGGTAATCCTATACCGCAAATTTTGTTCATGATGAACAAAATTAGCAATATTGATATCCTCCCCTTAATAAAAAATGCATACAAGTTGTATACATAGCTTCCATCTTCTTCAAGAACCTATGAGACGCTAACAGTTTGAATTATGTCAGTGAAATCGCGATTTTTCTGTCAAAATTTATTAAGAATGACGTTGTTGATTCTATATTTTTCGAATGGTTTGATCGTTTTTGAATGGTTTGAGTGAGTGTTTTGAATGAGTAAATGCAGCGCTCAGTGAGCGATTTAGAATGGTTTTCATTGAGGTGAATGTCAAATTGATGATATAACTAACTGTAATAACAACGTCAAATTGACATTCATTCCGATCGAAACTATTCTAAATCACATTCTCAGCGCTCGATTTATTCATTCTTAATACTAGCTCTAATCGTTCTAAAACGATCCAAGATCACTCAAGAAGATCTGACTTTTGAAGTCGTCGAATTGGTCCTTGAAGAAATATAGGTACATTTTCAATTGGCATTTATACCACCGAACCAGATATTTAGTCTGTTTTCGTTCATTCCATTCTATACAACTTTATCTCGGCGGGGTCCATTTTTCCCGTGACATAAAGATTCCTAGTAACCTAATGCAAAATGACGCGCTTTAAGAGAATTGTCCTGGGCCTGTCAAGTTTTTTTTTTTTTCTCTTTTTTTTTTTTACATTTTTATTTGCAATATAGTGATAAGAAAATGATAATCGTTTAATTTAGAGCATGATTAACATAACTTTTATATAATAAACAATAAAAGCTGTTTTTTTCAAATATGGCTTCGCCGCTCTTCTCATTGTTATTTTTTTTGATCACTCGATGACAGATCGAACTCGCACTGAAACAAAAGAAAAAAAAACCCAATAAATTTCAGAATTTCATTTCGAATATTCGTTCTTATGAAAATGAAAACACGATATCTGCCATGCGTTCAGGATGACAAAACGATGCAAACAGTTTGCCAATTTTACCCCGCTTTGCACGCAAGTACACGTATAAAGCGGGGTATAATTGGAACACTGTTTGCACCGTTTTGTGACCCTCAACGCAGGGCTGAAGTGTGCATGTCCCAGAAGAAAGTCATATATCTTTTCTGTAAATACATTTAACCAGATCGATTTAGTTTGAAGGCTGTGGCACCGAATCTTATTTGCTCAATGCGTTAATGACAATCTATTAACATAAAAACGCCATATAACATTCGCACTCTATTGTACATTTCCAATGCAAATAATTTAACTAGTTTACTGCTCGAGGATGGCTTCAATTCTGTCGGTTATTTCTTTTAAAGGCTGGAAGATATGTATACAGTTAACAACTTCGCGCAATTGACACGGTGAATGGTTTCGGAATGACTTTTGAATGAAATTGAATGCTTGTGATGAAAAAGTTTGAATGAAATTAAAGGAAGGTAATCTAATATCACTTATTTCGTTCAAGATGGATGCGCGCAAAATAAAAAAAAGGAAATACCAAAAGACAATTCTTCTATCAGTATATAAGCATAGTAAGAACGTTTTATTTACGCTTTCAGGTTTATAATGCGTTTCTATACGGTTGCTATGACAACAATGTCTCCAGATGAGTCCGGCAGGCCAGGATCGAACATGAGTCAAATGGAGATAGTAAGCACAGCACTGGAGGAATTGCTGCATAACTACGATAAGCGGATACGACCGGGATACGGGGGTGAGTACCAGTAAATTGGTCTGTGCAAAAATGTACTACAATTTAACTTGAGCTTAAGGCTAGCAAGAGCGTAACTAGCATTACGCACATTACGCAAGTGCATAATAGAAATAAATTCTCTTTCGAAAAGTATCGTAGATGAATGATTATAACATCGGAACTACAGTTTTTCAAGCTATAGTGACGATGTTTTGATTTTTTACCAACGTTTAAATCATAAGGAAGGGAAGGGGACCGAGGACATTCATCCTTTGTCACAGTCGACATGTCGCCTTATCCTATATAATCTTTGGTGGTCGCCATCTGAGTACGTATACATTTCAAAAATCTCGTTACGCCAATATGATTAGTCACAGATGGCTAAGATTTTTTTCTGCATTGCTTTTTAACCTTCAGGTGGGCTTAACCTTGAAGTTATTAAAACGTTATTAATTCCAGTTATCACATATATTAAACCGTATTATATTAAACGGTATCAATTCCAGTCATAAGATATATTAAACCGTATCAATTCCAGTTATCACATATATTAAACCGCATTAATTCCAGTATTCGCAAATATTAAGCTTTTTGAGGTAAAGTTTACATTGGTATACGGCATAAACCCTTATCTTGGCCTGAATTCAGGATGACATAACAGTAAAGACTATTAGCAAACTATAATTTGCTTTGCGCGCACGTGCGTGCAAAGCGGGGTTTAATATGTGCACCGTTTGGCATCCTGAACGCAGGGTTGGATTCAGCAGATTAGTTGTACATGTACTTAAATTTGTACAGCCAAAACAAGTCCATGTATTAAACCATATCTAATAAATTTGTTAAAAAAAAAAAAACTTTTCTTGATATATATAGATGGTTGTACACTTTTCAGCCCTGATTTTGAATTACCTCAGATGAAAAGATTAAAAACCAGGGTTCGATAATAAGGGGAATTCGGGAGTCCGACACGCCTTATTTTTCGCGTAGAACTCTTTTATTTTGCAAGTTATGAGCCTGATGTTCTCACCGGTCAATGATCATTTCCGCAAACAAATAATCAGAGAAGCTACCATAGTTTCAATCATTGCCTATTTGTCGTTTTTTTTAGAAAAAAAGTTGTTGCATATAAAATTTGCTAAAATTTATTTTGTAGGAAATCAAACGCATATATCTTATTTGGAAGGCACTCTTGTTAAAAAAAAAAGAAATTGCTTGTTACAAACAATTTCTTCTTTTCTAAAATGTTCTCTCCGTAGATGAGAATTTGGACTCGCAAATTTAAGCTTGGACTCCTTTATTTCATAAGTTGGAAGTCCATTTGATTTCTTACCCACCGAAGTAAATCTCGAACCGTGGCAATGATGTATCCTGTTCGTGTATAACATGATTATTTCTCAAACAATAAGAAACAAAAAAAACGTAATAAAAGAAATAAAATATATATGACATTATATGACAACATTGACTTACAATGACTGATATGTAAAGGTGTTTGTAACTGCGATCAAAAGATGTTCGGTAAAAGCAAGGCTTAATCTTACCAAAATGCATATTATTTCGTTTTGGTGTTAGTAAGCTATCTTAACACGACGCTGTAATTAATAGATACTCAGAGTCGATAGAAAGTTACCACCAACAATAACTCCCATACAACATAGAACATTTTATTTGTATCAAAAAAGTTAATTAATCCATTAACAATGGAGTGTTGAGAAAATATGAACCTTGGGTTTAAATCAGTGGCTAGGAGCAAACGTCTTATTTTTCTTGCACGAAGAAACTTACATTAAATTGAAAAGTCACTAACAGCAATAACGAGTATGGCATTGTTCTCATGGAGAACTCAAGTAATTTTGCGCCAAAAAGTCTAATCGCACGCTATATGTTATAAGAGAAACACCTGCCATTCGTCCGTTAAAGTATTGATGAGCTTCTGTCGGTTCCCGATATGGCGTCAATCGTCAAACATCGTACGTCCTAACTGGCTAACATATGCACTTCAGAATTACGATCGGAAGAGAAGGCGATACAATGAAGCAGATCGACATAAATGGCTCTAAGAAAACCCAACATTAACATTACAAAATGTGGTCGAGCGTTGATCTGTTGGAAAACATCAATGTGAACGTGTTTCATTGAGAACGGACAAACAAATTGTCTCAAGATGTTCTCTACATAACGTTTCGTTGTATACTTCCATCGGCCAAAAGTAGATTTTTAAATCGGACTGTGAAGCAGTCGATTTATATATACCGTTTTCCAGAAATCCAGTCTGTTTGACCCACTACATTTTTACCATTATCTTCTGAGCAATGTGTTCAAACCAAATTATGTTTTTTCAAACACCGAAGAAACGGCCTTTTCAGTCACAATCTACAAACTTTGTTTTTATCTTATTTACTTTTCGACAAATAGAGAAGAGGCTAATACAAAATTTGATGTAATTTTCGCTTTTAGTAATTAAAAGTTAGTATTTTCAGTGTTTATAACAAGATTTTCGGTTGAGTAATGGAGTTGAAACGTACAATAGGTTAACTGTATAATAAATTTGTAGCACTTAAAATATTACTGCTCTGATGTTTTTCTCGAACGGTCATTTACCAGTTGTAGGGCTGACAACCAATCAAATTCTGTTATGATTATCACTCGGTCAAAACCAACGCGTAAATTCAGACCACGTGGTAGATGCAAATGGACATCGTCTGCTCGAAATGTGTCAATTTAGTTGTTTGTCATTGGTCAATAGTCGTCTGCACTCAAACAGGGAGCGAGGGAAGTTTACTTTTTGTTCGCATGGTGGAATAAGTACTGTTGACTATGTGTTAACAAATAGAAATAATTTTGTAATTTTGAAATATTTGATTTCAATGAGCACTCTGATCACGCTCCAATCCTATTTTCAATAAATTCAAATTTGAGTATGAAGAAAAATTATTCAACAACAAATAAACCGACAAAAACATACGATAAACTGATATAGGATAGCAGTAAGAGCGTTCTTTTTTGAGAACAACTCATGAATAATCATAGAGTGCTGCTAGATTTAATCGATTGGTCAGAAACTTAAGATATAAATAGCATAGTTGGCGATTTCACGTGTTTCTTGATGGAAAATGCATTTATAGTATTTGGGAAAACCAAATGCTTGAAATACAAACATGTTGGTAATCAAAATTGTAAATAGTTTAATGAAAAATGTTTGTTGCTAAACAGGCTTTTAAACTCTATAGAGAGAGGAATAATATTAACAGACAAGCTTTTAGCTTGGCGCGTGCTCATTATAACAACGTAAAAAAATCTGCTAAGAAATAATTTAGACTAGCAGAGGGCTATCGAATCAGCAAACTTTCAAAATCGGACCCACGAGGTTGGATGAGCTGGCGATGTCCTCGAAAAGATGGAGTGTTAAGACAAAAAACTCACAAATTGGGCAAAGATTTTACCAACTTTTTTTGTCCGAATTTGAGCCCTTTTGATTGGCGAACTATTGCACTATCCCAGCCTCTCAATGATGTCCGATTTACAGTGCTGACAGCACTTTGATTGTTTTATGTCCCATGAAATGCCGTTATACTCCCACCACGCAACGCATAGCCTGTCCAACACAACATAACGCATGGCGTAACATTGACACCGTCGGCCATATCGAGATGAAGTCTTAATTCTTCAGTGAAAATAACACTTTGTCAGTGTCGATTATCCTATCTTCGATACAAAGTACATGAATTAGCATTATCTTGTTGAAGGTCTGGCGTTCAAATGTTCTCCCGGAAAGCTTTATCAGCGCGTAACACGACCTGTTTTAAGCAATGACGTATAGAAGATGCCCACATCCATCCCATTTGAGGTCCTTATGTGCCCCGTGCCATCTTAGAAGCCATTCGGAACCTGTCGCGAAAAGGTGTGACATGTCATCTAAAAACCAAGCTTTTATTTTACTACGGGCAACTTTCAGTATTTTCTTGTTCAGGGCAGCCTATTCGGCCTACAGTTCAAAGAAAACACAATCCTACATCGACCATACTGAAAACCCATTTACGTTTTTTACATATATATACCTAGTATAAATATCGCACATAGTGTTTTGCAAAGGGCAATACTATTTGAATGATCCAAGGGTATTTTGGGTGGTAACTTTTTTCACGTTAGGTTTTCATTTATATACTCTTCAAAAAAGTTCTTTGACATTGAATCATATTCTTATTACGTCAAAAACATCTATACATATAAGCAGTTCGAGGAAGATGAACTTCATGGATCTTTTTGCTGAGTTTAAACAGAATTTCTGTTTCTTGATCAAAGATCTGCAATTGTGACGTCAATTAAGACAGTTACGTCGAAAGCGTCTTGCCGAAACAAGTCTGACCTCTCGAATCTCGTTCCACACTCTCGGATCGGAGATTCTACGTCGTCTAGTACTTAGAATTGTCTTTAAAGTTCTGGTAAGAGTAGAATAGCACAAATGTCGTTACGGTAATTGCCATGCTGGGAGAACGTATTTTTTACGTGTCAGGCTTATCTAGCACTATACATAAAGTAGTGAGTCGCGTTAAAGTGGTGCAGGATGTTGAAGATGGTAGGTTCCGGAACAACAAAGTCGTCTACAACGGCTTGTCGTTTGAAGCCTGTGTTTTGGCGACCTATAGCTTTATGACGCTGTTTCTCCGTTCAACCATTTTTCAATTCAAATCTCTGCAAAGACGTTTAATTCCAAAAACAATTTATGAATGGCATTTTATTCAAAACATAATGAACTTTCGGGACTTTCCAAATTATCTGAAAGTGCATGTGTTATTTGAGAGGTGCAGAATTTACGTAATTTAATGTTGACGTCGCTATGCAGAAACGCTTTCAAGTAACACATCGCAAATCGCTTGAATTTCTTGGTTTACTTTGACTTTTCTCAAAACAACCAATAGTTATCGATTTTTTTTGTAATATTTAAGGAAAAAAATCGATATTTGATAGGTGTTAAAGAACTTACTTTGAAGAATATATATCGGTTATTGAAGAATTGATATCAATAATAAATAAATATTGTTGTACTTGTTTCTTTATTATTTCACTTTTTCTTAGGTTTCGGATCATATCGAACGTAAGATACTTTTACAATAATTAGATCGAGCTGTCTTTTATGAAAAGAAAGCAGCCAATGCCATTGCCATTGATTGGGAGTAAAATCTCTTTGAGCGCCGTGCAACAAGTCCAAAAAAAAAAACGTAAATTGTTTGAGCAGATAAAAGTGTCTGGTGTACTTATTTCCTCCTTTATTGTAAAGATTTGTACCAAGATCGTTGTGGAATCTATGTCACAATAAATCCTTGTCGACCCGATAACGCAGTCTTGACGTCTCTTAGATAAATGAGTTCTACTATTGAACAACTATCTTTGTATTGAAATCGTAATGTTGTACGAACAAGTAACCAGAAGCACTTTTAGAGAACGGTTAGAGCATTTTATCATTCAGAGGTTATTGACCCGTGTCAATTTAATAGCCTACCTTGCGTTTAGGGTGACAAAAGGGTACAAATTGTTTGCAAAATATTTCCCATTTTGCAAGCATACTTGCGTGCAAAATGGGGTATAATTTGCAAACAGTTTGTCACGTTTTGCACATGAATGTAGAATTTCCTTTATGGGGTGAATGTTCCCTTTGAACCTCGTGCATTTGTATCATATTTTTTTTTGCTTTGTATTTGTGACTTTCGATAACTTTTACACTTCTGTCGAGCTGTCTTTTATGAAAAGAAAGCAGTCAATGCCATTGCCAATGATTGGGAGTAAAATCTCTTTGAGCGACCTACACAAGTCCAAAAAATACTGTAAATTGTTTGAGCAGATAAAACTGTCTGGTGTACTTATTTCCTCCTTTATTGTTAAGATCTGTACCGAGATCGTTGAGGAATCTATGTCACAATAAATCCTTGTCGACTAGATAACGCGGTCTTGACGTCTCTTAGATAAATGAGTTCTACTATTGAACAACTATCTTTGTATTGAAATCGTAATGTTGTACGAACAAGTAACCAGAAGCACTTTTAGAGAACGGTTAGGGCATTTTATTATTCAGGGGTTATTGACCCGTGTCAATTGAATAGCCTGCCCTGCGTTCAGGGTGCCGGAACGGTGCAAGCTGTTTGAAAATTATTCCCCATTTTGCACGCATACTTGCTTGCAAAATGGGGTATAGTTTTCAAACAGATTGCTATGTTTTGCCACATGAATGCAGAAATCCCTTCATGGGGTATATGTTTTTCCCTTTGAACGTCCTACATTTGTATCACGTTATTTAATTCATTGCTTTGTACTTATTGCGGTGTTTTTTTTACAAGTTGCAATAAAATATCTGTTCTGTTCTGTTCAGTAAGTTTCCCTGACCGAGGACTGAATGTGACTTGATGCTCGAAAAAAAAAAAAAGACAAAAACAAATTTTACACCTGTTTGCGACAAATCCAACAATATCAATTGTTCTAGAGGAGCACCCTGGATAACCTCACAATGCAAAAAGTATACTCTCAAATCGCTAAAGAGGGCTTTTAATGGACACCCATCTATAAAGAACAATGGGATGATTCTAGTGAAGATACTGGTCCGACTGTGCGGATACAGAGGCTGGCCGGGATCTGTCCTTTTGCACATATTAAATTGTTTGAAAAGCCATGCACTGGCTCATTGGACCAAGGTGCTCTTTATTATCTAAATAGCACATTATATGGTTAACGGTGCTACATCCTTTTTAAAAAATACAAGTCGTCTAATTGCCAATTCTTTGCATAAAGTAGCAATGATTCGATTCAACCCAACAGTCACGTTGTTTTTCGGCACCATTATTATAGTTAAGGACATAGGAACACAAACAGACATCTCTATCAAAATCATTCCAAATTACTCGCTCAGCCCTCCGTTCATTCGTTCCATTCCATACACTCACTCACACCATTCAAAAACGCCCTGAAAATGTTCAAAATCATTTCGAAATCGTCCAACTATCCAAATTTCATTCAAATCTATCAAATTAGTCTACAATTGCAGTGACTGGTATGGATTTTTAGCGTTCGATTGGTTTGTGATGACATACAACAGAAAAGTGCAAATACTTTATTGAAGGGAGGTAAAAAATACCTGTAATTTCGTCAAATTTGGACGAAATTACCGACATTGTATTACCTCTCTTGATTTTCACGACAACTCATCGCATAGATCGCATCTGTCAATCAAAACAATCTTTTAGGCCAATCAAAACATTCGTGAAGACGGGATAGTATTTTTGACCTCAGCAATATTTATCCCTTTGCTGGATAGTCAACTTAAGCGTCGTAACTAAGGCTGACTTTTTACATATAGGTCGCACAAGAAAGGTCTGGTGTTTATTTCATGTCTGGAAAAGAATGACGGCTTTATATCAGAAGTGTTGTCACATAATGGATTTCTAGGAGCGGGGCTTGCGATCACTTAATGGCATGACACTACCCGCATAAAATGCATACCTTTAGAAGTTATGTGGCAGATAGAGGTTAGCTAAGGGTGTAATAGAAATACTGGTAAGGGAAATAGCAGGGATCCTTTTTAAGTGCTACAGAACCGCGATATGACTGGGAAAAAACTGTTAAAAGCGGCCTTAAACCCAATAAATCAATCAATTCGAAATTTGTTCGTCATAAACTGAATATCTAGAAAGGTATCTTTCAAATTAGTCGTTTAATTACTTATTGCCCTTTGTACAGAATGAGATCTACGACTAAATACAAATAGGAGAGGAAGGCGGAGTTCTTGTAGTTTACTCCTTTAACCCAGCACTTTCTTTCGTACATGTAACTACTTATCGTCTTCTATGTTATGTCGCAGATTCTTGAACTCTGTCTCAAGTATCAACAAAATCAACAATTTTCTTACCGAATCTTAGAAACATCGCGTGTTCTATTATACAGTTCAGGCATGGAGTCCTGTCTGTCGATCCGTCATCTAAAATAAGTTGTAACTTTACGCGGTAGTTTTCATTGACGTTTCGCGTGTTAATTCCATTCATACTCAGTCTCTTGATATTTATAGAGAATTCTCTATCATAGAGACCGTTTCTGAGTTTTTTTGGAAATTATAACATTAAAGATGATTTTGCGCCCATATAGCGTAATATTAGGGGTATCGCTCAGACGTTTCCGTAAACTGAAAAGTATCTCGGACGAAAGTGTGTTTATTTCGGGTCATTCCTTACGTAATTCGGCTTCCAGTGGTACTTCGCTGAATGCACTTGAAAAAAAAGACTATTCTTCAATAGTCTCATCAGATTTTTTGAGCATATCATTATTCAATGACAAAACGTAGTGAAACACTGGGGTTTGTTATAAATACTATCAAGGCCAGTTTTAATCTTTAGTTGATTTTTCTTCTCAAAGTCATCATGATTAGAGTGTGACGTGTAAACTCCCGTGTCAAATGACCCGATTTCATGTTTGTGCCCTTATTATTCCCGAGATCTATTTCGTAAAACCTCTGAGGGATCGCGATTGACGGAGTGGTTGATTACTCGTTTTCTAATTTAACGAAACATAATTATTCTCTTCGTGTCTTAAAATTTAACTTGGTTTATTGACAAGTCTATGTATAGAATTTATACGAAAGGAGTGTAAGGTTTTAAATCTGATATTTGCTGACGTATAAGCTACGATGCAGAGGGTTTCTCATCGTTTAAGCATATTTTATTGCCAATTATATTCATACATGTACATGTAATACACATATAAGCAAAATAAAATATAAGCAAGAGAGCCACAAGTTCTCGCAACTTAGGATAGGCTATTTCCTTTGTTTAACTTACAATATTCAGTCTTCTAAAGGAAAGTGAGGAACCTACAAGAAATACCTCGTATTAAAATGAGAGAAGACAGTTATGTTCTGATAATAGAGTGTATTTCAATGGCAAATAATATGAAGAATGAATAACTATGAAAACTCGGAGAGAAAAAATATTTTTAAGCAGAAAATATTATTGTCAGTCAGATAATGAGTACTAGACAAATACACGTTCTTTGGGAGCTGCAGCAAAAATTATTGGTCGAACCTTTTAGATTTTTATTTAAGATTTCTTATCACGGGACACTGTATTTATAAAAAACAAGTACGTGATGCATGAAATAACACTATTTTCTTGTATGTATTAAGCTCGTTCCCATTGAGAAAATTAGTTATTTTCGTACACGGAAATGGGCATCCATTATCTGAATCTAATCCCCCGTGAAGTAATGGGAAATATATCTAAATATGTCGCCGGGACGAAATAATAGTCTGTGAGAAGGTTTGCGTGTCGAAGCTATTATTTCTGTCTCAAAAGCTCTGACCATTTGTCACCGGTTACATATGGTAATACATAGCATTGATTGATAGGGATATGTTGCGTGCTCCAATATAATACGCTGAATTGTTGATCCTCGGCTTTACAAGCAGACTTGTCAATTCTGATTTCTAGATTGTTATTTTCAGGAAATGACACCTACGTCTGTCGATACTTCTGTGATATTGCATGATAATTCATTATAAAATACCTATTAGTTTTATATGTGATGAATGTTTATTTTCAGGTAAATAAAGGCCTCCGGCCCAAAATACAACATATATGCACTAATACAAAATTTGTGAGTTGTACATAAAATATTGATTTGTATTCTATTGGGATTTATTTTTGATATATCCTGGATGATTTTGCCAGTTACTGACAACGAAAAGGTGCATTTACTCATCAGATGTTCGATTAATTATCTCATATATATAATGGCATATTTTCTGTATTTTCCATTCGCTATTTGTGTTCATGATATCGTAAAAATCGTCAAGAGCGCCATTTCCGTTGTACCAACTATACAAATGAGATCTTCTCTCGTTTAGATATTTGGCACAGCTGAAAAAGACATGATATTCATCTTCAATACATGAAATGTTAAAATGATCTTTAAAAAATGTACAGATACGTTCACTTCTAGGAATATTGTTGTGTCTACCAGTTTCAATACTAAGTCTATGGTTAGAACATCTGAATTTAGCAAATGCCTTTAGATGACTATATGGAATATCAGTATTTAAATACTTTTCTGGTTCTAATATTGATTTGAAATGTCTATATGTTTCACATCGATGTTACAGGATGTTACATAATTTCTGTCCTTATTTTTAATCATTGTGGTGGATGATCATTCTATATTTAAATTTGTTTGGTTTGAAACATTTTTTTAAAGAAAGGATATTATGAAACACCCTGCACTTGGTACATTTAAAAACGCAGAAGGCATTTTATCTATTTTTCAGTGAATGTCACATATTGAAAGATCTAATTGTTTGAAAAACGTCAAAATTTAAGAACATCAACACAGTTATTAGACGGCGAAACTAAGTAGCAAATTCAAAGAAATGTTTTGTCGACGAAATCCGTTGACACTATAGCAATGTATTGGGATTGCTTAAAATATCTTTTCGTTAATCAAATTATAACAGTTTAAGGATACGTTACCATTGAATATGTATTCATATTCGGCCACTTAAAGTTGGCATGATTTGTAAATATTTCGAGAAAACCTTGGTATAATTCGCCCGTAGTCCTAAATGTAATTCTTATTTTCATCTCTATGCGGTTAAAAATCGGACAAGTTGATATATCTACATTATACACTTTTTAAATCGGGTACACCCGATTTATATACACCGTCTTCCAGAAATTGCATCAGTAGTAGACATTACATTTTTACCCTTATCCGCTGAGCAATGTGTTCGAGCCAAACTATGTGTTTTCAAACACCGAAGAAACGGCCTTTCAGTCACAGTCTAAAACTTTTTTTTTATCTTATTTTCTTTTTTGCGACAAATGAAGAATAGACTAATACAAAAATTGATGTATTTTTCGCTTTTAGTAATTACCAGTTCGTATTTTCAGCGTTATTAACATGATTTTGGTTGAGTAAAGGAGTTGAAACGTACAATAGGTTAACTGTATAAAAAATTTGTAGCAGTTACAATATTACTGCTCTGATTTTTTTCTCGAACGGTCAATTACCAGATGTAGGGCTGACAACCAATAAAATTCTGTTATGATTATCACGTGGTCAAACCCCACGCTTACCGAGACTGGACACTTACATTTCGCGTGTTATCCACTTCGCTATTTGTTCAAGACAAACAACACAGAAACGGCCAATGTACATGTTTTTTTTATCTCTTTCACTTTTGCGACAAAAAAGGAAGAGATTTATACATAATTTGATGTAATTTACGTTTTTAGTATTTATCAATTAGTATTTTCAGCGTATTTTACAAGCTTTCCGGTTGAGTAAAGGAATTGAAATCATCTTCGTGCTGTTCTAATTTTGTTGTTCTAAATACTGTTTAATGTGATCAATGTCTATCCCTGCGGAGGGGATACATTGTGAAAAAGGGGAAACAACTTCTTATATTTCATAAAAGAACAACAACAACAATTCCTTACCCTCCTTCCTCTCCGTTTTCCTTCGTCTCTAGTTCTTTCTTTATTTGTCGTCTGTTGGAATCGTCTGCTTCTATGACATGGTTTATTCCTAGTCTATTTTTAGCACATACTTCTTTGCCATTGCGTTGGTTTTGGTCGGTTTATTACGGTTTTCGACTGATATTGAGCGGCTGGAGCACCTAAACATGGATTCCTATTGTTTCTTATACCAGTACTACCACAACACCCTTATCCAGCCTCCAGCTGCTCCATCACATAGGTTCGCGATATCAAACCATTGATGGGCGACATTTTTGTCTGAAAGGGTATTTGCCGCGGCCGAGTATCGAACCCGGGACCTCTCGAACGCGAGGCAGGTGCGTTACAAACTGCGCTAAGGCCTAGGATTACCGTTACGTTTTGATCATCTTGTCGAGCCAAGAGGTATTCGAGAAGAAGCTATCGATTCGATACCCCTTGACTCGTGAAGATGCGTTTTGATAAACTGTCGGTGTTGTAATAAATATCGTAACTACGGCTTTACTCAAGCCGTAGTTACGAGATTTTATAACAACACTTACGAAATATTGTTTGTCCGATATTGCGTCACTGTTAACTGGATAAAACCGTTCCCCATTGTGTTCTTACTTTTAGCTCTTTGCTCGAAAAAGGGCTTTTCCAGCCCAAGGCTAAATAATTTTGTTGAAATTTCGTGTGCAATTATGGCATCTGAACTGTTACTGTGCCTATACACTGCAGAGACATGATCGGGATTTGCCATTATCTGCCTCTATATAAATGCTTCCCTCAGGCATCAAATTGATGCCGGTTCTATCCCCTTGACGTCTAACCGTATAGCGCAGTTGGTAGCATGTTGGATAATCAATCTAAGTTGAACTGGGATCAGTCCCAAGTTGAATGGAAATGTTTTGTGACATATATCTCAAGTTGAGTGGATATAATTCTGTAAACTCCAGTTGGATGAGCTGGCGATGCCCTCGAAAAGATAGAGTGTTAAGACAAAAAACTCACAAATTGGGCAAATATTTTACTAACTTTTATTCTCCAAATTTGAGCCCTTTTGATTGACGAACTATTACACTATCCCAGGTTCTCAATGTTGCCCGATTAACAGTGCTGGCATCACTTTGATTAATTTATATGCTCCATTCGGAACATCGCTCGAACTGTTTAGTACACTGAAAAGTACCCCAGACGTAAGTGTAGTATATTGGGGTCATTTTGTAGGTAATTCGCCTACTGCTTGTACAATGTACTTCTTCAGAATAATAAACTCCTTTAATTCTCTCCGATCGTCTGTTGAAATCTTTTTGGCATGTTATCATTTGAAAACAAAACGTTTTGTTTTCAAATTATATTATGCACACTTTTACCCTTTCGATGATTATGTTTTTCGCAAAGTCATCTTCAGTAATATTTTTGACGTCACCTACGAGCGATATGACGCGCTTTCATGTCTTCGCCCTTAACATTCCCAAGGTCTATGCCGTAGAATCGCAGTGGGTTCCCGATATGCTCATGACAGTGGTTCAAACACCAGATACTCGAAAAAAGGGCACAAAAGGGTGTTTTTATCTAGTTCAGCTTTTCGAAATGAACAATGTTTTCCAAGATGATCTCAGGGGAATTTTTTTCAAGTATAAAGTAGTTTCAAAGTCGCTTGTTATATTCGTATTGTTGCCAGACGGAAATCTATCATCAGTGAAGTCTAGCAGTCATAGAGTAGACAGGAAATAGCCAGTCATTGTCTATGGATAATCCATGGTGATGATAACTACCATACATTATAACTGTCCAAATATTATAACACCGGGAGATTTACTTTTATGGACCATCCGTCCTGTCGTGTGGTTCTTTATAGAGAGAATGTTCTTTGTTCTTTTTTTTTGTTTGAAGAAATATACGATTCCTGGTCGTTAATTTTGCTTTTCAATAAAGAACGTGGCCTTCAAGTAGCCAATAGAGGGTTCATGTAACGTGATTTTGATCCAATTTTAAGGCATTTCATTTGTCAACCAAAAGGAATATGGTCAGCTGTGTTATGTATCAAAAGGAAGCTGTAAATGAGCACAAGCAGTTATGTAACATACGGCAAACCTAGATAGACCGTTATAGATATGTTGTAGAAAACCAAAATAAACAAATGATTCAATGACGTTGCATAGCAAAACTGTAAAAATGACGCGCTTAAAAAAAACCTGACCGAATATTTTCACTTTTCGTATTACTTTTGTCCTTTAGAATAAGAATAATCGTTTGTTATTAGTAAAAGATCGATACATCTTTCGTTTCGTGAACGACAAATGGTATATTTTCATGAGTAGCTTCACTACTCGTGAAAATATAACTTTTGTTGTTCACTCTATGAAAGATAAATGTTTCCAGACGGAAATCCATCATCAGTGAAGTCTAGCAGTCATAGAGTAGACATGAAATAGCCAGTCATAGTCTATGGGTAATCCATGGTGATGATAACTACCATACATTATAACTGTCCAAATATCATAACACCGGGGGATTTACAGTTATGGACCATCACTCTTGTCGTAGGGCACTTTATGGAGGGAAGTTTGGAAACAAACTATGATTTCTAGACTTTCCAATTCAGTAAGAGGTCTTCAAGTAGCCAATATTTAAGGTTCATGTATAATAATTTGGATCAAACTTTAGGGCATTTCATTTGACAACAAAAATCAACATGGCTAGCTATGTTATGTATCAAAATGAAGCTGTAGATGAACTCACGCAGTTTGGTATCATACGACAACCCTATTTATACCGGTATAGCCCTTATCTTGTGGAAAACCCAAATATGCAATTTATGTCGTGACGTAACACCTTGAGATTTACTATTATTGACTTTATGGAGAGAAATTTAAACACAAACTATTATTCCTTATCCCTTTATATGCGTATTCAGTGTCAGTTTACATTTAGTGGTTCCTGTAAACCTGTTCCTCATCATGGTTGTCCCTCGTGTGTCACAAATTTACTGGAACATTACGTATCAAAACAAATATACTGGAATTCTGCGACTCTGAAACGAATGTATAGATCAACAATTTTGAGTGAGTAATCAAAGGTCAAATTTGTCTATACAAGGAAAGACAAAAAATACATTAAAACACTAGCTTGTGGATCTATCGTTACGTGTATCGTCATAAATATTTAGGTATACCAACTAATTTAAAGTCGTATCATTACAAGTGAAGCCTTCCTACAGACAATTTGATAAAAGACTGTTGTTATAAAAACGATTTGCAATAAATTTAAAACCTTTTTTATCTGAACCTTTATTATTCTTTTCGGTATTTATTTATTGCATGTTCATTTTGCTCATCTTGTAAACATACGCTTTCTTATTCTAGCCTTAGTGAATAATCTTAATTTTGTGTCTATTTCTGTCTATGTCACATTTGACCATAATACTTTCCATAATAATGATATAACCTGGTCACATCATATGTGTATCATGTCACAGTTGTACAATTGCTATTCATCCGAATTGACTATTATTTCAAAATTGGCAAACACAGGTTCAGTATTTTCGAATCATGCAAATGAGACTGTATTGCCCTGATGACATCTACCTGATAACACAAACTGATGTCAGGCAGTCTATTTGTAGAATCATTTTACATACACTTTCTCTAGATATTTCATTTTATTTTTATATTTTATTTTTTAGGTTTTTTTATAATTCAGCGCTAAAAACCGTGAAACTGACATTAATCTCAATCAAAACCATTCTGAAACCCTCACTCAGCGCTCCTTTCATTCATTTAAACGCTCACTTTAAAAAAACGCTCCAAAATCGTAAGAAAACATTTTGAAATCGTTAAAGGCGACCAGCATTTAATTTAAATCGATTAAATTGTTCTATAACATGTTATTGGCTGGTGTAGCTTTTAAAGTGTCTGATTGGTCTAGGGTGAAAAGTACGTATATTTTATTAAGGGGAGGTAATTAACATTAACATCGCTTATTGTGTTCGTCTTGAACAACTTAGCGATATTGGATTACCTAACTTTGATTTCACTCGAAACTCGCTCCATACAGCCGTTCAATTTTATTCAAGGATCATTCCAAAATCATTCAGTGCGTCAATTTCACGATGTTCGTAACTGTATTTGGCATCTAAAGATGTTTGGTTAAAGCAAGGCTAAATCTAGCTAAAATGCATATTCTTACGTTTTAGTGTTATTGACAATCTTTACACGACACTGATATTAATAGACATTTATATAGCGACTATTGAAGAACTTATATCATTAATAAATAAATATTTCTCTACTTGGCTCTTTGTATTTTAGCTATTAGTAAGGTATCGGATCATATCGAGCCCAAGATACTTTTACAATAATTCTGTCGAACTGTCCCTTATGAAAAGAAAGAAGCCAATGTCATATGATTGTGAGTGAAATCTCTTTGAGCGCCCTACACAAGTCCAAAAATACCGTAAATTGTTTGAGCAGATAAAACTGTCTGGTGTACTTATTTCCTCCTTTATTGTAAAGATCTGTACCGAGATCGTTGAGGAATCTATGTCACAATAAATCCTTGTCGACTAGATAACGCGGTCTTGACGTCTCTTAGATAAATGAGTTCTACTATTGAACAACTATCTTTGTATTGAAATCGTTATGTTGTACCAACAAGTAACGAGAAGCACTTTTAGTGAACGATGAGAGCATTTTATTATTCAGGGGTTATTGACAGTTAAATAGCCTGATCTGCGTTCAGGGTGGAAACACGTAGCAAACTGTTTGCAAATTATTCCCCATTTTGCACGCATGCTTGCGTGCAAAGCGGGGTATAATTTGCAAACAGTTTACCACGTTTTGTCACGTGGATGTGGAAATCCCTTTACAGGGTATATGTCTTTACCATAAAAACGTCCTACATTTGTATCACGTTGTTTATTTCATTGCTTTGTATTTTTAACAAACGATGTATAGTTCCGCAAGTTTATGTGAGTATCGAGAAACCGTTATTGCCTATCATTTTCAATGTAAAATTGATCTTTGACGCCTCACTATAAATTGTACAACTGTACTTAGTACAAGTTGTAATAAAAATATCTGTTCTGTTCTGTTCAGTAAGTTTCCCTGAGCGAGGGCTGAATGTGAATTGATGCTCGAATAAAAGGACAAAATAAATTTTATACATGTTTTGCGACAGTTACAACAATTTCAGTTGTACTCGAAGAGCACCCTGGACAACCTCGGAATGCAATAAGGATACTCTCTCATCGCTAAAGAGGGTTTTTAATGACATCCATCTACAAAGAACATAGTGGTGATTCTGGTGAAGTCATTGGTCCGACTGATCGGATGCACAGGCTGGCCGGGGTATTTCCTTGGTGCACATATTAAATTGTTTGAAAAGCCATGAACTGGCTCATTGGAATAAAGTACTCTGTTATTATCCAAATGTAACGTCACATGTAACACGTTAATGGTGGTGCATCCTTTATAAAAAAAAGACCAAGTCATCTACATGCCAAGACTCTCCACATGAGGTAGCAATAATTTGATTCAACCGAACGACCAAGTTGTTTTTCAGCATCACTTTTACAGTTAATAACACAGAAAAACTGACAGACATCTCGATCAAAACCATCTTAAATTACTCGCTCATCGCTCCTTTCATTCATTCCAGACACACTCTCACACCATGCAAAAAGCCTTGAAAATATTCAAAAACAATTTGAAATCGTTCAACTATCTACATTGCAATCAAATCGGTCAAATAAGTAAACAATTTAAAAGGGTGGTGCGGATATTTACCGTCTGATTGGTTAGTGAAGACGTACAACAGATAAAATGTATATTTTACTGAAGGCAGGTAAACAATACCTATAATTTCGTCAATTTTGGACGGAAATACCGACATTGTATTACCTCTCTTGATTTTCACCACAACTCATCGCGCACATTCTGTTTCATTCAAAAATCATTCCAGAATCATTCACCCAGTCAATTTCACAATTCTATTTACTGAACATCGCCGGTAAAATGTCGTTAATGTCTCTACAATATTTATAGATCGCATCTGTCAATCAAAACAATCTTTTAGGCTGATCAAAACATTCGTGAAGACGGGATTGTATTTCTGACCTCAGCAATACTTGTCCCTTTGCTGGATAGTCAACTTAAGGATTACGAACTGAGAATGGCATGTTAAAGAATGGTAAATTTCTTTATCATTTCTTTTTTAGCATCCAATTACACATATAAATACCAATTCTAAGCAACTTTCACCACAGCAAACTCGAGATATTTCGATTTTAGTCTTTAACCCCTTGTTTCAGGAAAAATGCGGAAAATGCAGACAATGAATATCACAAAATCCTCTGTATTTTAGCAAAATTATTGCATAAATTCCCAGAATTTGACACACAGAACCCAAATACACCACCCTAACTGTATCAGCCATTTATTTTAGCTCAGGTTAAACAGAAAGCAGTGAAAAAACACTTTTTTGTATGACGTCATACGTAAAAGAGTGAATTTTCTTCAGATCATCTAAAAAAAATGGAACTTATCATCTGATTTATTTGATACTTTAATATAGGTTCACCCTAAACAACCTATATCAAAATTATCTATGTTGTATTAGGTAGAAAATGTATAAAAATCAAGAACTTTTACCACGTAGTTTGGTCACTACCTGCTGGTTTATAATCTTTGTGTCAATTTTCAAGGGAGAGAATTTTACAATTTTTTTTTGGTAAAATTGTCCAAATTTCTTCAAAACTTGAATTTCTTCCCTCTTAAACCCTGTATTAGGAGTAATATTTTAAGAGATACCCTGTCAGTGTTTTTTTCATTCTTAAATGAAGAAAAAATAGATATTTGATTTAAACAAAGCGCTCACCTGGATTTTATAGGTCCAGTGGATCTAACCTGAGTAAGTTTCTGGCAAAGTTTCGTTCACATTTACCTTGTTGTTGAGAACATATCATTCCAAACAATTGCTTAGCCTGAATGTAACACTGAAAACTCCCTCCCCCCCTCCTCTGCTATGCCCACTTTTTTCTTTTTTTTGGGGGGGGGAGATATTGTAACAGACTTACATTCCATACAACACCACATTGTGAACAATCTTATTGCAAAAAAAGACTATTCAAATTAAAGGATTAAAAGGAATCATAAATTACATAAAAACATTTGCATTTGGGCATCTAATAACTGCTACCCCTTATCCTGTTACATTTTAATTTTGTTGAAATTCCAATTTTGGGGATATTTTAACAAGTCTGGGATAAGATTTCCCCACAATAATTAAGTAAAAAGCAAAATTTTTGGCCTAAGGTTTAGATCAGACTTCTACCCTATGAAGGCTGTTCTTGGTCTATTCTGTCTGAAAAAGCTTTGAGCACAGCAGGAGAAGGATTGAACAGGAGCATGGAATTCCCATACCAAGTTTGAGCTTGTCTATCTTGTCAGCTGACATGTGGATTTTCCTAGAGAACTTGTCCAAAAGCAAGTGGATCTTGAACCAAGAGAAATTTTAACCTAGTCTATATTTAGTCTTTGCAATTTTCATAAAATTGCAAGTTATAGAATATAAGTAATGAACAGAAATAGAAAACATTAGAGAAATGGGAGAAATTGCTTGCATCAAACAGTTTCCCCTATAATCTCAATGTTTTCTACTTTTCATCAGTTCAGTAAATATGTGATGGTTAGGTCTAGGTCAGGACCTCCATCTTTTCATCTTACTTTATGTTGAAATGTTATTGATAGGATAAGCAAAAAAAATCCACCATGTGAAACGCCATCTCTGGTTGACCTTTCTTTGCTTAATCCAATCATCAAAAATTTGCTTCATGGATGGATTGTAATACCTTTGAAAATCACTATTCACTGACCCCTCTAAAAATGAATTTTCAGGGATCAAAACTGTTTTCAAAGGGTCAAACAATAAAACAATCCCTATGAAAGAAAACATAATGGGAAAAAATGGTTGTCCCATTCAATTTCTTATTTCCAACCATGTTTTCTACCTTTAGGAAAATTATTGTATCATTATGGTGATGAAAGGTTGACAACATTTTTCTTTAAAGATTTTATTCATTGATTTCCAACAGAAAAAGAAATGGATTCATCACAGAAAATTTAAGTGGGCAAAAGTGATCTAGAAAGAAAGTTTTGAGGATAAATTAATTAATTTCAGATTTTTGATAGCCAGAATCCTTGTTTTAAAATCAAACACAAGCCTAACCTAAACAGTCTTTTTTTTTTTGCATGATACTCTTTTTTTCTGAAACTTGTTTTCTGGTATTTAATAAACACATTCCCTTCAAATGCACATTTTTCCATTTTCTTTATCAGGTTAATTTGTGTTTTGGGTTTTATCTCCTTAGCTGATCCAAAGCAGTTTTTCAAAGAGTCTGTACTCCATACAGAACAATTTCATAAGAAAGTGTATCTATTTAAAATTGTCTACAACTGTATCTGGTAACTATATCATATCTGTACCATTGTGGCATCCTTCCATCACAAACTGAAAGTAAAAAAGGAGATAACTGAGTGCATGTATAATGTTTGACTGCAGGTGTTGGATTGAAGAAAATCTCTAAAAAGAGGCATTATTCTTAGCCAAAATATGTTTGGGTTAGTGCCCTTGATATCTTGTGATAGATATCTATAGTAAAAGTTTCAAGTAAATTTTTGTCAAGTTAATGGAGATAAGAACACAAAAAGTATGTTGCATAAAAATAATACTTTTTTAAAACTTAAATGCCCAGTTGAATTACTGATTTTAGTATTTTCTCAATCAATCACTCAGGGGTCTTAATATAAGATAAGGGAGTATTACCATTTGTAAACATTCAAAGAAATTATTTGCTATAAGTAGTCCTTAAAATTATTTACATGATAACCAACAGCAAAGGATTGTTACAGAATAGTTAAAATGACTGTTGAGGCAATACCCCATTTTTGAGGATTGAGACTAAATAAACCCTTTTCAGACTGAACATATTTTCATTAGTGTTTTCAGTGAAAATTTGTGAAAATTCATTGTAAAAACAACTGTGACTGAAAAATAAATTAGATATTTCAGCAGACAAGTTCATGCTGCACATTATTATGTTCATTTTGATATTTGAAAATGCCCCATACCAAAAAAGGAACATTGCAACATTGCAGCTCAAGCAAGGCAAAGATTACCACTAAAACAAGAGCACTGCTTAAGGGTGCCTCAGGGTGCTCAGCTGTTGAGTGCTGGATGGTGAAAAAAATCTTAGGTAAAAAAAGGGCATAATTTGCACAAAATGTATCTAGAGTTATTCCCCTTGATATCATAGGTTTTTCTTTTGATGCTGAATATGTGTGCAAAGTTTAAAGTGAATGCCTGCAGTAGAACCAGAGATATCACAAAATGTCAAAGTTTTCGCACAACAACGACGACGACAACAACAACAACACCACCAAGGCTATAGCAATACCTGGGTTTTTTTGAAAACAGCTGAGCCAATAAAAGATGTCTTTAAAGTTTTAAAGTATCCTTGCGACATATTTATTCAAATTATGTTACCAAACTGACTGTTCATTGGCACATTTTCCTGACTCAATATGTGTGAGCTTGACAGAGGGAGGGTTTGACTGCTCTATCCCAGGTTAACATCTTCTTGCACACGCAGTTTAGTATGATCACCCAGGGAGGCCATATAGCTACAGTAAACTAACCTGAAATAATAAAAAAAAACATATTTAACAAAAAAAAAATTCTATCTCTTTTCAATTCTATTCTATAATAAGAACATGTCACAGTAATTTGATCACCAGGGATAATGCTAGCTTTTCAAATTCAGGAGAAATTGACCCTTTGACTAGATATTTAGGAGTTCAAAACTACTGTTGAAGGGTCTATAACAATAAAATGAGAAAAATGTAAAAAATTCTTTGTTTTGCTGACCAGCTCATTTCTGTAAATATCTTTTTCATATCTTATTAAGAGATTCATTTTATGGTTAAGCTCATGAGAGATTAGAGTTACAACAATTCATTAGAACTATATCACACAATGACCCCTGACTTTGAGAGAACTTTGTGAGTTGTTTCGTGTTGTTGTTGTTCTTGTTTTTACTTGCACAATAAAGGGTCAAAAGACTCTTATTTCCATCATGGTCCAAACTCATTCCAGATCTTTTCATGGACAAAGAGGCAATGGATTCTCGTCACTGCTACCCAATTTTACAGCTGGATGGACTGGGGCTCTGTCTGTAAAGTGTCCAGTCCAAATACACAACCCGCATTCAGCGGGGCTCAAGCCTGCAACTATTAGATTACGAAAGGGCACCCTTTCCACTCACCCAACAAGCCAGACCATAATAAAGCTTCATAAATAAAATATATAAGGGTTTTAAGTAACTTTCAAGCGCCATTATGTCTCAACATCACCTTTTCTAGGGCTTTCTGGTCAATACATAGAGTAATACATGTAATATCTAAAAGTAATCAAATGCTTACCTGTTTTGAATTTTCTGTTAAACTAGGATCTGGTAATCAAAAAAGGTTGATTTCCGACCAAATTTCAAAATGCGGCATTCTAACATGTCCTAAATCAGCATGAAATCACATAACAAATAGATAGCAATGCAATCCTTCTTCGGTTTCACAGTGTCATTTTCAGAGTAAATGAGTTTCGACACAAATCTACACGTCGAATAGAATGTAGATGTGAGCATGTGAGTCCGTCTATGAACACAGGATATTCGACTTCTGCACTCCGTTTTTCCTACTTTCATTTTACATAGTTCACTTTAAAAAGTGTTTTTTGAATAACACAACGTGTTAACGATCTCGATTATGTCGCAAATACGTGCCCTCATTACGATGTCGGCAAAAGTTGATGACAGCTCAGGCTTTGCATGCTTTCTAGCTTCCATTTTGTCGAACCGGATATTTAGATCACGTGATATTTTTTCATGGTCACGTGGGCGGTAATGCGACCTTCCGAAGATACCCGAGATAACACGAATGAAAACGAGTTTTCTCAGTTCGTAATCCTTAAGCGTCGTAACTAAGGCTGACTTATTACATATATGTCGCACACGAAAGGGCTGGCGATTGTTTTATGTCTGGAAAAGAATGACGGCTTTATATCTGAAGTGTTGTCACATGATGGATTTCTAGGAGCGGGGCTTGCGATCACTTAATCGCATGGCACTACCCACATAAAATGCATACCTTTAGAAGTTATGTGGCAGATAGAGGTTATCAAAGGATATAATAGAAATACTGGTTAGGGAAATAGCAGGGATCCTTTATAAGTGCTACAGAACCGCGAAATGACTGTAGAAAAACTGTTAAAAGCGGCCATAAACCCAATTAATCATTCAACTAACCGTAGGAAAGTACAATTGCATTTCCCATGACGAAATTTGTTGAATATTCAAATAGGTATCTTTCACCTTAGTTGTTGAATTACTTTTTGTCCATTGTACAGAATGAGATCTACAACTATATTCAAATACGCTAGGAGAGAAAG
This sequence comes from Fragum whitleyi, assembly GCA_948146395.1. Taxonomy (NCBI): domain Eukaryota; kingdom Metazoa; phylum Mollusca; class Bivalvia; order Cardiida; family Cardiidae; genus Fragum; species Fragum whitleyi. The sequence continues at coordinate 5,253,321 of OX411549.1, forward strand.
GTGGAGTTCTTTGTGGTTTACTCTTTTAACCCAGACCTATCTTTCGTACAAGTAACAACATATAGTCTTCTAGGTTATGTCGCAGACTCGGGAACTATGTCTCAAGTATCAACAAAATCATCATTTTTCTTACCGAATCTAAGAAACATCGCGTGTTCTATTATATAGTTCAGGCATGGAGTCCTGTCTGTCGATCCGTCATCTATAATAAGTTGTAACTTTACGCGGTAGTTTTCATTGACGTTTCGCGTGTTAATTCCATTCATACTCAGTCTCTTGATATTTATATAAATTTTTTGTATCATAGAGACTGTTTCTTATGTTTTTGTAGAATACCACTATATAGATGATTTGTTAACTCATACAGCTTAACATTACGAATATCGCTCGGACTTTTCCGTAAACTGAAAAACATCTCGAACGTAAGTGTTTTTTAGGGGGGACATTCCTTAGGTAATTCGGCTTCTAGTGGTACTTCGCTCGATACGCTAAAAGAAAAGAAGATTCTTCAAAAGTCTCCGATCATCAGATCTTTTGGACGTATTATTATTTGATGACAAAAAGTTGTGAAACACTGGGTTTTGTTATCAAATTATATCATGCCCAGTTTTAATTTTTCGTTCATTTTTATTTTTATCAAAGTCGTCAAGATTCGTCTGACGTGTAATCGCCCGTGCCAAATGACCCGATCCTTTATTATTCCCGCTGTTTATTCCGATTGACGAAGTGGTTGAATTACTTTTTTTCTACATTTGTGAAACATAAATATTCTCTATATGTCTTTAAAAATTATCTTGGTCTATTGACCAGTCTTCGTACAGAAATATACAAAAGGAGTAAAAGGTTATAAATCTGACCATTGCTGACTTATAGGCTACATTGCAGAGGGTTCCTTATCACGGGACACTATATGAAACATGTATATAATGTTTGAAATAGTATTTTTTTCTTGTAAAATGTATGTATTAAGCTCGTTCCCATTGAGAAAATTAGTTATTTTCGTACACGGAAATGGGCATCCATTATCTGAATCTAATCCCCCGTGAAGTAATGGGAAATATATCTTAATATGTCGCCGGGACGAAATAATAGTCTGTGAGAAGGTTTGCGTGTCGAAGCTATTATTTCTGTCTCAAAAGCTCTGACCATTTGTCACCGGTTACATATGGTAATACATAGCATTGATTGATAGGGATATGTTGCGTGTTCCAATATAATACGTTGAATTGTTGATCCCCGGCTTTACAAGCAGACTTGTCAATTCTGATTTCTAGATTGTTATTTTCAGGAAATGACACCTATGTCTGCCGATATATCTGTGGTGTTGCATGATAAATTATTTTGAAATACCTATGCGTTTTAGATAATGAATGCTGTATAATTTCTGTCCTTATTCTAAATCATTGTGGTGGATGATCATTTTATATTTATTGAAATTCGTTTGGTTTGAAACATTTTTTAAAGACACCTTGCACTTGGTACATTTAAAAACGCAGTGGGCCTTCTTTTTTCAGAGTATGTCACCTATTGAAAGATGTAATTGTTTGAAAAACGTCAAAAGTTAAGATCATCAACACAGTTATTAGAGGGTGAAACTAAGTAACAAATTCAAAGGCATGTTTTGTCGACAAACCGGTGGACACTATAACAATGTGTTAGGATTGCCTAGAACATCTTTTCTGTAATCAAATTATAACAGTTTTAGGGTTTGTTACCATTGAATATGTATTCATATTCGGACAAATTAAAGTTGGCATGATTTGTAAATGTAACGAGAAAACATTGGTATAATTTGCCCGTTGTTGACAAGTTGATTCATCTACATTTAATATCTAAATTACACACTTTGTAATTTATAAATATGCTCCATTCGGAACATCGCTCGAACTTTTAAGTACACTGAAAAGTACCTCGGACGTAAGTGAAGTATATTGGGGTCATTTCGGCCTCTGGTGGTACTTTGGTCATGAAGCTTTAAAATAATAAATTCCTTTAATGCTTTCTGGCCGTCGGTGGAAATCTTTTTTGGAATGTTATAATTTGAAAACCAAACTTTTCAAATTATACTCTTCAAAAAAAGTTCTTTGACAATTGATCTTAATGTAGATTTTTAACTAAGACAAATATATCTATATGTGTGTGTAAAGCAAATCAAAGAAGGTGGAGTCAATGCATCTTTATTCAGTATTAAAACAGTATTACTTTTTTGACCAATGATATGTATCTAAGACGTTGATTAAGGACGTTACGTCGCCTATGTCCTATAGTTGCAATCTTGACATTTCGTATCTGCTTCCACACTTTCTGACCGGAGATCCTACCTAGACTGGAGACCTATGTTGTCGTTGAAGTGACAGCCAGAGTGAAATATCCCAAATATCGTTACGTTATACGATGTCCTCGGCGAACGTTGTTATCCAGGGTAAGACTTATCTGGCGCAAAACATATCGCTGTGAGTCAAATTATAGCGGTGCCAGAGGAACGGGATAGTTGATCAAGAAACAGCAAAGTCATTTGCAACGGCTTGTCTTATAGAGCTTGCCTTGTGGCGACCAATTACTTTATGACATTGTTTCTCCGTTCGTTTGGCATGTTATCATTACCATCGCGTGCCTAGACGTTCAATTTCAAGAACAATCGAGAAGTGGCATCTCATCCCCAATATAATGGAGAGCTATCAGGACTGTACGCTAATAGATAAATAGATAAATATAGAACTCCACGTGCTGAATGAGACAGTCAGAATTTGGGTAATTTGACATTGACGTCTCTTTCTCGCAACGCTATCGAGAAATTTTTCGCAATACTTGTGATATTCTTGAATTACTGTTAACAAATAAATCAACAATTATAAAAAACTTTACATGGATTCAGAAATAGCGTATGTTTAATCAGTGTCAAAGACTTTTTTTTAAAGAGTATATATTGGGCCCACTTTAACCATTTCACAACGTCATCTTCAGTAATAGTTTTGACGTCATATAAACCCACGTGCGATATGACGCGCTTTCATGTCTACGACCTTAATATTCCCGATGTCTATTCCATAGAATCACTGAGGGTTCCGGATATGCCCATAACACTGGTTCATAAACGAAATACGTCGAAAAGGACGAAAAGAGGGTGTTTATATCCAATTCAGATTTTCGAACTGAACTATGTTTTCCAAGAAGAGCTTTAGGGAAAATTGTCAAAGTATGAAGTGCTTTCACAGTAGCTTGTAACATTCGTATTGTAGCCAAAATCCATCATCAGTGAAGTGTAGCAGTCATACAGTAGACAGGAAATAGCCAGCCATTGTCTATGGGTAATCCATGGTGATGATAACAACAGTACATTATAACTGTCTAAATATTATAACTCCGGGAGATTTACTGTTATGGACCATCCGTCCTGTCGTGTGGTAATCTATGGAGAGAAGGTTGTTTTTTTTCCAAAAAGAAAAACATAAAAAATAAAAATACGATTCCTAGTCGTTTTATTTTGCTTTTCAAAAAAGGCCTTGAAGTAGCCTTTATCTAAGGTTCACGTATTTAGTGATTTTAACCAAATTTTAAGGAAATTCATTTTCCAACCAAAAAGAAGTATGGTCGGCTATGTTATGTACCAAAATGAAGCTGTAGATGAGCACAAGCAGCCTGGAAAACATATGATAACCCTTTTAAAACCGGTATATCCAAAATATTGTAGAGAACCAAAATAAACAAATGGTGTCAGGAAGTTGCAAATTTATCATGTAAAATTGACGCGCTTAAAGAAAACCTGTCCAAATATCTTCACCATGGTGATGATAACAACCATACATTATAACTGTCTAAATATCATAACACCGGGAGATTTACTGTTATGGACCATCAGTCTTGTTGTATATCACTTTATGGAAAGAAGTTTAGAAAAAAAAACATGATTCCTTATCCTTCTACATGCATATACATTGTCCGTTAACGTATGCCTATAGCGACCCAAAAACGCACATTTTATGCAATAACAAATGTTCACTACAAAATTCATAGTGAGGCTGCAGCAAATGTTAAGCCAAGTTACCATCTGAATATTGCTTTTTGACATTTTATGCAATCTTCATTGATTGATTGGAAGTTTATAAACCTAAGCTCTGGTAAGTTTCATTTCATTATTCGAAGGGGATATTTACCACATGAGCATAAGCAGTAACAGTTTTTAAACTATCACAAGAATTGATTCAATTGTTATTTAATTTTAAAAGGAGGGAAATATAAGAAAGTACAGTATGATTTAAGTTATATTAATTATCTCCCTTGAGTAAACTGTTTCTTTTGAACCTTGTATAAATGGATCAAGTGAGTAAACTTTTCGTTTTCAAGTGGCCAATACATGATTGATATTATTGACAATTATATGGTATTGGGAATTATATTGATTCAATCTTACAGGCCGACTACTCGTATAGATATAACTTTAAATTTGTTGTTCACTATATGAAAGATAAATGTTTCCAGACGGAAATCCATCATCAGTGAAGTCTAGCAGTCATAGAGTAGACAGGAAATAGCCAGTCATTGTCTATAGATAATCCATGGTGATGATAACAACTATACATTATAACTGTCTAAATATCATAACACCGGGAGATTTACTGTTATGGACTATCAGTCTTGTCGTATGGCGCTTTATGGATGGAAGATTAGAAAATCAAAGTACTGATAGTACTGAAGGCCAGGAAAAGTTTAAATTTGAAAGATGAGAACCTAAGTAAGTGGTCAATTTAAGCCTATTGAAGAAAGATTACATGAGGTTTCTTGTTTCTGAGATAAAAATGTTCAAAGAAGGATTTGTACAACACTAACCTAGTCCTGTCTTGGTAATAAAAAAAGGCTCTCACGAACAATTTCATAAAACTGTCCATAATGATATTATATCCTGAACATATGACACGTGTGCAATCGCTTTTCGCCCAACTTGACATATTTTCTTTTTTTAATGTTTCAATATACTGTTTCCGTATTCATCATGATATGAAGCCTGTATTGACCTGATACCACCTTCCTGATGACATAAAATTATTTCAGACAGTCTATCTTTTTAAATCAATTTGCATGCACTTCCTCCTGGTTTATATTATTATTATTATTATCATTTTTAATTATTATTTCTTTTTTTATTTTTAAGGGTTTATGATGATTCAGCGCTGAAAATGATTGAATGATAAATAGAATTATATGTAAGTGTCTTAAAATATCAATGGTGTCTGGCTATCTGATCTCGGCTGCGAGGAATTTTCATGACTAGGCAAAGCAGCCTCGTCATAATAAATTCTCTCGAAGTCGACCAGTTAGCATTGATATTTTAAGACACTAACATATCATTCTATATAGTTAAGCCAAGAGAGGCATTTGATAACCTTTTTTTCTATATTCAGGTGATCCTGTGGACGTCATTTTGAACATAAACATTCGATCACTTGGCCCAATATCTGAAATGGATATGGTAAGTTGATGCAGTTAAAAACATCGTGAACTTGACAAAATGAATGATATTGGAATTGTTTTGGAATGAAATTGAGTCTGAGAGAGGAGTGAGTTTTGCGTGAAATTAAAAGGAGGTAATCGGAAATCGGTTACTTTGTTCAGAATGAAAAAAATAACGATATCTATTACCCCCCATTTAATACGATAAGCACACAAGTTCTATAAATAGCTTCCTATTTCTTCTATAAAGAATCAGGCACTTCAATGTCAGTGTTATAGCGGCTTTTTAATTTAGTTTTTTATGTAGTTGTTGACCTTATCCCTTTTAGTGATTTTTTAGCCTTTTTGAATGGTTTGAGTGAGTGTTTTGAATGAATGAGTGGAGCGCTGAGTGAGCGATTTTGAATGTCAATGTCACATTGTTACTAACTGTACATGTAGGAAAAGAAAAGAGTAGAATTTAATCTCATGAAGTAATGAAAGTTAAATCACAATTTTACTGTAAAAATACGCGAAGCGGGTTCATACAAATGTGTTATAAGGTTTTGTTACTTTTATACTTCTATGAAAAAAATATTATTTCGTTTATTATAATTCAGTATCATGTAGCAAAACAAAAATTACAATAATAGAGGCTGATTGTCTATTTGTTTTCGTTTATGGAGTGTTTCCTGCGATAGTCATAGCTTTACGCCCTACAAGTATGAGTAGAAAGTCGAATTTTACTTCGGCTATGATAAATTCACATTTATTCTTATATGATTTACAGTACCGAATTATTTGTCTTTTTTTATGCGCCACCGTATATTGGTATCATTCTCTCAGTTCGTCCGTGCGACCGTCTGCTGTCCATCTGTACGCCCTTACGTTCAATTCTTCAACACAACTTCTCCAGTCATCGACAAATTCGCATGAAACTAACACAGAATGTCCCTCCATCAATCGACCATGCGCATGCTGTTAGAATTTTGTGATACTATACTGCGTCACGGAAAAAAGGAGCCTTTGTTTAAATTTTCCTCGTGGAAGCGTATATTGTAACTTTGTCTCCCTTGTAGTAAAATATCAAAATTGCTGAAAGAGGCTATCAAATTTAAAGTCGACTGGAACCTTAATCATTTAGCTTAATCATTTAAGGTTTCATAATTTCTTAAACACAATTCTAAAATAATTTCTAAAATAGAATATTTCGCAATTATAGGATTGGATGTCTAATTTCCTTTGTTGATGTATTAAATGCAATTGTCTCAGCACATAACCTACTGTAGATAGTCGACTTCAAGTCCAGTTATTACAAATTCATATAAATTCGCATGAGACTTTATGTGCCAGTTTTTGTAAAATATTTAGTTGGCTCATACAGTAGCCGTTTTTTCCATCAAATTGAAAGTATAATAAACATTGTCTGTTTTCAGTGTTTTACTATGGACTGCTATTTCCGACAAGTATGGGTTGACAAACGTCTAGCTCTTAGAGACAACAGCACACATGATTTTGAATTCATTCAACTCAGTATTAAGGTAATTTTTTCAACATATACGTACATAATTGAAATAAGCAATGGATATGTTAAAAGGATTAATAGCCCAAGTAATAGGTTTGGTTACAATAACAAGATACCAGAATAATGTTCTACTTTTATTTCATTTATTTTTACAAGCATTTGTAACATATCTTTCCGACTATAAGTTCTACATCTAAAGTTAGCCCTGTGTTAAAAATTACATGCTGTAAAATATTAATGTCATTATTTTGTTATATCAGTATGGGGAATACCTAATTTGCTTTAATTATCTGTTTTTACCTCAGATTTTAGAGAGAATTTGGTACCCAGACACGGTATTTTACAATGGTATGAAATCGTATTTACACACAATAACAACACCAAACAGGTTTATACGTATTTATAAGGATGGGAAGATCCTTTTCTCACAAAGGTAGGTGATACTGTTAGTTACATTGACACATTATTTCGATCAAAACCATTCTAAATCGCTAACTCAGCGCTCCATTCATTCATTCCAAACACTCACCCAAACCATTCAAAAACGTTCTAAAATCACTAGAAAGTACTTGATCAACAACTACATTCAAAATAAATATCAGTAGATAAAATGCACTATTTCACTGAAATAATTGTAACTTGTAAGCGTATGATGAGTACATGAATACATAGAAAGCGTTTCATAGAACCTGTACGAATACTTTATTAAAGGGGGGTATAACATATCGCTAATGTTGTTTATCTTTAACAAAATAAGTGAAATGGGATTACCTCCCTTGAAATTCACTCAAAACTCGCTCCACACACTAATTCCATTTCATTCCAAAATCATTCCAAAATTATTCATATTGTCAATTTCACGATGTTGTTAACCGTTTAAGCGTAAAAAAGGGTTATCTTGAAATAGTGCGATATAATAAAGTAATATGTTTAGATCCTGCTCCGACTCGAAAGTGTTGAATACTATCAGTAAACAACATCGTGAAATTGACAAAAGGGTGATTTTGAATGATTTTGAACGAAATTGAATGTGTGCGATGTTTGAATTTTGAGTGAAATGACAGGGGGGATATCCCATTTTGCAGATTTTGTTCAGGATGAACAAACTACTGTTTTAAGTTAGCGGTATTTTAATAAAATATGCTTACAAGTTCAAAAAATAGCTTCCTTCTTCTTCAAGCACAAATCAGACGCTTATAATTTGAATTATGCATGTGAAATCGCGATTTTTTAGCTATATTTATTTTGAATGTAGTTGTCTGTATTATATTTTCATTGCTTTAGAAGCGTTTTTGGATGGTTTGAGTGAGTGTTTGGAATGAATGAATGAAGTAGTAAGTGAGCGATTTAGAATGGTTTTGATTGAGTTGAATGTCAATTTCATGATGTATCTAACTGCTTACTTATTTCTATATTCTTACTAAACAATCAAATTTATTTTTAATACTTTTCGGAGGATTATCGTGAAATAACGTTTGATTATCATTTTGATAACTCGCAGTCTAACCAGTGAAATGATCAAAAGCTTAAACCCCGCTTTCGTTCGTTTACCCTATATGACGTTATCTAAGCAGAGCTCAATAGGTGACGTCATCGAGAACGTTGCATAGCATTCGTGTGCAAAACGTTTCGTTTTAAGAAATTTGAACGAATTTTTTCACATTTTGTTTCATTTTTGCATTCAAGAAAAAGAAAAATCGTTTGTTTATCTAGTAAGATCGATTGATATTTCATTTCATGAATAACGCCGCTACTTGTGAAGAAATATGTTTTGTTGCTCACCCAATGAAATATAAATCGATCGAACACTGAAACAAATGATTATCATCTATATATTGCCTTTAGTGAATCTTTAGTTCTCTGTGCGCACTCGGGGAAGGAGCCCCGAAATGATCGGAGTAATAATGACCAATTATAGGTACAGATAAGCACATCGTGAAATTGAAAAGATGAATTATTTCGGAATGATTTCTGATTAAAATTGAATGAGTGTGTGGAACGACGTCTTAGTGAAATTCAATGAAGGTAATCCAATATTTCTAATTTTGTTCAATATGAACAAATTGGCAATACTAATTACCTCACTTTAATAGAATATGCTTAGAATTTCTATGAACAGCTTCCTATTTCTTCTAGAATCAATCAGACGCTTATAATTTCAATAATGTCTTTGAAATAGCGATTTTTTAAATCAAAATGTTCTTTTAATGTAGTTGTTGATCTTAACTCTTTTAATGATTATGAGCGTTTTGAATGGTTTGAGTGAGTGTTTGGTATGAATGAATGGAGCGCTGAGAGAGCGATTAAGATTGGTTTTGATTTAGATGAATCTCCATTTCAGGATGTTACTAGCTGTACGTTAAACTACTGTGTATGTGAAGGCGATATTGGCTTGAAATAAGCCGTTTTTGTATGCCTTTCATTTATCTTTTTGTCTGTGCGTTTATCAATTTTATCTTTGCTCGTCTAGCGCGGTCTATTCTTCCATCAGACCCAAACTTCGTGGCGCTGTTTGATGAAATATTAACAATCGAGGGAATTCCGTTCATGAATAAATTAATCAGCGGTAGCCTAAGCGTTTCCAGTGATGACACAATTGGGTATTCTTTAAAGGAGCACAAAAGCCTTTCAAATCATTATTCTTCGTCAAGTCGATATTCTACAGCCGATTTATGAAATCAAATATTGTGATTTCAGATATATTTCTTTTTCGAATTCTCTTTATTATTTCATATTCATCCCCAAAGAAAGTTATATTTATATTTCTTTAACATAGTGACTCATTTTATTTATTCAGAATATATAATTTGGCGCATATGGCATAAAGGCCATTTTGAAGAAAACAACTGTAACACATGTTTTTATTTGTAAATTCCATTGTTTGCTTCATAATCATTTCTTAAATATTATTGGCACGCAATGCAAAGGAAATCTAAATCAAAATTGAATGCGTGAGCATGAAATACCTACTTGAGTCGTATACGAATATAAACCGGTGAAACAGAATCTTTAAAAAATCTACGAATTTGTGTATTTTGTGATAAGCTAATAAAATCATTGGTAAACATTGAGTCATATTTTCCACGAAAACAAAAACAACATAAGAAAACGAAAAGCGAGGTTTCTAAAACGATGCCACTGCATCTTTAATGACGAGATTGCCACCGTAATGTACTCCGTTTTCAAAGAATATCGGCTACATGAGTGAAATGAAGAACTGTGTTACATTTTCATGGAGGCAAGAAACAAAAATCTAATTACACTGAATGAAAAAATTCCTGAAGCGGATTCTTGCAAAGATATACTGAGTGTTTTCATTTAATATTGCCGTGAAAAAAAACTTTATTTCTAATTTTCATATACGGTATAATGTTCTGTATTCCATACCCCGTTTTGGTTATACGGTTTACAACATCGTGAAACTGACAAAGTAAATGATTTTGGAATGATTTTTGAGTGAAGTTGAATGAGTGAGTGATTTTTTTAGTGAAATTAAAGTGGGGTAATCCAATGTCGATTATTTTGTTCAGGATGAACAAAATTATCGTCATTGATAACCTCCCCTTAATAAAATATGCGTACATATTCAATAAATAGCTACATATTTCTTCAAAAACCTATCAGACGAGCAAAATTTCAATCATTTGAGTGAAATTTCTATTTCTTTCTAGCGATATCTATTTTAAATGTAAATGTTGATCTGATCTTTCTAGTGTTTTTTTTTTTTTTTTTTTTTTTTTTTTTTTCGTGTTTGAATGGATTGAGTGAGTGCTAGGAATGAATGATTGGAGCTTTGAGCGAGTGATTTTGAATGGAATTGATTGAGATGAATGTCAATTTTACGATTTTACTATCTGTTTTTATTAACATTTATAAAAGAAATGCTGCTTGAAATTTTACAACGAACTTTAATCAAAATGTACATGTTAAATTTAGTGTAATATTAAAAGGATAAAAAATACTGTCTTTATTGCTTTAATGCGTACATATATGCACATACATGTAAAAGTTAATGGTTGGGACTCAAAAAGGAAGTACTGTACTTTAGTATACACATATTCTATATTTTTCTCGTCTGACAACAACAGCTCTTATATTTGCATTTATTCAGAGTTATTCAAATATAACTAAGTATCTCATTATGTGTTAAATCTCTGTGCAGCATATTCTCTAAACCCTACACATAAAAGCCTCTTCGGGTTTTTGTTAAGAAGTAGGGCAAAAAGCTGTATTGAAGAGAAATTCAGATAAAGTTTCATTTCAGCCCCGTTTTGTCAATAGAGAGAGCAAAAGGCCGAGTAACTTTCAATATTATTGCTTTTCTAGAATTATAAATGATTTAGAGGTTTGCCTGTCTTATTAATCAAATTTAAGAGGCGTTTATCTCTTCTCACTATTAATACAAGGAAATGGAGAAATTTGTTCGTTTTACAATTTCAACTTTTTCCCCTGGAACATCGCCAACGTAAATGGATTCTCATTGAACGTTGCCGCTCCTAGATTGAAAAGCTTTGCATTTGGAGAGTAAAGAAAATGTGAATGCGACAAGAAACGTGCCAAAAAATGTTGGTAGTTGGTAGATAACATTAAGCTGACCAAGAAAATAAGATTGGTGTGGGAAAAAGATTTAGAAATATCGTGAAATTGACTCTCATTCCGTTCAAAAACATTTTAGGTCGCACACTTAACGCTCCATTAGTTCATTCCAAATACTCAATCAAACCATCCAAAGGCGTTCCAAAATAACTAGAAAGAGCAAACCAGATCAACAACTAAATTCAAAATAAAAATTTCTAGAAAAAAACATGACTTCATTGACTTTATTGAATTTTGAAACGTCTGATTGGTTCGAAAAGCTATATATAGTACTTGTATGAATATTCTATTAAAGGAAGGTAAAAAATATCGCTAAGTTTGTTCATACTTAACAAAATTAGTGATATCGGATTACCTCCCTTTAATTTCACGAAAAACTCAATCTCCTTGCTCATTCATTTTCAATCCAAAGTCTTCAAATATCATTCATCTGAGCAATTTCACGATGTTCTTAACTGTACTCGTACACCAGGTGGAGGCCTTGTCAGATTGCACTTACGTTCATGGGCTCACCAGGGGCAAGTTTTATCAAAGGATAGATAGATAGATGTTTTATTGAAGTAACGTAAACTATACAGTTTCTTGTTACACAACAATGATGTACAATAAATCAACAAGGTCAAACAAACATATATACAAACAAACAACTTGACAAATACATTTCAAACACTAAGGATAATATAAGAAGCATGTATAGACCTAATTCGCTAATTTGACCAGTGGTTTGCATACAAGTGTACTGTTATCACTGCTCATAAGAGCGAACTCTGGTTATCTGTATGAATTATGGTAAAGAAACATTAATTCGAGAGAACGACCTATCTCATTTTGTAAATGCCCGTCCATATTAATCGTTCGATACTTGATAAAATGTGCTCCATGTCGGTAGAAATGCTTTTGGTATATTTCATGATTCTAAATTGGTCCATATTATACCTTACTCCATACTTGTTCAGGAATGTGTGCTCCGATTAAAATTATTTTATTAAGGGGTCTCTGATTATTTCTGTATGATCATTTTTTTTTTTTCAAATAATTTCAGTTCTGCAGGGTTCCAATAGGAGTTTTTGTTATGTATGACGGATCACGTTTTTAACAGATCTTTGTTTGACTGATTTCGTGTCTGTGTTTTTTTTTAAGATTCCAAGATCTACGTAAGACCCATAGAATACAATAATGATAAGATGGGCATATAGAGTTTTGTTTTACATGTTCCGACATTCTGTCTATAATGTGTTTTAATCTGATTAAACGTCAGCCCGTGAAATAGAACTTACACTAGAATTTATACAGAAGTTAGGAAGGTAACGCTAGTCGTATGTTTCAATCAGTCAGTGGTAATGTTGAGAAACAGTTTGTGGCATCGTGAAATTGACAACGATGATTTTAGATTGATTTCAGAAAGAAATTAAATGAGCGAGAGTAATGAGTTTTGAATGATCTTCAATTGAGGTAATTTTTACCTCTCTTAAATAAAATCTACGTACTTTTCTAAATTTGTGTCTTCACTGACATATCAGACGCTCAAAAATCAACACCAGCCAAAAGAATACCGTAATTTTTTATCGATTTGATATAATTGTTGACCATTTTGAGCGAGTTTTTGGCGTTTCTGAACGGTTTCGGAGCGTTTTTGATTGATATGGTGAGTGTTTGGAATGAATGATTGGAGCGCTGAGCGAGTGATTTAGAATGGTTTTGATCGTGATGAGTGACAATTTCACGATGATATTAACTGTAACTAGTAACTAGTTTAATTTAATTTGAACGACGGGTGTCAAGGATTGGGGTCAGCGGTACGTTTATTACAACTACGATGCGATCGGCTATTCAAACAGTGATGCGTGCGACTGGCGATTCTAATGGTGACGCTTGTAGTTTAGTTGAAATGGGGCGACTGAAAGTTTTCGTGGTGAATAAATCGCATAAAGTACATGTATTAATTACGATTATGCATTTACGCGTCATTACTTAGTAATAAGAAGGCCTTATAGTTCCGCAATTAAGAGTGAGTGATCAAAGGTCAATTTTGTCTATACAGGTATAGACAAAACAGACCTTTGATTACTCACTTAAACTTTTGGATCTATAGTTGTATTTGTGGCTCAATTTAGTTGCTGACGGATAGGTCATGATAAAGGTCATGAATGCTACATGTACGAGACTTTTGATTTAAGATTTTTTGCGAAACAATTGGTGAACAGCATCGTTGTAAAGACGGAGACTAATCTTCATTAAGTGCGGAAAGATCGCCAATTGGTTTCAAATTGTCAGCGGAAAAAAGGTCAATAACGTCGTGAAATTGACACTCATTTCGATTAAAACCATTCTTCCACCATTCAAAATCACTCCGAAATCGTAAAAAAACACTTTGCATTCGTGAAAAACTATCATATTTTTTGTTCAAATCAAATAATTCACTCTGCGATTTTAATGGCAAGTGACGGGTTTTAAGCATCTGATTGGACAGTGAAGGCACTTAAACAGAATAGTACGTATACTTTTAAAGGGAGTTAATAAATTAGATATAATTCGCAATAAGCGACATTGTTGCACTTTCTTTAAATTTCACTCAAAACTCTCTTCACATCCTGATTCAGTATCAATCCAAAGTATTACAAAACTGTCCAACTTGTCAATTTCGCGATGTTTCTAACTGTATACGTTTGGCCGTTTAGAAGCATGTGCGAAGTAGCCTATATTCAATAAATTTAGGACAAATCATTCTACATTCTTCTGAACAAAATGGCCGAAGAGTATTTTATCCCAAATGCGTTCCTTTGTTGACAGAATCAAGTGTTTTCAAAAGATCACAAATATCTTTTGATATCGTTATTTTCACCAGATTAATGCTTCCCTGGTTTTTATGAATGTAATATTTGTGTTTCCTCCCGAATATCTCTCGTATAGATTCCTTATTTTGAATAGCAGAATTTATACCACTAAAATCTTTGGATATATATCTTTGAGCTCATTCTTATTTGGCATGGAATTTGACGAGACCCCTTCATTTCTGGCTACAGATTTGAATTTGAAAAGAATGAAATATATTTGAAACATTGTTTTTCATTTTTTATATAAACGCACATTATTTTATAAAATTATTGGCGTTTAAAATTAGTTAAAGCTGACCAACAATTTTCGCCTAAACATTTTTTGTCAATTGAATCTAATTCTGTGACACAGCACATTTGATGAGAAAGTGTATGTTTCATAGCAAAGGTTGATTCAAAAAGAGAAAAAAATAACAATAACACCAACAATAGAAGTATTTCATTGTATAGATCCGTAAGTTTATGTGAGTATCGAGAACACATTATCGTCTATAGATAAACAAGTTTTAAGTGAGTTATCAAAGGTCAATTTTGTCTATACACATAGACAAAGCTGACCTTTGACCACTCACTTATACTTATGTATCTATATCATTTTTAATTTAGAATTTATCTTTGACGCTTCACTCTAAATTGTTTATCTATATTCGTGGTGCATGTTACAGGTTGACTGTGAGGGCCATGTGCAAGATGAAACTACAGAAATATCCGTTAGATGAACAGAATTGTCCGCTTCACATTGGTAGTTGTGAGTAAATTGTAATGTTGCTTGCTAATTGTATTTTTTTATTTGTTTGAATAGGTTTTACGCCGCTTTCAACAACTTCGCAGTTATATCGCGGCGGTCGGAGCACCTCACAATGGATTCTTGGTATTTACTTCACCTGTACTACCATTACACCCTTTCCTAGTCTCCGACTGCTTCCTCACATAGGTTTACGATTATCTATCCATTGGTTATAGACAAACGTCGGAAATGATATTTTCCGCCATCGGGGATCGAACCCACGACTTCGAGAAATCTGGAAGTCTTATGCCTAACCAACTGTGCTATGTTGGCGGCGTTACAATTGTATTACATTTATGTATAATATTACCTACGTCGCAGAAGTGAAATAACCCCGTTGAAAAAAAAAATGATATTACTCGGGTGTAATTTCACTTTTGGAATAACTATCAAATGAGCTCAAAGCGAATAGCAACGCTATTTTGTAACCGCGAAAATGACGCCATAGGGTATACGAGTATATTGTGACGTCAGTTTTAAACGGCGTTATGAGTTACGCAGAAAACTGAAATCTTAAGTTTCACGAATTTTGACAATTCATGTGACATAAGGATTAGATATATTGCTTGTCTCTAAACAAATGTATGTAAGACAAAGTAGAGTGAAGATTCGGATGAGACAGAGCGAACATTTGGTGTAAATACCAAGCTATTGGAAATGTCACACAAAGGCTCATTTATAAGACCAAGTACTTCATTTTTT
Source organism: Fragum whitleyi (assembly GCA_948146395.1). Lineage (NCBI taxonomy): Eukaryota > Metazoa > Mollusca > Bivalvia > Cardiida > Cardiidae > Fragum > Fragum whitleyi. The sequence continues at coordinate 5,269,192 of OX411549.1, forward strand.
GCCTTTGAAATAACCTTTAACGTATAATTCGATTTATTTTGTAAGCCTAAAGTATGTCATTTTCAAGTAAATGATTATTGCTTATGTCTGAGAGGTTTCATAACAGCAGAAGCCTATTTACAAGAGCAATTCAAGTGCATTGAATAGCACTGCCTTGGGAAAGAAATTCCGTTCATTTTCACCAGAGGAACTATAAAAGTTTAAACCTCATAAATCACTATGTTTAAAAGAACATAAACGTAAATAAAGCCTTCAAAATACGTTTGTCAAATCCGCAAACAATTGGAGCAAAAACAAACTTTGTAGGAAACTAGCGAGATAATTGGTCTGGCTCTACCAATACTCCTGGGAGAACGTCTGCCCTGCATTCAGAATGTCTAAACGACACAAACTGTTTTCCGAATATACCCGCTTTGCACGTGCACTTGCGTGCAAAGCTGAGTAAAATTTGCAAACATCTTGCACTGTTTTGTCTTCCGGAATACAGGGCTGACGTCATTTCATAGATACCAGGGGTAGTCGGCATATGAGCTTAGCACAGATAAATGTTTTATGCGTGTGACAAATATTAAAGATTTTTTTGTTTATTTTTTGTTTTAAAATTGCAATCAAACAAATAAAGAAAAATGTTATCAACCATGCGCGCACTGAACAGTCTGTACAGTTCACAATATCTCGCTTAATCTAATATTTTTTTAATCGAGAATGGTCAATTATTTGTCATCATACCATGACCTTAAGTATTCCACCACTGGAGCTGACCTCTTTTCAATTACTCTATTTCATATAGTACCTGGAGAGTCCCATTCCCTGTAAATAAAACACCCAACGTCAATCCATCAAATATAAACATTTATGAAGCATTGTAAATCAAAGCAAAAAAATAGATGAAATCTGCATTCGAAACTCGAACTTGTTATATGTACACTTTTAAGTAGGTCTGCTGCCTCTATATGAATTCCATATGTTCATCTAATGAATATTCTAATGAGTTGAAAATGCTCACTACACGAATAACACTACAAAAAGAAGACGCAAATAAGTAAATAGTCAGTAGCGGTACATGTACGAGAAAATAATTTATTTTTTCGATAGTTTGAACAAAAAACTAGGTTATATTTCGCCTACATTCTTAGCCCGTTCGACGCCCGGATACTTGCCGTAACTCCCAATCCGTGCGATGACCCTGCGATGGCATAAGGTGTTCAGCGATCATCGCGCCGTTTTACGGGTGCAGTAGATTTTGCGATTCTGTATAAAAAAAAGTTTGATAGTTGTCATGCCTCTTCGAAGAAGAAGAGGAATATTGCTCCATTCAATCAATTCATTTCACCAAATCGGAAGATATTATTTACATTAAATGATCTGTAAATGAGAAACACGTCGCTTCGAAACATATATGTATTGCATCTTGCATTTACTATTACAATATCATATATTTTATAATAATAGATTGTATAAAAAATTGGTTTGGAAAAGAATGAACTATCTCTTTTCGTTTAAGAATGAAAAGCAAGCTGTAAAATATCAATCACTTTTCAAATCCTTCAAAACTGCATAAATTGATGACAAGACAACGAAGGCTGCACTGATCCTTAAGCGACAAAACAACATCAATTCCATTGGCAATTCGTTTTATTTTATGGTATTATGGTATTTTTTCCCGCTAACTAGTCACTATTGTAATCAATATTATGACAAGATTTAATTTTTAAATGTATCAAACATGTTGAAATAGGAATTATGCAGGATGTTTCAATAGCATTGACGAATCATACCCAAAATGGATAAAATGTGGGTTGTGAAATTTTTAAGGAAGAATTTCCAAATATCTTAGATATTCATCAATCATATCGAACAGATTTCAAGATAGTCCAAACACGTTCATTGTTTTTGTTAATCTTGAAGTTTGACAAGAATTATCAAGAAAATTGACCATATATGAGTGTATTTAGAGAACATGTTTAGCAACTTTTGTAGGCTTAGGCCATGGGTTGAATAAAAATCCACTTTCATTTGAAATGAAGAAAGAAGTGTACTACTCATATATCCTTTCCAACTGGCAACAGTCTGTTGAATTTAGATAATTTAGAAAAGAGGTCCTAAAAAAATTGCCCTCTCAGATACAGGAACAGTAAACCTAATGCATTTCTGTTTGCCCATTTGTCGAAGTCATACATTGTTTTTACTATCAATGTTAAACACTAAGACTGAATCTCAGACGAATTCTACCTCAAAATCGCTGATACACGCTTGGATTTACTACAGTGACCGAAGGCTTTATACCATCGGAAGGTCATTTGACGCCTTCGTGCTCTAGTTCGAAAGCATCGTACCATCAACACGGTGTCGTGAAACCAACGTGTTGCCTTCGTGTCTGGTTCGGATGTTATTGTAATACCATCTGTTGGCATCGTCCTTGCCTCGGCTGTTAATCGTTTGCTTAACAACGCTGGGGCCACCTTCTCGCGAAGTTGAAAAATCCCATTCGAGTGGCCATCTTATGTCAAGTCCGGAATAGTGTGACAAGAGCATAAAAGCACCACAAAGTCGCCGCACGGATGTCTCGCAGCAACCGTGCGATATTTCGCTTGTACACTTTTACCGCAGCATCCTTAAGGCCTCGCGTGGTCACTGACGGCGACCCTACGCCGATCGTAGGGTCTGGCAATAGATCTAGTATACTGATTGAACGGTCTCCGCACAGGGATTGTGCGATTTCCTTGCTATAGCCTTGTAATTACTGCTCGAGCACCTGAAGTATGCTTAAGACAAAATGAAAAAATCGTGCGAACACCGCGCAATTAACACATACACCATAGAAAATCAAATCATAAGATGTCATCAACATAATACAAAAAAATCGCCGGCCGCGATATCGCATTGCTTCCGTGGCACATAAATCGACAACAAGTACACACGATTGCAATTTAACAGTGCAGAAAATTCGATGAAGGATTGAGATCTTAATTCAAATTAGTCTGCTAGAAAAGCGAGTGAGTGAAATAAAATATTTTGAAAAATGAACAAAAAATAGAGGCCGTGTTTTTGCAACAATCAACAATGCCGTGTCAGGAAAATTGTTACTTTCGGAAAATTAGCAATTGTCGACAGCGAGATTAGATGTTTCCAACTCCGTTGAAATTATCATGAAAAACAAAATCAAACAATTGGACTGATTGACTAACCAAATATTTTTTCAATTTCGTTGAAAAAAAAAGAAGAAAAAGAAAACCCTGATTTATTCATTCTAAGCCCTTGTCATGCTGAATTTAAATCTAGAAAAAATTACATTCAAACCAAATTTCTGAGTCTACTGGATGTGATCAGTGACTCAAACTTTATTTCAAAATAAGTATTCTTTAATCTTCCCGGATACAAAAATTAAAAAGAAGGAGGGACGACTAAGATCAGACTGCAAAATTTGAAGGCTGATCGTTGTTGATGCCTCCTGCTAAAGCAGGATTAATTCAGGTTCAATGTATGAGCGACGGGGGTTAATAGGAATAAAGTGATTTCGTTCATAGAAATAAACAGGGCGATAAATATGCGCGTGTATTGATATTTATATGACAGTTGCATTTGTTGTGCATACATTTCTGTCGTAAATAGCTGTATACGTCATAAAATTTACCATTTAAGGAAAAGATCAATTTTAGAACGAATTACTGATGTTTGTGATACATTTTACTCTTTTCAAGATTTTAACGACTTATAAAAGGTTTTGACAGACCGTCGAAACGAAGACCATCCTGCACATATGTGCAGTCTATTCTAAGGCTACCCTGCCTGTTTTATACTTGATCATTTCTTGTAGAAATTGACAGTTAGAAATATCACAACCATTTGCAATTTGTTCAAAACAATATTTAAATTTAGCAGTGTAAGGTTCAAAGAACTTAATCTTTTGCATTTGAAGAACTTGTAAACTTTCGGGATTATTCTTTTTATTTTGCCTTTTTGTGTCGGATTCAACAACACTTTCAACAATGTCCCAGTAACATTGCGGAAACTGTTGCATCTTATTATGGTTGCCTATCCTTCCTTTCATGAATTCAACCACAAAATTCCAAAGTTACTCGACCAACTAAGATGTACTCAAAGTTCCTGATTTTGATTTTTTTTATTGAAAAAAGTAGATGTTGATTTGACTCTATTGTTTTCATGATATCTGTTTAGTAAGTAATTAAATGATTAAATGAGACTTACCAAGTATATTTCTATGTTTAAGTGAATTTATGTATTGATGTTCCAACTGAGTTCTAAATATGTAATACGTACTTAGTGTTTTGTATGAGAAAAAAATATCTAACGAGGTTGGGAGAATTGATCATTGTCGAGGCTCTGTCGAGACAATTATCAATTCCCACAACCGAGTTAGATATTTTTTTCATACAATACACTAAGTGTGTATTATATTTATCTTATAACCTTTATTTGCCTTGTTGTCATCGATGTTTCTAACTTAAATGCAAGTTTCTAAAAATAGCCACACTATATAATTGTTCTAAAAATAACTGTGTGATATCATAAAAAATATCATACGGGTTGTTATCACACAAATATTTGCATACTTATAAGATATATCTTGTTACAAATGCTGTTATACTACAGCATGCATGTACAGTTAATTGAATGACGAAATTAACAACCATTCCGATCAAGACCATTCCAATTCACTCACTCGGCGCTCCAATCATTCATTCCAAACACTCGATCAATTCGACCAAAAACGCTCCAAAATCACTATAAAATTATAAAACCAACAACTGCAATCAAATAAGAATTGGTAGATACAATCCAAGACTTCACTAACATTATTGAATTTTGTAAGCGTATGATGAGTTTGTGAAGATATAGAAAGCTATTCAAAGGAAAGGGAGGGAATAAATATCGCTAATTTTGTTTATCTTGAACAAAATTAGTGATATTTGATTACCTTCCTTGAATTTCAAACTCGAAACTTGCTCGAAACACTCATTCAATTTAATTCCAAAAGCGTTTCTGAATCAATCATTTTGACAATTTCACGATGTTATTAACTGTGCCGTTTTCATTAGAGACATAAAAGACCGATTGCAAAAAAGGGGTACAAACTATTATTTGGTGGAAAGTTTACTACATTGTATGAAACGAAAAACCTAATTACACTGTACATACATAATATACACATTTTTTGAATCCGTTATAACGAAATACTATTTCGATTAAACGAATAAGCGTTTCGTTAAAACGTATTGACATTTCGTTTTAACTAATTATTATTTCGTTTTATCGAAATACTATTTCGTTTTTACGAAATACTTTTTCGATAAAACGAATAAGTATTTCGTTAAAACGAATTAAAATTTCGATTTAACGAATAATTATTTCGTAATATCGAAATACTATTTCTAAAAAACGAAATAATATTTCGTTTTAACGAATTAGTATTTCGTGAAATGTATTGACATTTTGTTTTAACTAATAAATGTTTCGGTTTATCGAAATACTATTTCGTTTTTACGAATAAAACGAATTAGTATTTCGTTTAAACGAATTAATATTTCGTTATAACGAATTAGTTATCTTCGAATCACTCGGTTGTTATCCTTCGAAATATAAAACCACGTGCGTACTTTTCTTATTGTTACATTTGCGAGAGACAAATACACGTTTTCGGCAAAGCTTTAAATCGTTAACTTATGCTTAAATTTAAATAAGGGTAAACTCTACCATATTGTGCATACCACTTGTATAATGTGCGTAATGTTTGTTACGGCCTTGTCTACATTGCTCTGTGGTTACCATTCTGTACTTTGAGCATTTGCTTCGTGAGCTAAAGATATAGCGGGATAAAGTCTACTGAAGGACAGTCAGAGGCAATGGTTGACGGACGGACATAAAAAGGCGCCGTTGCTTCTTCTCTCTTGTCAGTTGGGCTAAAAATTGTCATTAGAAGGGTTGGGGGAGGGGGATATAAATCTGATTTTCCTCCCGCTGATGTGAAAGGACAGGTTCAAAAGACCACTGAAACCAGAAAAAAACCTAACAAAAACAAACAAACAAAAAAAAAAAAAACTTGCTGAAGGTATAATGAATGGTCTCAATTGCTTTCCTCTTAATTGTGGTCAAGTGTTTTACACGTCACCGCCACCTAAAGCTGATTCTGATCCAAAAATCTCTCTCAAGAACGAAAAAAAGTCTTTCAGTCTTACAACAAATGAGGAGTACTTGAATTACAGCTAGAATGATAATCTAATACCAGCGTATCACAAGCGTAATTAACTTATGGGTAACGAATATCTAGCGTATAGACCGTATGCATACCGTATGACTAGCGTATTATGACTAGCGTATATCTTACACGCTGGCATACGCTGAAATTGTTTTGACATGTTAAAAATTATTTTTAGTCTTCTGCGTATAAGAACGTATACACACGTATAACAGCGTACTTGTAACGTATGCGACTTATGAGTAACGAACGACTAGCGTACATCAGCGTATTTGAACGAATGAGTATACGTTGGCATGCGTAAATTTTATACGCTGTGTTGTGACAGCCCTATTAGTGTTGAATATAAATAGCCCTTTAAGGCTCGAATAAGCATATTGCACAAATAAATCACCGATGAAAAATCTCTAACAGACCCCCCCCCCCCCACACACACACACATACGCACATATTGATGACCGGTCTTTAGCTCACAAAGCAAATACTCAAAGTACAGAATGGTAACCACTGAGCAATGAAGACAGGGCGTAACAAATATTACGCACATTATGCTAGTGTGGAATAGAAATAAATCCTCTTTTGAAAAATGTCGTTGACGAATGATCATGACATCTAAACTAAAGCTTATTCAAGCTGTAGTTACAACGTTTTGGTTTTTCCCCAACGCTAAAATTATAGAAAAGGGAACCGAAGGATATTCATCTTTTCATAGTCCTCATATCGCCGTTATCCTATATCATAGGTTGGTCACCTCCTGAGTGCGTATAAATTTCAAAATTCTAGTAACGCCTATGGTAGAGTTTACCCTTATTCAAATTTAAGCATAAGTTAACGATTTAAAGCTTTGCCGAAAACGTGTAATTGTCTCTCGCAATGGTATATCAATAAGTTTTAACGAAATACTAATTCGTTTTATCGAAATAGTATTTCGTTATAACGGATAAAAAAATGTTTTTATTATGTCACCTACGGGGCTCCGTAGTATCATACAAATACTCTCTTTACTTCTTAAAGTTTAATATCATGAAGCTAAGTCGTAATGATAAATCCATAGGAAAATAGGTTTTCACTGGATTACTTGATGTGGAATCTTACAAAATAGCTGCGTACTCAAAATTGGTTTCATTGAGTAATGAAACTAATTTTTAGACAGTCAAAATCCAGGAATCTGGTAGTAAATAAATGAAATTAAATTATTAATGTATGGTATTTATATGTTTTAAAATGATGACGTCCTGTGTTCATTCGGAACATCACTCGGTCATTTTCGTAAACTGCAACATACCTCGGATGTATGTAAGGCGGATGGGTATGTAACAAAATCGTGCAATTTGCTAGGCGGAAACAGTGTAAGAAAAATTAGCACTATAGATTTATATCTTTTTAAGTAAATAACGGCTAAAAATCTTAATTTTTGAGAATGACGAATCATTCTCAAAAATTAAGATTTTTCAGCCATTATTTAAGAATCTAGAGATATTTATAAAAGGATACGATAATTTCACGTCAGTGACTTAACGAGTAGCGTTGACGACGTCGAATATTTTCACTCAATGTTTCGAGGGCTAACACCATTTTTACTAACGTCATCGAGTTTTTCCAAGAGTTTCCCGTAATTTTTAAAAATAGTCCGACTATGTACATCCGAGGTTGATCGCGAGATTGGCCGAGTGGTGTTCCGAATGGTCCTGTTATAAGAATTAAGAATGAAAGATGTCCTCGTATTTTTAAGATTATATCATTTTATGACCTTTCCTTTCAGTTGCCTATTCATCTAAAGACGTCTCGTATTTATGGCGGCACGAGAATCCCGTGGAGATGCCGAAAGATATGAGTCTATCACAATTTGACCTCCTAGAAACCCCTTTCAATTATTCTTCGCTGACATTCATAAAGGGTGGTAAGCTATCTCGTGATTTTCCACGTCCCAAGGGAGGTTATTTAATTTAAACGCGAAGTAAGGTTTTTGTATCTATTAACCAATCTTAATGAATCTCTAGCGCTCTTTTGTTATTCACTATTACCGTCGTCTAAACCTTTTTTTCATGTCTATCACAAAACACAACACAAGTATTTATTGCTTTTCCCTTTTATGGTATTATATATTGGGAAAAAGAAGAAAGTTACTGAAAGAGAAAGAAAGTAAGAATAGAAGCAAGCTTCTTGGTACGTTTAATTCTTTAATCCTCACCGTATATCAAAGAGACGGAGAAAGCGGAAAGCCTAAGAAAAAATGGATGTTAAACAGAATGTTATTTAGTAAGGAAAACAGCTTTGTAGATTTTAGTCCACAAAATCTTACTATGGTTGGCATTTTTTCGGAAAATTTAATAGAACTTTGATTGTCTCCAGAAGCCGGGTGATCAGTTCTGACCCAGAATCTGATGCATCCATGTTTACCTTTCCCGTGTCTTTCACGCTATATTTATTGTTTATCAGTCTGCACAGGCTTGCAGTCAGGCCTTAGCATACAATGACTACTTTCTACAATTTTTTTTCTGAAAACATGATCCACACTGATTGAAATGTCACAATAATCAGCAAAATTAAAATTGATTATGATAAGGGTAAAATTATAAGCTTGTGATACTACTTATAACGATTGTGGTTGTTTAACATCGTAGCCAGGATTTCAGGCCAAGAGTTAAGCACATTTCGGAAGCAAAATAGAGTTACAGTTAGTAACATCGTGAAATCGACAACTTAAGATTAAGTTAAGATTAAGATTTAAGATTTATTTCGGAATGAAATTAAATGAGTGGGAAGGGCGAGTTCTCGTGATTTTCGAGGGATGCAAAATATAATCGAGAATTTATATTAGCGAAAATTTTTACCTCCCTGTTATAAAATCTATTTACTTCTTTTGAATTTGTGGCTTCACAGACAAAGCAGTCGCTTGAAAGTCGGCACCAACCAATATAATCGTAAAATTATTTTATCAATTTAATTGAATTGTTGATCAACTTGAACGTTTTCAAAACGTTTTTAGCGATTTCTGATCGTTTTTATTAATATTAGTGAGTGTTTTGAATGAATGATTGGATCGCGGATTGAGAGCGATGATTGAGTTTCGAGTGAAATTCAAGGAAGGCAATACGATGACTTTTATTTCGTCCAAATTGGACGAATTAGCTATATATATAATACATACTTAGTGTATTATATGGAAAAAAATATCTAACGAGGTTGGGAGAATTGAAAATTGTCGAGGCTCTGCCGAGACAATTGTCAATTATCACAACCGAGTTAGATATTTTTTCATACAATACACTAAGTATGTATTATATTTATCTTATAACCTCTATTTGTCTTCTTTTCGTCGATCTTTCTAACTGAAATGCAAGTTTCTAAAAACAACCACATTATATCATTGTTCTAAAAATAACTATGTGATATCATAAAAAAATATCATACGGGTTGTTATCACACGGATATTTGTATAGTTATAAGATAATATACCTACCTTAACCTGTTGATTTCCCCTTCTCCCTCTCCCCCGGTTGACCCGGGTCCTTTTCGCTTGACCAGTTGCTCGGGTGGGAGAAGAGGTAATTGTTTTACCCTCGAAGTTAGAATGGGCCCATTTTCGAGCAGTTATTGTACATTCGATATTTGATTCGTAAATCCCCTAATTAGAATCTACGTCATTTTGTGTCTGTGTGTCTTCAAGGACCAATTCGGCCTATGGCCCCATTTATTTGTCTTCCAAAAAGAAATCTCGTTTCAAATAACTGGTACAAGTTCACTTAATTACAAATTCACACATATTTACATAAAATATTTTCATTATCTTATGTGTCCCTCGAGTTTTAGAACCTATTATGTATATGTATCTATTAAACATTTGTTTTCAGCTTGGCACACCGTCCTGTCCGTTGATTTCAAACTCAGTCGCCATCTTGGATATTTTCTGATCAACGTGTATGTTCCTTGTTGTTTACTGGTTGTTTTATCCTGGGTAGCGTTCTGGATCAACAGAGAGGCTACAGCAGATCGAATAGCTCTTGGTATGTTTTTTTTATTATTATTATTTTCAAAGTCTTACAAAGAGAATACTTGACATATGCAGAACATGTCAAGCAAACAGTGTCATTTTGTCTTATCAATATCTTAAACTACGATATATGATATATTTTAATTGGAAATAATACAATTTTAAACTTCTGTTTGACCTGTATATAACAAATAAGACTTTGCGTCAAATTTCCAACAATTTCCCTTTTGCATGCAGCAAAGACAATTGGCATTCTGGGCAGTCATGCAATGTAGTAACGACACTAAGAAACATAAAGTTCTTACATTTGTTTAATAGCTACTCAGTACTCGGATCAGTCTGTTTGCGTCTTTCGTTGGCACACTTGCGAAATTTTTGAAATATTAAACACTGGCTTCTTTTTGAAGGTAAAATGGTCATTCCTATTAAGGTCTGGCCACTGTCAAAACGTTGTGTACTTCCCATGCTGTCCCTGTTTACGTGACTGGTGACCTGTTTTAGATTATATCTTCTTATTACGTGTACAGTAAAACTAGTAATCTGCAACCTCGCTTGGAACCAGCAGAAGAGGACATTCAAACCAATTGTCGCTTAAACTTTTTTTTGTGGGACGAACTTCGAAGTACCTATTGATTAGTTAATAAATTTTAACACGATTTTCACAAAAACCTATCATGTTTCAACAAAATAAAATATAGTTACGTAAATTAAGAAAACAAACCCTCCAATTCAAAGGGATTCTTGTTTATTTATATATTCTATTTTGTATTGACGGTGACAGCATTGGAGTTGACTTTTCTATTCTAGGTTTTGGAGATTCACGATGGCACCTTCCCTTTCGATTCTTCAGTACGGTTTAAGATACGTGTATGTCTTTATTTCGTTAGCTCAAATCAACTGCATTTACAAGAGTTTGGTCAATCAACGAGGTTTTATATTTCTATTTGCAGGAACAATGACCGTGTTAACGATGACGTTTCTAGGTTTAGAAAGCCGTAGCGATCTACCCCGAGTATCATACACCACTGCTTTAGATATCTATATAGCCATGGCGTTCACGTTTGTATTGGCGACCATGGTACAGTTTGCTGCCGTCCACAACTTTACGAAACACGGGTATGGTGAGCCATTACCGACACCGCTAGTCACACACAATACGGAAGACGAGGAGGAGGAGGAGGGGCAAGAAGAACGATTGGTACAATGTTAAACAACATCGTGAAGTTAAAACTCATCTCAATCGAAACCATTCTAAATCGCTGCATCAGCGCTCCATTCATTCATTTCAAACACTCATTCAAACCATTCAAAAAACGCTCAAAAAATGATACAAAAAGATAAAATCAACAACCACATTCTAAATAAATATTGCTAGAAAAAAAATTAACTGACATTATTAAAACTGTAAGCTTCTGATTGGTTCTAAAAGTGATATGAAGCTTTTTGTTTTACTTGTAGGCATATTCCACTTAAGGGAGGTAATAAATATCGATAATTTTGTTCATTATGATAAAAACAAGTGACATTGGATTACCTCCCTTTTAATTTACTCAAAACCCATCTATCGCATACATTTAATGACATTCCAAATCATTCACCGTGTCAATTTCACGTTGCTGTTAACTATAAATCTAGTTTCAAAGGTTTGCAAAGCAAAGGCCCTGGCAAGCCTATGCATACGCATTGCATACGAATCTTCTCTATGCGCTCCATAGATACATAATGTCTCAAAGTGTCTTTAGGCAATCTCAAAATCTTCTCATTGCACTGTTTTGTTGGGTTGGGTTGTGAGGTTGCTTAATGCTTGCTCTTTACCTGTGTTGGGATTTCTCTATGACTTGGTGTCATTAAGTGTTATAAAATAAAAAGAAATCTAATGTAGTGATAAACGCAAAAGCCTCCAAGAAAGTTTTGCAGACTTCTTCGGGTTACTTTTTCTTTCTTCATAATTTTCTTCATGTAGGGTTGCCCTTTTACCTTATAGTAAGACTTATTAACTTTCAGTCTGATTCTAACAGGCACTTGAATGCTAGTAAATGTTGAAATGTCACGTACAAGCTCACAAAGTTTTATTGTTGTAACTAAAGCAGGTTAGCTTTGTCCACTTGCTGTAATTTAGCCATATTTTTTCTTATCTTGAGAGCAAAATGGACTTTGTGCATTATTTTTAAAATTAGATTAGTTACAATATTAAAGCTATCGACAAGGAATTCCCCGTTTTTAAAATTATCTGCAATGTAATATCTGAATGTCCAAAAATACCACTAACTTCCTTAATTTCGTACATGTATTCACATACATATTAAAACTTACTTCTATTCTCAGTTACCAAAACGACAGACCCGTACAGCGAGGTTAAAGCGTCGACACGCCCACAGAAATGGAGGACCTCATCTAATGCGCCAGTCTATGAAGCGAGCAGCCTCAAAAGTATGGAGACGTCTCACGAGAATCTCAAAAAAGAAAACTCACGAAGAACAAACAAACAGTGTTAGTAAAATAGACAGAGCGTCCAGAATTATGTTTCCATTAGTGTTTTTAGTGTTTAATTTAATATATTGTATAGTTTATTATAGCATCTAGTACATGTATAAAGTTTTGAAATGTAATAAACGAAGTAATCGAACATGTTTAATCTGTGAAGTATTCCATCTTTAAGCACGTACAAATTTTTGATGATAACTTTCTGTTAAGGGATACAATTTTTGGCTCTCCTGGCCGAAGGCCAGCGATCTTTTGTAACGGCGGAGTTTGCGGAATTATGAAATCCCCCCCCCCCCCCCCCCCCCAAAAAAAATCTTCTCCTCCCAATTAATTGGACTTTTTTCATTTAATCTTGACACATGTATAAATGTTCCTTTTTTTAATTGTTCCTGAAAATTTGTTTCCACTTTCTGTAATCCCCTTCATGTTGGTAACATAAGATGTGAAAAGGGTATGCAGGTTAATGGTGAATGGGTATATTAGTGCAATGTTTGCAAGGCTCAGTAAATCTTTCCAAAATAGGTATAGACAGACTTAAAAGTGATGTTTTCTGGCAAAATAAGATTAGTTTAATGAAAATCTGGAGTTATTCAAGCCAGTGGAGCGATGCAGGCTCTCTAATGCCTCTTGTTTTATACTTAGATTATAAATGATATACACAATCGAATGAAAGTAAGCCGATAAACAAGATAAACAAGAGAACCATAGTGGTCCAATATTGCTCACCGGAGTCTCATTGATTCCTATGAGATGACGTAAGAAGTAAGAACATCGTGAAACTGACATTTTGCATGATTTTAGAATAATATTGAACGACTGGATCGAGATTTTAATGAAATTGAACCGAGATAATACAATTTCGCTAATTTCGTTTAATTTGGACAACGTTATTGAAATTTATTGCCTTCCTCTTACAAAATCGACATAATTTCTGTACAAAAAAGTTTTGTGACCATCTGAGGACGCTTCCAAAAGAAACCAGCTAATAAAAATCATTTGCTCGATTTGAATGAAGATGTGAGCGCTTCTGTGACATTTTTTAATGGTTTAGGAGCGTTTCTGAATGGTTTGATTGAGGGTTGGGAATTAATGAATGAATGAGTCGTTGTTTGAGCGGTTGATTCATTAGAAGATGCTTTGTCTTAATTAATAAGAGTGACATAGATGTTAGACTGGTTTCGGAAAAGAAGGATTGTAAATATTTTTATATACCCCTATTAAGTCGCTTGAGTAATATAGACAATTTTAATTGTTTTGGTAGAATCTCATACAGTTAGTATTTTCGTCAATCAAATCAGCGCTTCATTCATTCATTCCAAACACTCACTCAAACCATTCAAAAGCGTTCCAAAATCACTAAAAATACTAGATAAACAACTTATTTCAAAATCAAAATGGCTAGAAAGAATCCACGATTTCAATGACTTTGTTTATTTTGGAAGCGTCTGATTGGTTCGGAAAGACATAAAAAGCTATTTATAGAACTTGAATGTGTAATTTCAGGACAAAATTAGCGAAATTGGATTACCTCCTTTTAATTTCACTCATCGCACCCATTCAATTTCATTCCAAAATCATTCCAAAATTGTTCACATTGTCAACTTCCTGTCAAGTTTCATCAAGATTGGCCCACCGATTAAGGAGGAGAAAATCTTTAAAGAAATTGTGGACGACGCATATCATGCGATGGACGGAGGATGTTGTGAGCCTACAACAGCTCACCTTGAGCATATTGCACTCAGGTGAGCTAAATAGAAAAGTGGAAATTCAAGTACAAATTTAACCTATGCGATTTCGAATAACTTCGCGTTGTTTTTATATGCATTTGGATCAGATTACGACATAACGACTCGATTATCACGTTACTTCCTACTTCACTAAACTTTGAATCCTACTTTGCAGTTGGCTGGTCGATTTAGAATATTTAAAAAGAGAACCACAACCGAGTGGCAATTATGAAAAATCCAGTTAACCATATTCGAGTCATCTGTTTTCCGATAAGAAGAGGTTTTGGCAAGATTACATTTGTCTTGATACAGAACTCTATAAATACGAAATATCATCAGCATGAGGGTCATGTCATTTCATACAAATGACATGATAGTAATAATATTAATAATAATAGTAATATATTCTAGGTTATTATGGCAACGAAAAGGCATTCCAATGCATTTAAAGCTTATTTGCATGATTTATGTACTCCCTTGACATAGGCAATTTATAAAGATATTGAAGCCTGGGTGTGATAAATCCGACAATTTCAAGGACTGAAAAGCCTGGATGATTTCGGAATGATTTTCGAACGAAATTGAATGAGTGGGATTAGTGAGCTTTGAGTAAAATAAAAGGGAGGGAATACAATATCGCAGATTTTGTTCATGATGATGTACAATATTTATTGCCTCCCTTAAGTGAAATATGCAAACAAGTTCTCAAGACAGCTTCATATTACTTTAAGAACCAATCAGAAGTTTTAAATTTAATCGTTTTAGCGAACACGCGAATATTTCTAGCTTTATTTATTTTGATTGTAGTTGTTGATCTTATCTCGCAGAGTAAGCGATTTAGAATGGTTTTGATTGAGACGATTTTACTTACTGTATACCTCTGAATGTGAGCAGGTTTATGAATCAGTCACCAATATTTGACCGCGGAGTGAAGACTCAGACTTGAGTCTTCACGCTGCACATAAATGAATAAGTTAGAAAAAAATCTTCAGATGCCCTTTTAAATTCGAATGGGATGATACTCGTATTTTAACAGGGTAATATAAAGGTTATATAACTTTCTTCGATGGAAATAGCATACCTATCTTTTACATTAAGATATCACATATTGAAGAAAACGCTGTTTTTGTGAAAAATTGGGTTAAATATGTTAGAATAACCGGTTTTAGACTCAAAACTCGAACGTTACATTTCAATTCAGAAAAAAATACTAAAAACTAGAAATTTCCTTTTTCATACAAGAACTGTATACATAATTGCAAATAAGCTATATCAAAACCTTTTTTTTTTTTTTGCTGTTTTACAGATTTTCGGATGAGGGACCTTTAAACGAAGCATTATTTTAAATTAACTTTAACGGACTTGACACATTTAAAAAACCGAAAGATATTACGGTTAATATAACCGTTTCGTTAATGAGCGAGCGAAGTGTCGTAACTACATCTTCAAACAAGAGGACCATGATGGTCTTTTATCGCTCACCTGTGTATGCGTGTTCCAAGTTTTAAAGTCTTTCTCCATGATGTATATGAATAAAAAAAAACATAGGGACAATAATCTTTAGTAAAAGAAGGTAAGTTACTGTGAACTATTTCGATGAATCAATGTGCAACAATACAACAAATTCTGAAAATCATGTGTCTAAAGGTTTAGAATGAGAGTTATTGCAGAGTGTGTTTTTTCTATCACTCTCGGGTCTTAGATAAATATGTCATGCCAAAGATAATGAATTTGAGCCTTTTGGCATTAAAGAAGACTTTTTTTAAAAAAGATTTTGTGCTTTTCTATCGATGTCAAATCTAGGATTTTATAGGAAGCAGATCTTTTTTTTCAATTTGCAAACAAAATATATATCTACTCACGGCACCATTAGTGTATCTAGTGTTTTAAGCATTTTGACTTTTATAAAAGTTTGCCATGGTTTTTATTCAGTATGAAAAGGGTTAATTTCAAAAGACTTATTGTTTACATACATGAATTGTGCAAAGATAACATTCCCTACACAGTTTAATCCATGTTACATACCAAGGGAGGTAAGCATGAAATTTAGAATTATTCATCATGCATTATTCCATTGACAATAAATTAGAGGAAATGTCAAAAGTCCAAGACACACCATAGACTACTGAATGAGAGAATAAAAAACCCCACAACACATGGCTTATTTTCAACGTAGAGCAATAATTTGAAGTTTTTGGTCGGCAAGTATTGGGTGATGCTACGTGCCAAATATGCTGTAGGTCAAACGGTTTGGGAAGAGAATATTTACGTTTTTTTATCTGTTGCTTTGGCAACAAGAGTTCTTAATAGAGTCCAATTGTGTGAAGTATTTTGAAAGTGCTTTACCTATGTACATATGTGAAATTTGGTTGAATTCTGATGGAAAATTTTGGAGGAGTAGATATTATTAAATTGTGCACGAACAGACAGACAGACGGAAGACGGGCATTGATTGATCACAATATCTCACAGTAAGCTTTTCGTACTCAGGTAAGCTAAAAAGCTGCAGTTACGACATTATGGTCGCCTAAAGTAGAAAGAATGAATGAATGGAGCAATGGGTGAGCGATTTAGAATGGTTTTGATCGAAATGAATGTCAATTTCACGATGTTACCAACTGTGCACTTTGAACACCTATATTTAGATGTCTTAGCCCGAGCTCAATATAAGGATAAGGTTTTTGTCATGATCACAACTTTATATCATTATTGGTGAATTTCAAATTACAAAACTACACAGTTCATAAGGGAAGACAATTACACACAATTTACACACAATAGGGCATAGATTAATAAGTCTGGCCCAATATTTCGGCGAGAACCCTATTTCAAGAATTTGATTTGATACGAACTAAACCCTACACTTTATTGTCAACTTTTACTTAATGGCGAGTAACGGTTGACAATTATAAATCTAGAGTTGTAAATATATTTAATTATTGAAAAAGCTTCTGACTGAAATGTTGAAGCAGACTTAATATGAAAAAAGGCAAAATCTCTGACCGGGGTCGATTGAGATCTACATTGTTTTAAGTGATTATTTTATTGTTAGCACACCAAAAGACGGCAAATATATGAGTAAATGATTTAGGACTGAATTACACCAAACTTGTGGTACTGTTCTAAATTGAGACTGGCAATTGCTTTCGAATTCACATACAAAAGAGAACCACTTGCTTGATCATAGAACATAGAACATTTTAATGCATAATAAGGCCACCGGCCCATACACATATAAGTACAAAACATATCATAGACAAAAATGTGAGGAAGGACAGTTTGTCCCATAAATTTTACATACAACATACATTATCAAGGTTTATAGGTATACATATTTTCTCTAAGAGGTATATCTAAGACAATTCCAAGATGAATCAAATATTTTTCGCCGTTTAAATATTGGTGTTAACCGTTTGTTTGTCTCTCAATTTGTTAACAGTATATTTTTTTTGTAAAATGTTATATTGAAAGTTCAACTCTTGCAAATACTGTTTCTGATTGATGAAGTAGTGCTTTTTTTTTCTCAATTGAGAGTATTGAACAAGAACTTTTATGTTCCTAGGTATGACCTAATTTGGGTAAAATATACAAAAGATCAAAATGTATCCTATTCCTGGCTATTGATGTAGTCTAATCTTACTTTAAATGAATAATACAGATACATTGCTGTATTTCGTAACACTAGTTCGTTTTTAGAAGACATAAGTTGAGTAAATGATTGTATATCTGGATTTTCAGTATATCTGTGATTGATATATTTGTCACGTATATCTTTATACAAAAGACATATTAATAAAAAGTGCAGTTCATCCTCGACTAAGCCATCGCAATAAATACAAAATCTATTTTCCCTTGGTATGTTATATTGTCTACCATTTTCAATCATCAATGAATGAGTTGAATTTCTAAATTTTGCTAAACATGTTCTAAACTTAATTACTTCAACGATTGTTACACATGGCTCTATTGTAATATTCGATTTAAACAAAGTGTAGTAGTATAATTTTGGGTTTTCACATAAACTTGATCTCCATTTTTGTAAGTATTGATCCTTTAATCTTTGTGTGTAGGAATAGAGAAATTGTCTTTCATTATTGACATTTTGACTTTCCCAAATATGACCAAATCCGTTACTATATAGACCTGTACGTATTAGTGTTACCCAGTTTTTATGCCCAAGGTTATCGTTATGCACTAACATATCATAACTTAGTTTTACATATCTATCATGTGAAAGCTTAAGGATACGTAACCAAAATTTAATGGCACGTACTGATGAAAATATTGAAACAGGAAATCGTCCAGTATCACCTAATACTGAAAGATTCGAAGCACCAATTCCAACACTAAGTAGTCGCTTGCAAGCGTACAACTGCACTTGTTCAACCGCTGGGATACTAAGTAGACCCCATAATTCTGCTCCGTATAGCAAAATCGGATATATCTTTGAATCAAATATTTTGAAAAAAGCATTGCATGGTATAGATGGTAAATGACTTGTTGAACTTAGAACATAGTTAAATACTTTCTTTGCTTTTATAGCTGCATTTTCAGCCATCTTGAATAATGAAAGCCTATTTGTGAATAATGTCCCAACATATGTAAAATTAGAAACGCATATATGCACAATACCTTAAGACAGTACCATTCGACCCCGGTTTTGATTTGTTGTGTGCTTTGAATTAGTTTGGCGCGGAGGTCCCCGTTAAGGAATACAAGTGTCATGTGATATTGCTGCAGGTCAAGGTCAATTTGACGTCATACGATTGAAGGCTGCAGATGACTGGTTACTGAATTTATTATTTTTTTCTAGTTACCTTTGTACTCATTAGGGTAGTTGGTTACGTCAGCACAGTAAAGCTACACGTTTTCGTGGAATCTAAACTATTCTTTTATGTTTGTTAAATAAACGTTTTGTAAAAAAATATTTTATCTTGCGAAATTAATGAGGACTCACGTAAGAAAAATAGGGTTCCTCCAAAATATTTGACTGACTTGATCTTTTTATCTAGAATATTCTAAGACCGAAAGTTTGATCATGCCCGCAAATACTGATACTTTTTTCGAAATTAATATAAATGTTACATTAATGTACAATAATTATAAAACTTGAATGATAAAAAGATAAAGCCGTAAAAGATAAATCAAACATAAACCGCTATGCAAAAGGGGACTATCTTGGAACCTAGTAGATCATTTTTTTTAAAGGAGAGGTCAATGGGAGAAAGTGTTTAAAAGAAACAATCAGAAAAAATGCAAATAAACGAAGGTAGAACTGTCATTCTAGATCCAGAAAGTCGGAAAATTGCAAAAAGGGTCGACCAAAATCATTCTGTGCATTCTGCGCAGTCTTACAGGGATCGCCCTTAAATAAAAAATGCAAACAGGTTCTATAAATTCAGTTAAAACATAGTGAAATTGACACGCTGAATGATATTGGAATGATTTCAAAATAAAAGTGAATGAGCGAGAGGAGTGAGTTAAGAGTGAAATTAAAAGGAGGTTATCGAATATCGAAGAACAAAATAAGCGATATTTATTACCTCCCTTTATAAGAATACACATACACGTTCTATAACTAGCTTTCTATTGCTTCAAAAAGCAATTAGACGCTTGAAAGTTCACTTATGTCAGTGAAATAGCGTCTTTTCCTAGCATTATTCATTTTGAATGTAGTTGTTGACTTTATCTTTATAGTCATTTTGGAGCGTCTTTGAATGGTTTGAGTCAGTGTTTGGAAGGAATGAATGAATGGAGCGCTAAGTGAGCGATTTAGAATTGCTTTGATTGAGAAGAGTCTCGAGTTCACGATGTTGTTAGTTGTACTAAGTATACGTGTAAAGAAATTCTAAAAAGGCGTAAACAGTATCGATCCTGATCTGCCCGTGAATTACTCGTAGACTGATCATGCTCGATGTTCTCCACGCTTCCCAGGTGGTCACTTTATCCTTGGTAAATCATTGAACTTTTTTGCAAAATATCAATAGCAAAAAGATAATAAAACATGAACGATGGTCTATCTATAATCTAGATAACACTCACTTACACTGGGTATCAACGAAGTTTTTAGTATTTCAAATATTAGGTGCACATGTATTTAAAATGTACAAGTCATTGATAGGATTTATGCATAAAAAAGAATAAAATAGAATGAAAAAACATAAATCTCCATTTGCTCTTGACCAAGTCACCTAAAAGATCCACATGTCTTTCTGTTAAATTGTCAGAAATGTTTTGATTCGATTCTAAGTTTTATAATGAAGATTTTACTAACTAATCATGTGTTTTTATTTGTTAAAGGAAAGACAAGATGTCATAGAAAACAAAATAACAAAAGTAAAAGTACAAGCAAATTTCATAATAACTTAATGTTTTCAACCTCATTTAAGATCTTACTCGATACAAAGCGAAAAAGTACAAAAAGTCTGCTGAACCTTCTGACGAGTAATATCGACTTAAAGGTTAGACGCCATCATCTTAAGTCGAGATCTGCCGATTGTTTTACAGAAGCGTCGAAAAAAGGGAATAGCGACTGCGCAAACACGTAGTCAATTGATTGGTTAATTACTAATTCTAAATGATAGCGTCAATTCGATAACTGTCGTCGCACCAACCGTGCAAATAAGACTACCTAGTCATCCCCCAGTGAAATAAAGGTATGTATTTATTTTGATATATAAAATATCTTATTCACTGATATAGGCTTTAAACAAGGAAGAACTCAACTTGTGTTATACAATATGGAATAATACGAGAAAAGGTAAAAGTAAAAATTAAAACAATAAAAATGCGACCTTTAGTTTTTCTCTATTTAATCTAATCATCTTTTGAAATATTTTGCTCACGGAATTTCTAGCGGGTCTTATTTGGAAGGCGGGTCACAAATCAGGCGAGAATGGACTATTTGAATCTCAAAGGCTTTTGTTAATGCTGCTGGTTTTGTTGTTTTAATACTGCTGGTTTTGTTGTTGTTGTTGTTTTTTTGTAATTTTTATTGTTTTTAATAGATATGTATATTCCATATTATCATTTTAACAAATAATTTCTTTTTTGTATCAATCGGGCCTATGTTTCTTATATGTAACCCGTCACGCGAAACAGTGCCATCTGGACAACGCGTAAGGTTTCGACTCAAGTCAGACTGCGTGGATTGCGCATGTTGACTTTGGTCGAAATTCTTCGCACTAGGCTGATTTTCTGAATTCAGTTACTGGGACCGTAATAGTTACTCAACATTTCGGAACTCATGAGGTTTGCTAATAAAAATCATTATGTAAATCTCAGTTAACACTGTTAAATTTTCTTATTTCTGAAACGTTGTAAAACTATTAGGAGCCCGGTACCTTAAGAAGGATCAGTCTACCTCCTCGTAAATTTTTTCGAAATTCGATTCAGTGTTGCCCTATGCTGTACCTAATCCCTTTTCGATAAATTTCTTTTACTGGGTTCCCAAATGGCCCCTTTTCCCATGGCGGGTCTCATATATTTTGAAGTTTATTTATATATTATATAATTCAGTAAGTGATCATGGCAGAAGGTGGCCCAGAGTCCCAATTCAGACTCGAAACAGGACCGAACAGACACGCCATGTACTTCGATGATTCGGATTCAGGTACAATTCTCCTTTCACCATAAACATTCTATAATCAGTCAGGTATTAATAAAACCCAATCACATTTTAGAGATACCATGCGAAGAGGCCCTGCATTATTTACGAGGGTTGATCCAAAAGTTCGTATAATGAGGTTATAAATCTACAGAAAAGCTAACTATCAAAATAAAAATTATACAGTCTTTTAATACATCATCTGTGTTATAAACATGAAATTTTTTATATGCTTACATTCAATAGCGGCTGTAAAGGGCATAAATCAAGACAGAGACCCTGTGTGTAGGCGGGGGAGCAAGAACGTCAAATGCGACGTCATTATTAACACTTTTCTACATAGCCTCTGCTAACTCTTATTCCTTTCTGTGCCTGATAAACCAACTTACAGAAATTATCCACATAACATTTGGAAGCAAATTAGTTTACAATTTCTATATGCTTGGTATTTCTTGTAAAGTTGAGATCCAGATACAGGGCCTTTACTTTGGAAAAATAATGAGAATCGTTTAGGATAAGTTCGTTCGTTCAAACTCAGTTGCACCATTCTAAATCCTTCTACGAAGCCTGGCCCTCTTTTAATATCCAGAATAGCTTTACGAAAAATTCTCTTCTGCACAATTTTATCATTTTTCTAAAACATCTGAAATGTTTGGGTTGGTGAATAACAAAAATCACGTTGAAAAAAATCGAAAATAAACGACATCCATATTTTGGTTTTGACGTCTCGTCATTTTTTTCTCGAATAATCTGTGTTATTTAAATATTCTGTGTCCGTAAAAGTCTCCCAACAAGATTTAAAATATAACCAATAGTTTTCTATTAACGTCTTATTTAATCTAGCCAAGGATTTTCAACTACAGTTTCAGAAAACGTACAGAAAACTTGATTTATTTAACAGATTTTCAATATTTTTTCACGCTCCCCCGCCTTAGCATACATGTGTTACTATGGTAACGCATTCATAGGCCGCTAAAGATAATTCTGCAAAAATAATACTATTCAAGAACTCAGCAGTTACTAAACTGCACATTCACCAAATTATATACTTAACAAGCCAGAAATGCGAAAGTTATTAGCCCATTTTACGAACTTCTGGATCGTCCCTCGTACATGTCTGAATTTTCTGATAAAAAGAAGAACGATTTTTCTTATTCAAGCAGATACGAAAATAGATCAAAAATCGAATTCAAATTTGGGTTTTATGAACTTTTTAGATTTATAAACCATCATTTAAGAAGAAAAAATACCAAATTTCTCATAACTTTATGACGAAGAACGGGAAAAGGCAAAAACGTACAGTTAGTAACAACCTAAAATTAACACCCCTCCCTTTCGAAACCATTCTTAATCGCTCACTCAACGAAAATTCATTCGTTCCAAAACCAAAAACTCATTCAAACCATTCAGAAATGTAGCACAGTTTCTCTTAATTACCAACAATCGTTCACAATGCTTTACGACGACTTCGTACAAATAGAAAGCAATCTTTTTTATCAGTTTTTGGTTTTGAAGCGTCCGCGAGGACAAACAAATCTTTTTTATAGAAAAGTGCGTAGACTTTTTAAAGGGGGGTAATAAAATGTTAAAAAAAGATCTTAGGCAGACCTTTCGGTCCAAGAAAGGTGTCGATTGCTTAAAAAGCCTTCGTACTTTGGTCAGACTAATTTCTCTTTTCCACTTTTCTTTTTAGAACTGTCAAAGTAACAGGTAGCACTGAAGGAAAAATTATAAGTGATGTCAAATTTACACAAAGAATTAAGTTGCTTTTTTTTCTTCTTCTTTTTTTTTCATCTTTAATGAAATTCAAACATCAATCTGTCCTGCATTCGGGATGACAAAACGGTACAAACTGTTCGCAAATTATACCCAAATTATGCACGAAAGTACACGAGTAAAGCCGGGAATTATTTGCAAGCAATTTGTACCGTTTTATCATCTTAAACGAAGGGCTGATTGGGTTTTTTCGTTCGGAGTTTGGGACAGTAAGCATGCACGAGAGGCCGGATGCAACACGTAAACTTATATGATCATAGATTATGTAACACGGAAGTTTAAATTCTTCAATTTCATTTCAAATTATGTCAATTTTCTCAACACTTTTAGCGGAGGAGGAAACCAAAGATCGCAATTCTGACGAATCTACTTCCGGGTTAGACAAGGTTTGTAAAGCCTCGGTTTGGAGATGGCGAAACGCTTACGAGCTTCTTGAAACACGCATTTGATTAGTTTCACCTGATAGTATAGGGCACCTTTTCTGAAGCCTTCGCAAGCGGTATACAGTAATTCACGTCGTGAAATTGACACTAATCATGATCAAAACCATTCATAATCACTCGCTCAGCGCTCCGATTAAACATTCCAAACATTCACTCAAAATACTCAAAACGCTACGAAATTGTACAAAAAAGAAAATAAAAAAACCCTACAAAATCATTCAGCGTTTCAACCAAATTGATCAAATAATTGCATGATTCTATTGGCTGGTTTTGATTTTTAAGCGTCTGATTTGTCTGTGAGTCACAAAATCAGAAATTACGTAGATTTAATTATATGGAGGTAAAAACATCGCTCTTCCGTCGGACGAAAACCACCGATTATTTTTACCTCCATTGAAAATCATCCAAAACCCACTCCTCACGCGCCTCCGATTTCTTTCCGAAAACGATTCTTAAAACATCCCCGTTGTCAATTTTACGACGATTCTAATTGTATATATGCTATCCAGCTGGTAGGGGACATGTTTTGTTACCCCTCCCCCCTCCAAAAAAAAAAAAAGAAAGAAAAAAAGAAAAAGAAACACACTGATTAAGATTACGTACTTATTGTCAAATCATTTATACATGTATAAACGAGATTTTAAAATTTAGTTGGAGAAGGTATGGGTATAAAATTTACTGAAATAAAATATTCCTTACTTTGGCGTTTTGATATTAATGGTTAAAACAGTAAAAAAATAAAGGTTTTCGATTAATTTGCTTTTTAAAAAATCCTCGAGATTAGATTTCTAGCATGCTGAAATATTTAAGCGAAGAAAAATTCAAGCTTGATGAATAACATATAGAAAATTGACCTTCGCCAATCAAAAACATATTTTTCATCTAATCACAGTAATTTTGTGATGCTTGATAATGGGTCACTAAAGAAACATTCCAGTGAAATTTGGTTGAAACCGATCTCTTAGATTTTAGGAAATGAATTTCAAAGTTTCCACTATACAACATATAGAGAAATGACCCCCACCCAAAGAAATGCTTATTTTTCCAATCACAATAATAAACTGATAGAGGATCAGTAAAATAACATTCCAGTAACCCTTGGTTTTAAATCCTTCGATCAGTTTCTGACAAAATGATTTTCTAAGTTTCCACTATACAACATATCGAGAAATGTCCTCCGCCCATAAAATTCATATTTTTCATCTGATCACAATAATTTTGTGTAGACTGATAAAGGATCAACGAAAGATCATTCCAGTGAAATTTGGCTGATATCCGTCAAAAGATTCTTAGAAAACTGGGATGTTAGAATATATGAAAAACTAGCCATGCTTATTATAGCCTTGTTTTTCAGTAGATTATAAGTCATTGAACTTTAGAGGGTCACTTAAAGATCATTCCAGTCAAGCTTGGTTGAAATTCATCCAGTAGTTTCTGAGGGTAAGATTTTTAAGAGAAGGTTCACGGACCTACTGACGCACGGAGGGAAGGATGCAAGTCAAACTCATTGCCATTACAATAGCCCTAGAGACCTTCGGCCATTGGAGCAAAAACTGCTCCAGTTCTAAATAATACAGAGATGGCCGATTTTTTTCTTTTTTTTTTTTAAAGAAATATATCAGATATGCCGTACCACTCCATGGAATCATCTTTGGACAAACGTTCACTGTTTTTCTAAAATAATTCTAATGTTATCAATGAGTTCAATTCGAAAAAAGACTGTTCAATTTATGTATTGAAATAAACCAGTCACCTGATTAATTCTTAATAGATAAAATCGTCCCATTGCAACGTTTCTTTTAAGTTTTAGTATACCACATGCAATCATGCAAAGATTAAGGACACCTCTCATATGAGCTTTACCTTGCGTACAGATCCAAAGACTATTTTTGGCTATTGAGGACAAAAACCTTTTCTATGGTTCATAATTGCCTAAAATACCGTATGAAATTAAAGCCTGTAATGCATTTTGAAGCATATGTTACTGTACATTGTTTATTTCGAAAGCAATTCGCAAAAATAATCAATGAACAGAAATGGCAATTACACATAACAATATCGTGAAATTGACAATCACTCCGATCAAAAACATTCTACATCACCCATTCAGTGCACCATTTGTGGCATTCAAAACTCACTCAATTAGCCAAAAAACACTCCAAAATAGTTGAAAATAATTGGAAATATTTTGAAACAATCATCACTTCTTTCGAATAGGTCAAACCATACCACAATTTTAAAGCGTCTTATTGGTGCATGAAGACACACATATATACTTAGGTTTTGTTAAAGGGGGGTGATAAATATCATAAATATCGTGTAGTTTGTACAAAAATAAGCAATATTGTATTATCTCCTTTAAATTTCACGAAAAAATCGCTCCACACGCTCATTTATTATCATTCCAAAACCATCCCAAAATCTTTCAACTTGTCAATATCAAGATATTGTTGCATGTAACTGTACTCAGTAACCGCACGTAAATCAGACTGCACCCGATATGATATCATGTTTTGTCTATAGCACAGTTAACTCTCCTCACATTTGTATTTTTGTTAGACACCTCTATAGCAAGTACCGACAGCAATGAGACAACAGATGTTCCAGAAAGTCCGGCACCAGGACAATCCATCAGCTTTACCCTTCCTATTGCTCATTTACCAGTAAGATAGCTTTCCTTTCCTAAAATGACATATGATCATGCACATTTTCAAATATACGCTTGGTCCGTCTCGCGAAAGTTAACTTTCCTAAAGTCCGAAAAATATCGATCATGGTTTGTTTGGAATGGCCAAATTTGAAACTTGTACCTTTGAAGCAATTTTCTGAATAAAGAACTATCCATTTTCCTAAATTGCACGATTATTTACTTCTTCTTGACATCTGCTGGGTAAACCTGTCTTTTTATTACGTCGCTCTAGTGTAAGACCGATTTTCTGATTTTTAATACCAGAAAATATCTGACATTGGCTGCGATGTTGCTCTCATTACACTTATTTTTTTATAATTGTGACCCGTCACTCGAAAGGGGACCGTCTGGAAACTATAGTAAATAATTATTTTAAAATAACATTGGGTCATGCATAGATTAATCAGAGGTCGCAATTGAAAATTCTTTCACGGGAGGGTAGATTTATTATTCTAGATTCAGAAAATAAGCAATGTGCGAAAAATTTCGATCCTAGTCAGCCTGCGAAGGCCGCGCAGTCTGACTAGGATCGAAACTTTACGCATTGCCTAGATGTTCCTTTTTCGCATGATGGGTCACATATTATGCTTTGCCTTTTCCGTATTTCTGTTGTAAGTCCTGGGTTACTGCTATAAGAAATCTTTATTCATAATGTTTAAGATTTTATGATTGTACAATAATAGCTTTGTTGGGAAATGCCATTGGTAATGAAAGTATCTGATATGCATATTACGGGGAACCAATTCTCACATGGACAAGAAAGACCAGTTAACATAATCTTAGATTATTCTTTTTTTAATTGATAGTGAAACATCATTATCAGCAATACAAAATTTCATTCATATCTTTTTCTATTATAAGTCAGTGCACATACGTTTATAAGTACGTGTAATATTTGGTAACTCTTTTTTCCAGCAAAGAGAATTAAAGAAAGAGGGATTTCTTTACAAACAAGGAGGGTAAGTTCATTAACTTTTTTTAAGATTCATCTTAAGCTTAACAGTTAGAATTATCGTGAAATTGACCCTCATTCCGATTAAAAACATTCTAAATCACTCACTCAGCGCTCCATTCATTCATTCTAAACACTCACTCAAAAGAATTCAAAAACGTTCCAAAACCACTTACAGAGATAAGTTAAACAACCCCATTCAAAACAAAAATAGCAAGAAAAAATCACGATTTCACTGACATAATTGACATTGCAAACGTCTGATTGGTTCATGTAAATATGGGAAAATTTTCATAGAACTTGTATTCTATCCTATAAAAGGAATGTAATTAATAGACCCAATTTTGTTCATCCTGAACGAAATTAGAAATATTGGATTACCTCCCTGTAATTTCACTCACATTTCACTCATTGCACTCATTATATTCCCAGGACGAAGTTATAGGGGGGGGGGGCATACTGGAATCAGATTGTTCGTCTGTCCGTCCGTTCGTGGACATAATTTTGTGTCCTCATCTCCTCCAACATTTAGTGACTGATTTTGCTGAAACTTTACAGAAATCTTCCCTGCAATAGGAACCTGCAATTTTCATTATGATTAATCAGCTGTTTCGGGAGTTATAGCCCTTTGCATTATTATCCTAAATAGAATATGTAAAATGGTGTTCTCTCTGTAGCTAAAGCTACTATTGATCAAACTTAGCAGGAATACTTCCTTGGTCAAGCTCTTCCGAAGTTGCCCAGAGAATTATAAACAATGCAGAACTCCGGTTGCCATTACAACAAAAAGGGCGAATTTCAGAAAACTTTACAAAAATTTTCTCTGAATCAATAAGGCTTGCAGCTTTGATATTTGGTATTTAGCATCATCTAGTGGACCTCTACAATGATCAAATTAGGCTTCCTGGGTCAAAATTGGCCGTCACTGAGGTCACAAGTTTGAACTTAGGCTCATATAGTAAAAACTTTTTAACATCTTCTACGAAACAAAAGTGCACACAGATTTAATTTTTGGTATGTAGCATCATCCTATAGACCTTTACCAATATTGTTCATACTATGGACCTTTGTCAAAATAGGCCTATCTCCAGAGGTCACAAATTTAACATGACTCATATAATGACAACTCATAAATCTTCTTCTCCAAAACCACTTTTATATTTGGTATGTAGCATCACCTGGTGGATCTCTATCAAGGTTGTTCAAATTATGGCCCCAGGGTCAAAATCTTCCCGTCCTTTTGAGATCACAAGTAATGCTAAATTTTACATAGGAGCATATAAGTGATATTTTCTAAAAATCTTCTTCTCCAAAACAGAAGGCCTACAGCTTTGATATTTGGTATGTGTCATCATCTATTAATTAACTATTTCAGAAGTTCTTCACTAATTTTGCTGCAGCTTTAATGGAGTCAGCAGCTGCAGTTTCCATTATGATTAACTATATCAAGAGTTATGCCCCTTTGATTTATTTTATTATATACCATATAGAGAGAATAAATCATGACAGGTTGACAGATTAAAAAAAATCAAAGTGGATCCCATGTTTTTTCCGAAACATAAACGCCTTCTTCGACATTGCACGAAGTCCATAATTTCCACCTTCAATGTAGGCCCTAAAGCAAAATCGCTATTTTTTACAGTCATTGTCCTTCATTGACCTAATATTTGTAAAAAAAAGATTGTCCACTTGATAAATCATGTGCTCCAACATTTCAATGGTTACAATTTTGCCTCATTTAAAATGAGGCGACAGTGGGAGGTATTTGTCAGCCCTTATAGGCGATAGTTCTAGTTCAATTTTATTCCAAAATTATTCACCTAGTAAATTTAACAATGTTCTTAACTGTAAGATATGCGTCGGGTGGAAAACTTGCATGCTCAATAAGCATAACCTTAGCTGTTACACCAGTCAAAAATGAATAACGAATGATAACTTTCGTTATATCATTGAAAACGTAATGCCGACGAATAAAAACTATGTCTATTGTCATTTTCTTTAAAGATATTTTGTTAATATTCAGAATGCTACATTTCACCTGTATCGAAATTCAAATATCTCTTTGTAAATCAATTTAGCCCTAATCATGATAAAGGATGGAAGAAAAGATACATTCGCTTTGATGGACAAACATTGCGGTATTACCCTAATGAAAAGGTAACCATTGTGAATCATTGTCACATACGTAGACTGTACCCAAATTCAAAATTTAAATTCAAACGGGAACAGGAAACATAAAGCGAATTGACTCTTGTAATATGCATAATTTTGGATCTATTCCCTATTTCTCTGCAAAATGTTGTTTTTTATTTTGGAACTTTCAGTGTATGGTGTGAAATAAAGATGTCAATTAACATGCTGAAGCACAATTCTGATTTTATCAGATTTTATTGGATTCGTACCCTGAAGAACCTTGTAGAACCAATCTATATTTTGACTCAACTGTCTCCTCGTAAATCTGCAGGGTACTCATTCAATAGAATTCAGTATTATACTCGATCATGTTAACTTACCAGGGCTTGTGCTGGTGTTTTATTTTTAGTTTTTTTTTTTGTTTTTTTTTTTTAGATTTATGAGACATTGACCTTAAGAGTCAGTGTGGTAGATGACACTGATTTGGTATTATTGATGATCTTTAGTAATATTCTTTTTAGTAATTCAATTGATTCTTTTCTTTAATGCTTTCCGATGGATTATCATGATTTCTCTTTGAATTTCCACTAGATAATTTCATCGCCAAATACTAGTAAGTGAAATGATCCCCACCCCTCCAAAATTTACAAAGTGATAAATTCTTATTTTTGTTCTACTTAAAATATTTGACGTAATCTCAGGTGGACCAAATAAACTATAGACGTCTTGACCTTGCTATGCCCCGCCTTAAGAGAATTATTCTTAAGGGTGTTACTTTTATCTTTCATATCGGCGATAAAGAAACAGAATATCACTTCCTTTTTACTTGGAAGATCAATAAATCCTCGATTTCGTGAACATCTAAATGCTATATTTTCCGTCGTGGCCGTTACACTGAAACAACTATCTTTATATCATCATTGTTATTTTAGACAACGGCGTCTCTGAGAATTATTCCTGTGGGAATTATGGAAGATGTTGCACACGAGGTAATCATTTATTTAGATATAAGACAATAAGCAAGCATCTTCATAATATTTCCAACAACTTTACATGTTCAAAATGCACAGACATCGGGTAGCATAGCAAATCATACAATGCACCAAGAATATTCGCTGCTCATCAGAAGAAGGATTAAGGAATTGTTTATATACAGAGGGCACAGTGAAGACACCTGACTAGGCTGTGCGGATGCACGGACTACCCAGAATCTTTTCTTTGCGCACATACGCAACTTTTGGAAACTTCATGCATATGCTCAAATGGAAAAATAATGTTTTTTTTTTGTTCTTTTATTTTCATTCAACAGTTTTCAAAGATTATCCAATCTGTTGTCAGTTAATGTACATTTTTTAATATAGTTTTATTCCAAATTTTCTCCTACTGTCTTATTCAAATATAAGTAGCTCGAAAGATTTTTTCTAGTTTTTTACTTTATATTTTCTTTCTTTATTTGTTCGCTTATTTATTGATCTAATTTTCTGCTGTGAAAGCATTATAATTTCCGGCGGTAGATATTCGCTATCCCTACTTTTTCTTAAAGACCGGAGTTAACAATCTCAGATGATGATATTTAAGAAATTTATCCTACTCCTCATTTATTCTTTATTTCACAGGAAACAAAAAGAAATTCAACATCTTCTCTGATAGGTGTAAGTAAAAACTCGATCTTATTAAATGCAATGTTGCATATATAGTTATTATCTCAGCATAGGGAGTAAGTTGTTCATACATTTTCCAAAACTAGGTACGGAATACTCCATAAAAGACGCCTAATTACATAAGCACTTACTTTGAGCTTCTTGATCATGTGGCGACGATTTCGAATTTCTTGTGTGACAGGACCTCCATGTACATATTTTTAACACTAAGAACGTTTTTGTCATTAAGATCACTTACAAGAATGAGATACCAATTCAACCTGAAGGTCAAGGTAAGCACAAATAAGTACCGTAAAATCTCTAAAATGGCCCTCTACACTATCGGATGAAACTTTTTTCAAGTTTAACATGCTCCCTGATGATTCATTATCCCAAACGTAGGGCTGGGATCTATTTTGTTTTCAAATTTATATACGCAAAATTTATCCTTTCGTTGATTTATTTGTTTTTCAAGACGTCAGCCTAAGTACTGATTGTGACGTCACATGAACCCAAATACAATATTACGCGCTTTCATGTCTGCGCCCTCATTATTCCAAAGGTCTATTCCTTACAATCGCACAAGGTACCTGATAAGGGTCTATCCATCTCGTAAAATAAACGATGTTCAAGTCTCGGGCATTAAATGTAGCTATTACAAAAATATTTATGTCATGCATGTCCACGTACATTTCCCATGTGTAATGTAATTTGCATATCTATTAAACAGGGTGCTGCGAAGTCATACAAGTTCATCCTGAAGACATTTAATCGCACGTATCTTTTTGCAACTGATAACAACGGTAACTAACTCTTCCTCTTTATTATCTTATCTACATTTGCAAATCATTGATGACTTAATTATTTACGCTTTCATTACCTACTTTATTTGATATCTGAAATAAGACCTAAAATACCCGAGTACACATGTGCCCCGTCAGCCAAGAAGGGGCTATTTGGGTAGTACCTAAAGTTTCGATAGAAGTCAGACTGCTTACTTATTTACAGAGATCCCAGATTGCCCTTCTCGTGTTACGAGTCAAGTTTGTCTGACGTAAATTTTAAACGGATTCTTCCTTTTCTTTACACTGCTTTTATTTCATAAAAGATGAATTTATGCAAAGAAAAAATAAATAGACGAACAAGTAAAACGTTTGTATATAATTTCAAGCCTTTTGTACACTTTTGTTCTTTCGTCTTCTTGTTTAGCTATCTAGATTGAAAGTGTATAGTTGTAATTTTTGCAGTCTGTCTGATTGAATCTTTTTCTCGGAGTTTAGAAATGTAATTTTAACTATCTTACTTACAGATAACTGTATACAATGGGTCTGCTCCCTTTCAGAGGCAATACTCAACAAAGACAAGGAAAATGTAAGTCATTTGCTGTAAACTACGGTACCCCCCCTCCCCCCCCCCCCCCAAAAAAAAAAAAAAATCTTTGTCATATGAATTATAAAAAATAAACTCCGCTGTAAACGATATAGGTAAAAATGTATGTTTTGCAATGAAGCGTTGAGGCGAACACTGACTCATTGGTCCGAAAATCACACAAGTCCAAGGTGAACAAAATTAGCGATATTTCTTACCTCCCTGTATTGGAAATATACGTACTTTTCTGTTTGCGTGCCTTCGCAACCATACAATTTAAAATCCACAACATCCAATAGAATTGTAGTATTATTTTATTGATTTGATTTAATGATTTATCCTAATGAACGATTTCAAAATAATTCTAACGATTTTAGAGCGTTTTTGATTGATTTGGGTGAGTGAATGATTCAGAATGAATTTGATCGGAATGGGTGTCAATTTCACGATGTATTTAACTTAAACAAATTTCTTACGTATTTTCTCTCTAAAAATATGTTCATGCTATTCAACCGAAGTTAAGAAGTTAAAGTCACTAATCGACGATACACTTATTTAGACATACAACAAATCTAATTTCAATTTCATTGGAGAAAATATTCTAATGTTTGATACTTTTAATAATTCCATTTATAACTTTAAAGAGTCAAGCTGGTGTATCAATTGGTGGATCTACAGGGAAACCAGATATTCAGGTAGATATCAACTACTTTATCACTATGCAAATAAGAACAATTATAAAACTACCGTCCATTATTTAATGGGACTGTTAAGGAATAAATTGTTGACACTGTGTGCAGGCCGACAAAGGTTGAGAAACACAGTATTTTGTAGCTTCACTATGTCCAGCAAAGCTTATGTCGTGGCGAGTAGTCCGTAGTGCGTCCGTCGTAAACTTTTCAAGTAAACGTATTCTACTATGCACCTACTGGGCAGAATGTCACAAAATTTCACAGGAATGATCCTTGGGATATGCTTTCTCAAATTCCTTCTTTAAATTCTGATCGGGTTGATAGCTCGGGCGCTACGGACTGGCGAGTCACAAAAAAAATCGGACCCTAATGATGAAATTATAAAAAATCTTTCTCCGAAACTACTGATCAGAATTCAAACAAACATTACAGAAATTATCCTCGGAACATGCTCTTTCAGTTTCTTATGTTAAATTCCGGTCGGGTTGATACTTTGGGCGCTACAGGCTCACTTTCACCATAGAAGGGGCCTCCAATGGTGAAATATAAATAACAATCTATCTTCATTTCTTTTGTTACATTATGGTCTGTTTGATGGCATGGGCGCTTTTGGCTATCGCGTCATCAACAAATGGTCCATGTGGGTCTTTTTTGTAATCTTTTTCTTTGAAACTACTTTTCAGAAATCAACCAAAAATCACTAAAATGAACATAAAGATATGCTCTCTCAGATTTCTTTGGTAAATTATTGATGGGCAATAACATGGGAACTTATTAGTTTCACGTCAGCAAAAGGGTAAAAAAAATCTTAATGTCTAAAACTAGGCAAAGGATATGAATGATTTTGTGTAGAACTGCATTAAGTCGATAATAAAGGTTGGGAATTTTTAGCCTTTAGCCTACTTTCTTAAAAATTCAATTATTTGATCTAGAGCTATATTCTGCGACGTATAAGTATTGGTAGACGATTGTTACTGACTATTACATCCTGTTGAACCTTTGACCCTGATAATGACCTATGGCCTACTTTCTTTAATTTAGAACTAGGACTATTTTAAATCAATAGTAAGATTTACATTTCTGCTTTCTAAAAATCTTCATTTACTGAAATTTCACTTAAAACAAATTAATGGTTTCCTGTGGTCAATACCAGTGATGCGATACTTGGCCCTCCTGGGTCTGTATTTCATGTTTCATTGTTTTTTTAATCAGAAAAATCAATTCATCAAACTAATTTCGAAAAACAGCTTCATATCAACATATGATGAATCCAATCTAATATTTGAATGAGAATTTTATGGAAATCCTGACATCTTTCTGCATGACGGATTACATCTGAACAGCATAAGAATGTTGAAGGCATCCTCTCAAACCTAAAAAAATCATACCATCAGCACTAAATTATAGTTTGACACTTATGTCATTTGTTCTATTTTTAAATATGCTTTGAATCATTATTGATAACTTTGATATATTCCTGTGAAATGATGATGTTAACTAGTAAGGAAACATGAATAGTTGAAAACTTTCCCAACCCTTAATGTGTTTCAATATCATTTTCTATTGCAGGGACCAATGAAGATTGGAAGAAAAAGTAAGAAGTTCCATGCTGCACTGAAAGGAGAAATATTTCGCTATTATTATAACAAAGAGGTACACGTCCAATATATGCTTATATCAACCCTTACCTTTTTCAGTATCATTAACATTTAAAACATTGACTCTCATTCCGATCAGAACCATTCTAAAACGCTCACACATATGAGCTCCATTTATTCATTCCGAATACCCATTCAAACCATTTAAAAAACGCTTCTAAAGCAATGGAAATATATGACACACAACCGTATTCAAATAAATATAGTCAAAAAATCATGATTTCACCGAGACCAATTGTGGCATATATTTATTAATTTAATCTTGGATCTCATATTTCAGTAACGTAATGACGTTC
Source organism: Fragum whitleyi (assembly GCA_948146395.1). Taxonomy (NCBI): domain Eukaryota; kingdom Metazoa; phylum Mollusca; class Bivalvia; order Cardiida; family Cardiidae; genus Fragum; species Fragum whitleyi. The sequence continues at coordinate 5,304,867 of OX411549.1, forward strand.
GCTTATGCAAGACATAAAAACATAATACACAACCATAGAAACTTCTTTAAAGTTCAATTCTTTCTTTTCTGCTTATGCTCTTTTGTAATGTGTCTTCTATAATATATTGATTATGAATTGTAATTGAATGTGTTTTAAAAGGATCTTCATGTAATTGGAGGAAATAAAGATTTGAATTGAATTGGACTTAAATGTTATTCGTCTTTAACGATTTCGACATGTTTTCTAATGGTTTCGGAGCGTTTCTGATCGATTTGAGTGAGTGTTTGGAAGGAACGAATAAATGGAGCGCTAAGTAAATGATTTAGAATGATTGTGATCGGTATGAGACTCAATTTCACCATGTTGTTAACAGCATTCAGCATCTGCAGCCAAGTGTGGCGTCCCCCTGTCGTGTTCTTTTTGTAGATTAAGCAATATTTTTCATAACATTATTCTAACATTGATGATAACTACCATGATGGCTTAATCATTGAGAAATGTTGTCATTTGAAATCATAAATCATTTCTTATGTTAAAAAAGCCATAACATTCTTAAGATTCCATTGGTAATTTTATATACATGTCAAGATAGTAAGTTTACATCATTAAAAAGAAATATGTACAAAACTTGATTCCGTTTACGGGTCATTATATGAAAGTGATTTTATCTTTTATAGGACTTTGAAATAGACTGCCCTGTCCACGAGCTAGACATTCGAGTAACGCGCGCAAAGAAACTGGACGAGCTTAAACTACAGTTATACGGTGCTCCAAACCAAAAACTCGTGTAAATAATTATTTTAGTTGATTCTTCTTGACATGTCGGAATGACTCTATCAGCAATAGTTTTTATACCTTGGATAGGCAAGAATTGCTAATTCAGATGTTAAGCAATGCTGAGTCCCCAAGTGTCGGCCAGTTACGTATACTGCATTTAACAATTGAGAGTAGCGTAATGTTTAACGTCATGGCTCCGAGGGGGACGTTAAATAGAATCGGAGTCAATGTTAGATTTTGTATTAAACTTAATGTGGTCTTACTACCGATTCAACTGATATATAGTAGAGTGAAATGAACTAATTTCATTTTTAACGCAGATATAGCTTTATTCGACAATAATTAAATATCTAATTTCATACACTTTAAACAGAATTCAGAACCATCTATCGTTTGAACGACGTGTCCACACAATGTTATAAGTTTAGGTTAATGCAAAAAAACTTTCCGTAATAAATCTTCTGGATGTTTTCTCTTCATTGAGTTTTTAATTTGAATTATTCGCTAGGTTTCATTTCGAAAGAGCAGAAGAAAGAGATCAATGGAAAATGTTTTTCGATGAAGCTTGGATCAAAATAATCGGAGGTAACGAGGTAACACTGACATCATAACATACATATATTTACATATTATTTTTTCTTTTTTTTTTTAAATCTTTCTACTGACTTTTTAGCTCACCTGAGCACAACGTGCTCAAGGGGAGCTTTTAGGGTGGTCATGAATCCGTCGTCCGTCGGTCGTCGAAGATCGTCCGTCGTCAACAATCTTCAAAACTTCTTCTTCTCCTGAGAACCACTTGGCCAATTTCAATGAAACTTTGCCAGGGTGACCCTTTTTGAAAATTGTTCGCTAAATTCTGATTGGTCCATGAATATTGGCGTGACAGGGCGTGGCATTTTTTCACTTTGAAATCTTTGAACAACATCTCCTCCTGAACCACTAGGTCGATTTCAATGAAACTTTACCAGAATGTTCCATAGGTGACCCTTTTCTTAAATTGTTCGAAAAATCTTGATTGCCCATAAATATGGGCGTGGCAGGGCGGGGCTTTATTTGAGCCCGAAATCTTTGAACGATATCTCTTCCTGAACTACTAGGCCAATTTCAGTGAAACTTTACCAGAGTCTTCCTTTGGGTGATCCTTTTAAAAAATGTTCGTAAAATTTTGATTGGCCCATAAATATGGGTGTGGCAGGGCGGGGCTTATTTTGAGCCCAAAATCTTTGAACGACATCTCCTCCTGAACCCCTAGGCCGATTTCAGTGAACTTTACCAGAGTCTTCCTTTGGTGACTCTTTTCTGAAATTGTTCGCAAAATTCTGATTGGCCGATTAATATGGGCGTTGCAGGGCGGGGCTTAATTTTAGCCCGCAATCTTTGAACGACATCTCCTCCTGAACCACTGGGCCAATTTCAATGAAACGTAACCAGTATGTTCTTTTGGAGACTCTTTTCAAAATCTGATAGTGAAATTTTGTTTGTATCATTAATTGGGCATGGTAAGGGGGGGGGGGTATTTTGAGTGGCCTCAGTAAAAAATGGGTGGACAGGATCACTTCAAGTTCTTGGAATAATATCTCTTCATCAGCAAATGTGAATGAAACTTTGTCAGAAAGTTACTTCGATGGGTTCCACTGGACCAATAAAATTAAGGTGAGCGGTTTAGGTCCATTTTGGCCCTCTTGTTACTTTATTTTTCCGCTTTCTTTTTGTGTGAATTCCCTTTAAATGAGAAATCTATATCCCTAACAAAGATATAATAGTAATTCTTGTATGTGATCATGATGTCGTAATTAAAGAAATGTGATAATGAGCATGACCTTTCAAAGGAAGTTACTGAAACAGTTTAAACTCGCCATGTAAGTAATTTCCTGGGCACGTCGAAGAATTTTCTTTTTGTTCCAGATTGTCAAAGAAATAAAACAGAACCAAGACAATAGAACATGTGCTGACTGTACCTCCGAAAGTATGTCTAGTTCATGAAAATATGCAGTGGATATGCAGTCTGAGAAACGATAATGCATAAATTCAAAAATTCATGACTTTGTGCTTTCATTTCTTAAATAAATCATCAAAACAATGTTGTTTTTGGAAAGGTTTGTTATCATTACAAGCCATTCAGTCAATTAAGAATATTATTAACTGTTTCGACTGACTGTTCCTGTCTTAGTGACACATCTAGATTAATTCTGTTCATTTTGCTAAGCGTTGTCATGCGCAAAAAATTCGTTCATTTTTGTTTTTTGTTTTAAATGGGTTTTACGCCGCTTTCAACAATTTCGCAGTTATATCGCTGCGGTCGGAGCACCTAACAATGGATTCCTGTTATTTCTTTCACCTGTACTACCATTACACCCTTTAATAGCCTCCGACTGCTATCTCACTTAGGTTTACGATTAACTACCCATTGGTGAGAGACAAACGTCGGAAAGGATATTTGCCGCCACCGGGTCGTTCAACATAAATTGTAAATTAAATATGACAAACATGACATACATCATCCTTTAAAGTTATCAGCTTCATTAAGGAATAGTGCGACAAGTACGCGTAAATAATAATGTGTTTGTATTTTTGGGTGGAAATTATGACTATCGTTTCCTAAGATGAAGTTAAACATTCCTAGGAATTTCCTCAAAACTTACTGGTACCAGTTGTAAATATATGGCACATATATGCACATTATTATCACCCTTCATATTCTACTTTAAATATATTACAAAAGTTGACTCGCAGTATGATAGTTTTTATTATTTATAGAATAACAAATTTTTTCCGCTAAAGCTCTAGAGGATTATTTATTGAGTCTTAGAACTCGAAAATGTGGTTAAATTTTCAATAAATAACGGTAATAATTTTGTTATTATAATGCTTTCGTGACTAACTTTTTACTATTCCATGGGAAATAAACCCGGAGATAACACGTGTCTAACAACTGCGGACTAGTTTCTTCGATATTATACGCCATTTCTTTTCCACCAACGTAAGAGACCGTAAGGAATGATATTCGACTGTACCCTTTATATTTGGGTCTTAAATTAAAAATGTGAAATAAACGTATTTTCACACTTAATTATTCTTAATTAGTTAAGGCGAATATCAGCATACAAACACACGCATCTAGTACGCCATCATCAATCTTAGATTCAAAATTGGCGAGGGATGTCTTCATTTTTCTCATCATGACTTGTTTAGTTAAGTCGATGGGTAGGTACCAATCGGGAACCTTCGGCGATTCTACGGAATAGACCTCGGGAATAATACGGGCGCTGTCATGAAAGCCCGTCATTTCGCACGTGGGTTTATATGACGTCACAAGCATCAAAGATCCTTCGAAGGATGACGATGCATAAAACGAAATCAAGGATAGACAAAGAGTGGCCATATTATGATTTAATAACAAAACGCAGTATGTTACTGCGTTTTGTCATCAAATCATAATATGCCCGAAATTTCTTGACAGATGATCGGAAAGAATTAACAAATTGTGATTTTCTTAACGCGTATTAAATAACCGAAGTACCACTAGAAACCGAATTACCTAAAAAATGACCCAAAATAACTACACTTACTTCCGAGGTACTTTCCAGTTTACGGAAAAGTCCGAGCGATGTTCCGAATGGGGTAGGTACGGCCTTGGACAAGGCCTAAATGCAAGCACGTCGGAAATTCAAATGTCGTTATGAGACAGAGTTTAACAACTAAATTAATTGCGTTCTTAATTATCAAAAAATATATATATATATGCGAGGGGTTTTCTTGTCGATCGACCATCTCCACAAAATTTGTTATGATTAAAAACTGTCGTGTAGCTAATTCTTAGCAACATCTATCCAATCTCACACTGGTTACTTATCACGAGATGAACAAAATTCCTCCATTGTCGTGTAAATGTTCAATTTTAAATCTATCAACGCATCCGGAAAAACTTAACCTGTGTTAACAATATTCGCATGTGTAAACATTCTGGTTCTACATCGTTTTAATCTACGTCACAAATCACGTCATCGGTAAAACATATTCGACCAAGTAAAACAATTCGCTCGATTTTTCCCAAATAAAACTTAATCTTTTCAATTACTCTTTAGAGTTGATAGTTGCATTGCCCGCACAATTTACCTACTGGGATTAAAATTAAGATTTGTACTAGGGCGGAGTTGAACAGCCACTCGAAACTTTTTTCAATGGTTGACGCTCATTTAACCACTATGCGATTACATGCAGTATAAAGACTTTGCATGATAGAATGATTATTTATAACAAACGGAAGTGTCTATTTTAAACTAAATATACAGACACTAGTTTTGTGTTTACCCCTCGGTGTATTATTTCTCTATTTACAGCGACCAACTGGGCTTCAATCAATCTTGGTATAGTTCTTTGTATCCAGTGTGCAGGTTAGTTTATCAAAATGCATTTGCAGATATTGAATAGTATACATTTAATGATTCAAGTTCGTTTACAACCTTTCATAGATTCTTTAATGAGAATATTGTTATGTATAAGCTATAAATAAACCTAATGGTATTTACCGTGTCTATTTTTAGACTGGGAATTTTCTTATCTCTTGATTCTGTTAGGTAAATGTATGTAGAATATTGTAGATCTTTCTAGAAAGGCCTTTTAGAAAGTGATTCAGACTCTAGAGTATTCTTATGTTCTATGCTATTCCAGATTGTTCTATAGTATTATATAAAGGGGTTCCTACAGCATTCTTGGTTCACTTGATTTAGACTTATGGTTTCATTTAGTAGTACTGTGTTAAACTAAAAGGGGATTTCTTGTTATCTTAAAAGTGTGTTTAAAAGCGTGTTTAATTTTAAATTCGGATATTATTGGACTTATTATTTGTGGACCAGGAACTTAATTAAATTGGATCTAAAATTAAAACTTTAGGATTAAACATTCAAGGTATTGTAAATTGTTTTTGTATTAATTTCATATTGTCAATAATTCTGGTATTATTGTCAATAAATATTGTTAATTGTAAAGTTTGTTGCTGGCTTCTTTGTTCGTGTTACATTGGCACGTAACAATTTGGGGGCTCGTCCGGGATACGAATATCAGACAAACAAACAAAACAAAACAAATCAAACAAATTCTTTATTTAAATCTACTGTTCAAAATTATTTAAGAAATTAATTTCATATTTCAATTTTGATAAATCTAGAGTGCACTTTCACTATCATTTATCGAAATCTTACATTCTTATTCGAATACAGCAACAAGCTACCATGTCTTTTGACTTAGAAAAATTTACGCACGAACCTTCCGTGGAGCTATTGAATTTGGGTAAAAAGTCTGATTTGCTCAATCTTGCCAAGCATTATGAATTAAAAGAAGTCAAGTCCTCTTTGCGAAAGCATGAAATTAAGAATATTTTGGTTCAATATTTTGTTGATGAGGACATTTTTTGATGAAAAGGCTCTGTCTCTCATTGTTGATGTTCCATCAGTTTCAAGCTCAAGAGATCTTGAACTGTTAAAACTTCAACAAAGGGAGAAGGAATTGGAAATAGAAAGAGAGAGAGAAGAGCGGAAATTTCAAGAAAAGCAATTATAAATTGAAAATGAAAGAGAAAGAGCACAAAGAGAAATTGAAGAAAAAGAAAGAGAAAGGCAATTTCAAAGGGAAAAGGAAGAAAGGGAAAGAGAAAGAGAAGAGAGAGAAAGGGAAAAGGAAGAGCGAGAAAGAGAAGAGAGAGAAATAGAAAGAGAGAGGGAAAGAGAAGAAAGAGCATTTCAATTACGATTAAAAGAATTAGAAATACAAGATAGAGCAAATCAGCCCAGAGATATGTATAATGACCATTTTGATGTAACAAAACATTTTAGGCTTGTTCCTCAATTTCAAGAAAATGAAGTTGATACATATTTCGAACATTTTGAAAATGTTGCAAATAACTTGAAATGGCCAAAGGAGCACTGGACCTTACTTCTTCAAAGTGTCTTAGTAGGAAAAGCTCGCAATATTTATTCGCAACTTAGAACAGAACAAAGCAATGATTATGATACTGTAAAAGAACTCATTCTCAAAGGTTATGAGCTGGTTCCAGAAGCATACAGACAACAATTTAGAAGTTGTAGAAAAGAATCTGGCCAGACTCACGTTGAATTTGCAAGAAACGAAGAAAATATATTTGACAGGTGGTGCTATTCTAAGAAAATAGACCAAAATTATGATAATCTTAGACAACTTATATTAATTGAACAATTCAAAAATTGCATTCAATCTGACATTAAGTCACATTTAGATGAAAAAACTGTTGAAACTATACATGAAGCAGCTTGTTTAGCTGATGATTACTACCTTAAACACAAAAATTCTTTCGTTAATAAAGCAAAACCTGCTTCCTCACATCCCCAAAATAAATCTATGTCTGGTGATTCATCTAGCATGTCTAGTCAATCGAATTCACCTAAACCAAAGTCTACTGGTGAAACCAATGTTCAAAATCCCTTATCTCGAGTACATTGTACTTTTTGTAAAAATCCAGGTCACCTTATTTCAGAATGTTTTAGATTAAAAAGGAAGAAGGAACTGAGTGTAGCCAAACCTACAGGGCTCACCAGCCTTCAGCCTAAATCACAGCCTTCTTTTGAGTTAAATTCAATTGTTAAGGCAGAACCAAATTCTGATTCCTGTATGGAGATTTTTGAACCGTTCATGTTGGATGGTTTTGTATCACTTTCAGGTGAAATGTGCCCACCTACCCCTATTAAAATTTTAAGAGACACAGGGGCTTCTCAATCTCTTATTTTAGCAGATGTTCTGCCTTTTTCTGAGAAGACTTCGTCTGGTACTAGTGTCCTTATTCAGGGTGTAGAGTGTGGTGTTATTAATGTTCCTCTTCATAAGGTTAATTTGTCCTCAGATTTGGTTACTGGTTCTGTGGTTGTTGGTGTTAAACATTCTTTACCATTTAAAGGTGTACATTTATTGCTAGGCAATGACTTAGCTGGAGATAAGGTTGTTGTTAATCCTCTTGTAACTGACACACCTAATGTAGGTCAAACAGATGATCCTATTTTGCAGGAAATACCTGATTTGTACCCTTCATGTGCAGTAACTCGGGGTATGGCTAAAAAAGCTTCCTTGAAAATTTCAAATGATATTGACTTAACTGATACTTTTGTTGGTCAATATTTCAATGACGAGATTAAAAAGTCTTTTAATCTTAGTCTGCCTGATACTCAGACAGACTCGTCAAAATTTTGTCAGTCATCTCCAAGGTCAAATGACCAAGGTCATGAAACACATTCAAAGTCAAAGTTAATCCAGGAACAGCAAAATGATCCTGAGATTTCAAAGATAATTGATAGGGCATTACCCGAAAAAGAAATGTCTCAGAATCCTGTTTGTTACTATAAAAAGAATGGTATTCTGATGAGAAAATGGCGACCATTTGATGTCCCAGCTGATGATGATTGGGCTGTTCATCACCAAATTGTTGTTCCAAAGTCTTATCGCCGTGAAATACTTAGTATAGCCAATGAAAGTCCAATGTCTGGTCATTTAGGTGTAAACAAGACTTATCAAAAGATTATGACTCACTTCTTTTGGCCTGGACTAAAATCGGACGTTTCCGAATATTTTAAAAGTTGCCATACTTGTCAAATGGTAGGGAAACCTAACCAAGTTATTCCAAAAGCAAGGTTACAACCCATTCCAGCTTTTGATGAACCTTTCAGTCGGATAATAATAGACTGCGTTGGTCCTTTACCAAAAACCAAGTCAGGTTCTGAATATTTGTTGACAATTATGTGTGCTTCTACTCGCTTCCCAGAAGCAATTCCTTTAAGAAACATTAAGGCAAAGTCAATTATTAAGGCTCTTGTCAAATTCTTTACTTTTGTTGGCCTTCCTAAATCAGTTCAGTCTGATCAAGGATCAAACTTCATGTCAGGCATATTCCAACAGGTTATGCATGAATTAGGTATCAAGCAATATCGGTCATCTGCTTATCATCCTGAAAGTCAAGGTGCTTTAGAAAGATTTCATCAGACCCTAAAGAATATGATAAGGTCATATTGTTTCGATACTGAGAACAATTGGGATGAAGGTATTCATTTGCTATTATTTGCAGTCAGAGAATCTGTTCAAGAATCTCTTGGCTTTAGCCCCTTTGAGTTAGTTTTTGGTCATTCTGTTCGTTGGCCATTAACACTCTTAAAAGAGAAATTTCTTGCTGATGATGAAACACCCTTGAACTTGTTACAGTATGTTTCTGACTTCAGAAATAAACTGTCTAGGGCATGTGAGGTTGCTAGGTCAAATCTTAAATCATCTCAGAGCAAAATGAAGGCAAGATATGACAAGCATAGTGTTGATAGGAAATTCGAACCAGGTGATAAAGTCCTTGCTCTTAAACAGTTAAAAAAGTATTTTGACAGAGATAGCTCTATTTCAAAACCAGTTACAGTTGTAAACACTGTCCCACAACAATCAAATATGATTGAATCAGAAGTTAATTCAGACTTTAGTGAAAAATCTGTTCCTGGTCCGCCTAAACTTGAGAACTCTGAAATACTAAAGAATCTTGACGACAAACTTTCACATTTGGAACCATTTCAACGAGAAGAGCTAAAACAGTTGATTAATGAATATAAACACTTGTTTCCTGACATCCCCACAAGAACTGATAAAATATATCATGATGTCATTGTGGAAGATTCTCAACCAATAAAACAACATCCTTATAGAATGAATCCAGTGAAACAAAAAGCCCTTCAAGATGAAATGAATTACTTATTGGAGAATGACTTTATTGAACCCAGCCAAAGTAATTACAGTTCACCATGTATATTAGTTCCAAAGCCAAATGGAACATACAGAATGTGTACTGACTATCGAAAAGTGAACTCTGTGACAAAAACTGACTCTTTTCCAATACCAAGAATTGATGACTGTATTGACAAAGTCGGTAATTCTAAATATGTCACCAAATTTGACCTTCTCAAAGGATTCTGGCAAGTTCCGCTCACTGATAGGGCTAAAGAAGTATCAGCATTTGCTACTCCAACTGGTCTGTACCAGTACAAAGTTATGCCGTTTGGGATGAAAAATTCTCCTGCGACGTTTCAGCGGCTTGTAAATATGGTTATAGCTGGCTTAGATGGCTGTGACGCATACATTGATGATGTCATCATCTATACAGATACATGGAGTGACCACCTTCAAAGAATCAAACAATTCTTCGACCGTCTCAGTGATGCAAAATTGACTGTTAATCTTGGAAAAACAGAATTTTGTCATGCTACTGTTACTTTCTTAGGACATCTTGTGGGACAGGGTCAAGTTAAACCTTTAGAATCTAAGGTCAATGCTATCTCTGAGTTTCCTGTGCCTGCTACTAAAAAGCAACTGATGCGATTTCTTGGTATGGCTGGCTACTATAGAAAGTTTTGTAAGAATTTTTCTATAATAGCTGAACCTTTAACAAATTTATTAAAGAAAAATGTTAAGTTCAAATGGAATGATAACTGTCAAGTTGCCTTTGATCGCTTAAAAGCCATACTAAAGAGCACACCAGTTCTTTTAGCACCTGATTTTTATAAATGTTTCAAATTAGCTGTTGATGCAAGTGATGTTGGTATTGGTGCTGTTCTTTTGCAAGAAGACGATGATGGTATAGATCATCCAGTTTGTTATTATTCTAAAAAATTAAACAAACATCAGAAAAACTACTCCACCATTGAAAAGGAATGTCTTGCTCTGATTTTGGCAATCCAACATTTTGAAGTTTATTTAACATCTGCAACTTCTCCTATAGTTGTTTTCAGTGACCACAATCCCTTAAGTTTTCTTCACAAACTTAAGAGTAAGAACCAAAGATTATTGAGGTAGAGTTTGTCACTTCAAGAATTTGATCTTGATGTAAGACACATTAAAGGAAAAGACAATATTATACCAGATGCTCTGTCAAGAGTCTAAAATTTTGAATTGTCTTATCTTTAATATAAAATTGAATTTAACAGTACCATTTCACTATATTTTTTGTTTATATGTATATATGTTTGTATATATATCTCTTTTTCAATTCTTTTGATGAAAATTGTTTGTATTTTCATGCTAGATGTGCTGAAATGTTTCAACAAATCACGATATTATCAATTATGTAAAATATTATCATTGTATATGCTAAAGATAATACAAAAAGAAAGATTTATTTCATAAACCTTTCTTTTTTCTGTCAAGGGGGAAAGTGTTATGTATAAGCTATAAATAAACCTAATGGTATTTACCGTGTCTATTTTTAGACTGGGAATTTTCTTATCTCTTGATTCTGTTAGGTAAATGTATGTAGAATATTGTAGATCTTTCTAGAAAGGCCTTTTAGAAAGTGATTCAGACTCTAGAGTATTCTTATGTTCTATGCTATTCCAGATTGTTCTATAGTATTATATAAAGGGGTTCCTACAGCATTCTTGGTTCACTTGATTTAGACTTATGGTTTCATTTAGGAGTACTGTGTTAAACTAAAAGGGGATTTCTTGTTATCTTAAAAGTGTGTTTAAAAGCGTGTTTAATTTTAAATTCGGATATTATTGGACTTATTATTTGTGGACTAGGAACTTAATTAAATTGGATCTAAAATTAAAACTTTAGGATTAAACATTCAAGGTATTGTAAATTGTTTTTGTATTAATTTCATATTGTCAATAATTCTGGTATTATTGTCAATAAATATTGTTAATTGTAAAGTTTGTTGCTGGCTTCTTTGTTCGTGTTACATTGGCACGTAACAATATTAAATGAAAAATAACACCGGAAACTAATTTAAATTAATCATACTTGAATACGAGAATGGAAATTTCCGATTTTGGATAAAAAGCCAATCCAGCTTATTTCCAAAATAGAACCATCTCTTCTGTTTCGATGTAATTTTTCTAGTTGTGCTTAGAGCAATGGTGTTCAGAGACACTGGCTCTGAGGAAAAATAAAAGATTCTTTCTATTGATAAATCCCTCAAACTGCCGCAAAAGCATATGCACCTGGCCAAGGATAAACTTTTTTGTATTTGAAATAGGAAGGCGTCGCGTTGTGCAAGTGTAAACCCGTCAATTGTAAGGCTAACAACGCGGATCAATGTCGAAACCTATCAAGAACCTCAACAGTTATAACGTTAATATGATAATGATACGGTGTTCTCATTCGGTATGATCAAAGTCCTAGTCAAATTAAATTTCCTGGCAATAAGAAAAGCAAAGGTCATATGTGAATGCCGAAAGTTCAGACACATAATGTCAGATAATGTTTTCAAAATAAATCTTATATGTTCTAGGTATACATCGGGGACTAGGTGTAAATTACTCCAAAATCAGATCGTTGCAATTGGACACTATTTTTGGCGAGAATGCGGCTTTACTCCAGGTGAGGTATTTATGAAATATGCCACTAATGTCTAATTTTTAAGAACTTTTATTGAAAGTCCATGAATCATATAAGGGAAAAAGAGAAAGGATCAATTAGACGTCAACCAGAGCCTTCTTTTCGAAAACCACCAGAAAGGAGACGTGTTCTCGATACAGAATGGATTGGTTATGGTCAACTTCTGCGTGAAAGGTTCTTATATAAACGAATGTTTGGAATGATCTTCATTTAATGGAAATTTGAATCAAAACCGAGTGCTCTTGGGGGTTTTAAAAGTCACTGGAGTTAAAAAAAAATTGATTAGCCTTTTTGTTAACTCACAAGTTGCTCAGAGTCTTAAACGTGCATTCTGAAGACATATAATAACTGAAAATACCTTTCGACAAAGGTATTCTTTGATGAAACCATGTCACTCAAAGTGGTTCAAACAAGTTAAACTGTACTAGAACTCATTGGAGTTTTTTTTCCATTCATATTGAAAGCCACGGTAAAAGCATTTTGTTAGATAGATTTGCAGGCAAATTTCCTGTTCCAAAATATAATATGTACATGTAGAATTTTAACACTGGAAATGAATTAACATGCTTCTGTTATCAAACAAATTTCTTACATTTTTGTACTTTTCGAATATAAGAAAAAACTTAACAGTCTGATAATTCGCCAACTAGCGCAACTTGAGCTATGGCCCTTTTAAACATACTTAATTTGTAGATCCTGTGTGCCTATGAAAGAACGTAGATTGGTTGACACTGCAATGCACCGAGCTTTGGACCTTGTGAATCTCAAAGACGATGCCCCGAGACTATCCTATGCCTTTGTAATTGTATGATATATATAGCATGAGTAATGAAGTAATATTTCTATGTTCACATTTATTGCTAGTTGTTTGCAGTGATCGGTAACAAAAATGCTAACAAATTCTGGCTTGCAAGGCCATCGCCAGATATTGAGATCAATGAAAGCACGCCTGATTGTATTCGACGGAGGGTTATTCACAGAAAATATGTGGCGAAAGAATTTATATCCAAATCTGATCTTAAACCATCAGATATTAACAAGGTACGGTGTTATTTTGACGACGAAACACTTCGAAATTAGTCCAATTTTAGTGTTCCAAGATTGCATTTTTTGATTTACGATTTAAGGTAAATGATATACATGTCCGAAGTTTTACAACGATGGTGGTTTTAGATGCAACTTCTTCAGAATTGTGATATGAACGCAAATACATAGAATTTCAATTCTTACAACATAGTGATTGCTGTTTTAGGAATCATTCAAAACTGCTGGAGTTGTAAGCAATTTTAAACGCAAGTTTTAAAGAAAATGAGCAAAACCATCAATATTAGACCTGAGCTCCATGTATACAAATAAACTTGACAACGCTATGTGCTGCACAGAGTAAAGGTTTGAATGTGACATTGAACGATCAAATTTGACCCTTTAACTTTTAACCAAAAAATTAAATGCTGCAAATTATCATTGATAAAAACACTTTGTTCAAAACGAAGAACCTTTTACGGCTGGATAGAACGAATGTAAGAGTACTTGATTACTTGCTAGGTACTACTACACTGTAAATTTATAAGTCAGACACAAAAGGTTCCTTTGCGAATGATAAATGACCACGCATTTTGTCAACATACATATCAAATCTATTTGGTCTGGTTTTTTAAAAAAAGATGTAAGGTATGGTGCAATTTAACACCACCCTTGGAACAAATTTTATGAGCTTTATTTCAAATTTTGTGTCACTTGTGAGGAAAAAAGCAACGACCTGAGCTCTGACCGGGGACCTCTTTCTTTAAGGCCGAGTACTCTACCGGCTTACTTAATTGTCCGCCTATGAGGGTTGTTCAAAAATTATCTGGATTTTGCCTCGCAAAATTTTATTTTTGAAGTAATCAAAGATTTGGTATCATTCTCTGTCGGAAAAATCGCGGTTTGGTTTTGTATATCGAACATATCGCGCGCTCAACTGTTATATAAAATACTATGGAAACGAGTAGCCTGCATAGCAGATAAAATAATTCATATATTTAGTCTTCTTTCATAAATATACTCTCTTTTCTAACTTTTGAAAAACTTGAAAATTAATTGAGTTGCTGTTATTAATATTACGTATGTATTGTCTTAATCTGAAGTAATTTGACCATGAAATTATCAGAAAAGGTTCGTTTAAAATGTGGCGGGATGTTTCGGAACGTTCTAGACGACGTCTACTGCATGCTGGGAATTTAGATCTTTAATTATTCTATTCAAAATGTAGAAAAATTACCGAAAGACATAAATCAAATACTTGTCACGCTGAAAGGGAATGGTTCATTCTTCCAAGTACTTTATTTTCATCGGTGTAGACGCTTTGGTGCCCTTGGAGATAAGAGGATGAAAGGACAGAAAGAAACTGACCCAAGCCACTAAAGGGACGTCAACTGCCGACTCTTTGGAGATATCGGCGATTTACAAAGGGAACCTAGAACTTTGATTTTGTTCCATTCCACTTAACATTTATACAAACCATAAAAACACAGCTTAATGACAGGAACACTTAAAGCCCCCGTCTTTGTTCGTGAACATTTCTGAAACGCATGGCAATGATCTTAAACGACTTAGTACATAAAAAACAGGACCTTATTTTCTAAAAGATAAGCCCGAATTGTCATTCCAATATTCGGTAATGCAAATGATTGTGACGCGTTGTTCTGAATAAAGGCCTAACTTGATAAATATTCTGGACCCGCAACATTTCGGACTTTAATTTGAATAGAGCGCATTACCGCTCCTTCGCGGTGACCAAATTCTTATTTACATATATTACTGTATACGACAGATTATGCGTTTCCCGAAAAAGCCACACCACTTGTAGATTGATTTGTATTTTTATAAAGCTCATCTTTCATAAGAACAAATCAAGAATAATTATTCAAAGAATATAAACGAAATAGCGATTTGAATAGTTATTCAAAAGATATTAACGAAATAGCGATTTTTTACCCTAGACGCATACGGGGGCTTTAATTCGTACATCTTCCATGAATAACGAGCCGTGACAAGCTAAATGACACAACTTCGAATATTTCAATTTTCGACAACGTCGGTAGAGTCATGTACTGTGCGCCGCCACCAAATACCCATGTATTTTTGGTTGCATGTGTAATGAATATACAGCGTCTTTACGTTTTGGCACGTTTGTAAATTTAAAGTGTACCGTTAAAGTAGGTAAACATTTTTCACATATCGATATATCAATGATGATTAATTGACCTAATTCGGATATAAATTGAACAACACTCATACATGCAATCCTTCGTAAATGTATATCAGTTCCATCCGCGACATTCACCCCTTTTTCTGAAACTCGTCCTCGAATTTCCGAATATCAGCATTATACAGAGCTCTTACGTCAATTAATGTACCATCTGTCATAAAACCAACGTTTTCGGGGTCACGTGGTAGAAACAAAAGCAACACAAGAGAGGAAAACATGCAGCTTATTCGAGGCTCGTACATGTACCTGAGACCTCTCGCTAACAAAAAGAGTACTCTACTGGCTTAGCGACATGTACCCGGCTACATGAACGTAATCATAAACGTGTGTGGGTTCAAACCGCAAAATTCGCTCTTTTAACTGGAAATTCGACCTCGAATTTCGGAACACCAGTTTTTATCACAGCTTTTAAAACTTAAACTATTAAACTATGCTGAAATTTTGATACTATGTTGCACCGTATCTTACATCTATTTAAAAACCAGGCCAAAACTGTTGTATTTAACGAAGAATTATATATTTATCATTTTGTGAATTAGAACTACCTGACAGGTATGTAAATTAATCTAAGTTCATTTTTAGATAAAACGCCATAAACGCCATACGTAATATAGATCTACAGGTTTACTAAATTAGAATGACAAATGCGTCTTTGAAAAAAATCCAAGTATATTGCTTGCATAGTTACGTTTTAGATCTGAGTTTATACATAATTATTGTAGGAGTACCTTTTTAACACTTTTGACTTACGTTGTCAAAATATGAGCCAATTTTAAGCGAACGTCATACAGTCGCCTGTATTGTAACAAATGAATCTTTGCAAAATGTTTTGATTATACCGGTATAGCCAGGGTTGACTTTTGTAGCCTAAATAATTGCGCTCATCTAGAGTTTCATTTTGATATATAAAATAGCTAGACATACTGCCTTTTGTTGGCAAATGAAATTTCCGTTAAAATTTGGTCAAAAATACTTTACATGAACCTTAAAGAAAGCAAACAAACTTATTTTCGTCTATACCAAATCGGATTTAGCCCTACATATGTGTGTCCCGTCACTCGAAAAGGGACCATCTGTGTGGTGCGTAAAGTGTCGACCCTAGTCAGACTCCACGGACTGCGCAGACTGACTAGGGTGGAAACTTTTTGCACCGTGCTTATTTTCTGAATCTAGAATGATCAAACTACCGTCCAGCGAAAGAGTTTTTGAAATGTGACTTCTGGTTGACCTATGCTGGATCAAATTTCTTTTTTGAATAATTCAGTTAAAAAAATTCCCGGATGGTCCTTTTTCGTGTGACGGTTTACATATGTAGAATTCAATCTGATATTGTGGAAAAATACTCATATATACAGATTTAGCCTAATAATGTTTTGTATCTAGAATGTTTGCATTTTAACTATCTTGAATGTGTCCTTTATAAAATATTCGATTTTATTTGTATCAGAACTTTATAGACGCTGTGAGAAAAGGAGAAACTTTTCAAGTAATGAAATTTGTAGAACTCGGTGCTGACGTAAGTCCATCTGAAAGATAAAGAGAATATATCTTGATTTCATGGCGGTATGAAACTAAAAAAAGAATTGACATGCGAAATGTGATAAGGTTTTGAGATTCTTACATCTATGAAATAAAAAATATTCTCTTTATATCTTAAAATTATTTAACATTATGAAGCAAAAATGTATTTTTTCTCAATAATGAGTCAGATTACTGATTACAAGCTCACATAATAGCTGCGTACTATATTATATATTTTTATTGAGATATGAGATTGTTTTTTAGCTAATTATACATGTTAAGCAGGCATCTTAATGGCCGTTACTAAGATTAACTTTTAAGAATAAGTGCTAGATATTATTCAATTTAGGTAGTTGACCCGTAATAATTACACAGCATTTCGGCATTCGGAACATCACTCGGCCAATCTCACGATCAACCTCGGTTGTACAAAGACGGCTTTTTTTTTTAAAAAAATGACGGGAAAACCTTGGAAAAACCCGATGACGTCAGTTAAAATGGCGTTAGCCCTCGAAACTTTGAGTGAAAACATTCGACGTCGTCAACGCTACTCGTTTATGTCACTGACGTGAAACCATCGTATCCTTATATAGATATCTTTAGATTCTTAAATAACGGCCGAGAAATCTTAATTCTTGAGAATGATTCGTCATTCTCAAAAATAAATGTTTACAGCCGTTATTTACTATAAAAGATAAAAATCTACGGTGCTAATTTTTTAACACTGTTTCCACCTAACAAAAAGCACGATTTTGTTACATATCCATCCGCCTTACATACATCCGAGGTCTGTTGCAGTTTACGGAAATGGCCGAGTGATATTCCGAATGAGCATTTCGGAATGAAATCATTGGGAAACCTCAGTTTACACTGCTACAGTTACTTAGATGGCCCGTCGTTTCAAACTTGAATTTCCTGAAACACCAGAAAATCACCAGTCTCCGCATTCAAAATATCTGGACTATGATTATGTTTAGGCTACGAAAAATAGAACAAAACTTTGTTTTAATCATTTTCTTTCTTACACAGATAAACTCAAAAAGTGAAGAGGATGATTTAGACGGTACGTTCTTTTTTTGAAATTTGTGAGTAAAAACAGTCTTTCTTTTCGAGTAGTGGGGGTACTAAAACTACCAGCGCTTTGTGTCAAATGTTCAAGAATGCTGCATGGCGCTATCCTTTATAGATTTTAGTTCCAAATTCTATGGTAGAAATTATTACTCGTACAGACGTTTCGTGTATGTGTATCTTTGTATTGTATTAACAATATATATTTTTTTTCTTATTTTAGCAATTGAAATAGCAAGAAAAGAAGAATATCTAGTCTTACTGGTTTGTAGCTACCAATTACATAGACGTCGCGCACGCTAATGCTTAACATTTTGTAATGTCGATTTTGCCATTTAGACGTTATTACATAATATTTTTCTGAAGCGCTTCTTGTTTATCGCATGTAGACATTGTCATGCGTATTTAATTTTAATATTGCATATAAGTTATATTCCGAATAAGAAAGAATAAACATTTTACTGCTGGAAGCATTTTCACTATTTGTCGGCTTTAATAATTTGTTTATCTCGGATTACTTTAAAAGCACAGTGCGTAATATAAAAAAGTACGACGTTAAAAATGATACGTTTTTGAAAGGTATGTACACATAGCCAAATCTGAATGATTTTGATATTTTCAAACGTATCAATTTTTTCCTTGAGATTGTACGAAAATTTATTATCAATCAAAATATTAAGAAAACTTCACCATTTTTCACGCCGATTTTTCGTTAAAATTTGACGTTTTACAACTTTTGAATAGTAAGATAAATCTCTACCAATTGTTTGTTATTTCTCTTACGACCATTTTAGTTCACCTACCAACATGATGTCACTTCTCGCGCAAATCTTAATTTTTTCAACATTTTACATGAACTACTAAACGCATATTAGGGGTTTAAAAGAAATCTACCTACACATAAATTGTTACGTTTTACAGACGTAATTTAAGAGTTTTTGTGACAAAGAAATTTAATTAAACAGGAGTTCGATTTTCCTCAATTCACCCAACAAATATATTTCAAAAGTGTGTTTTCTTGTGGTTCATTTGGTATAAAGAACATAGAAATTGACCAACAAGTTTGGAAAATGGCAGATGGAACTTAACTGGAGACGCGCAATTTCAAATGTTAAGCCTTACCGTGCGCGACGTCATAATAAATACCCGAAATTCGATGGACAAAGAGTTCGTTTAGGGACTTTATATGCCATCCGAAAAAGAGAAAAACGTTGTGTTCTTTTTCATTTTTTCATAAATTCAAAACCAGAGAAGTCGGTGGAAAATAAAACCCAAAATCATTTTCTAAATGCTAGTGGGGTTAGAGAATATTAATAAAATATCCCTACTTTCCTAAAACATTTTGGGATAACCTAAAAACCATTGTGTTTCTACGGACCTACTTTCCCATGGTTCAACAATCTTTGTTCAGATCAAATGACCTGAAATAAAACCAGTTATTTATTTGCTATATTGTATTGTTAAGCTTGAATAAAAACCCAGTTGTAAAAAGTCAATAGTTCATGTAAATGAATGTAGGTAAACGAAGCATTGTAGACTTAAGGTACAAGCATTAAAACATGAACTATACAAAGGCTTAAATTATACAAAGGCTTAAAACTCTACCTAGAATACGAGCACTTTTCTATGTTATATGTTTGCTATACGAGGGTTGTACAAATTTTATCCGGATAAGGTCAATAAATCATTAGTAATAACGCGTTACGCGAACAAAGTATATGCATATTAACGGGACGTTTTATATGCTCAAGGAGGAATTGAACATTCCTATCCTTAAGTTTTGTGTGTGTGTGTGTGTTTTTTTTTGTTGTTTTTTTTTGTATAGTCCTAGATTCGAATGGTACGAAATCAAATTACTCAGAATGGAACCTTTTCGTAAATCGCCATAGACACGACAGTTGACGTCCCTGCAGCTGCTTAAATAAGCTTCTTTCTGCCATTATTCCCCTTTCTTTTCTATTATTTTACGGAGCTTCGAAGCCTCTACGGGTTGTAAAAGTAAATATTTGGAATAATGAACCCTTCCTTTTCAGCATGACCCGTTTTAATCTACGTATTTTAGGCATTTCTTCTAAATTTTAGCAAAAAAGGTAACTGTAGGCCTCAATTCCTAGCGATCAGGTTACGCCGTGTAGAGCGTTCCGAACGTTCACCCAACCACTATTTAAACGAGTCTTTTCGAAAAATTATACGGTCAAAATACTTTAAATTAAGACAGGGCATACGTCATACTTATTCCTGCAACTCATTAAGTTTTCAAGTTTTCAACTGACAGGGGAGATCAAATATTTACGAAAGAAGACTAATTCAGTGGGGTTTTTCTTCTACTGCGCCGGGCTCTCGTTACCACGGCATTGTATATGGCAAACGCGCTTGCGATGTGTTTGTGAATTTTATCGCTTTTACATAGACATATCTGGATTTAATTCCGACAGCGAATGATACAAAATTTAGTAAAGTTGCTTAAAAACAAAATTTTGCAAAGCAAAATCCGTATAATTTTTTTAACAACCCTCGTATATGTGTTTTTTGAACTTGTTAGGAACCGTAAAATTACGGTTGTACGTAAATCTTTTAGCATAGTATTACATCGATGCACGAAGCATCTCCGACATCATGTCAGTAGGAAAAAACTCATAATCTGTTAACTGGGAATTCAAAGGTGATGTACACATATTTAAACTATAAGATTTATTAAAGTTCGATTGCTGCCTTATTCGAAATATCATATATCACTACGGTATAATTGTCCATTACAGGAATACCTCGAACAAAACAAGGATAGAACAATAGGTGAGTAGTGTTTAGTTATACGATTATCTTTCTCACTTTTTTCCACTATATTTTCATTTCATTTCATTTCATTTCTTGCGTGTGAAATATATTTGTAAATACAATTGTAAATTCTGCACTATTCTTGATATTACATATGGATTTAAAACTTGATAATTGCATCTATAACTAAACAGCCAGAGAGGAGATGTAATTTTATTGTAATTTTCTGGTTTATCTTCTCTTTTTTTAATCTTTTAATCTTTCAAGAGATCTACTTTTAGTTTCAAAACGATGATTTTAAAAAAATTTTTGTAAAAGTTTAATATTAAAAGAAAATGTTGAAATTACTAAAAGTATTGCGCTTTGGTTTGTTTACTTCGAGACCCTTTTGGTCTTTTTTACAATTTAGACTCGGATGGCAACGCGATGGGCATTCACTTGTTTTTCTAAAACGGAACTATGTTTAATATTTTAGAGACATCAAACCCAAATCCAGATGTAGATCAGGTATTTCTATCCATCATTTTTATAATAATAGTTTAGATTAGCTCTTAAAAATAGCATGGACGATTGTTATCTAGTTGAATATTAACCTTGTTATAGCAAAATACCTCCGTTTAATTACTGTTATTTATTATAAAGTTCTAGATCTACATTTTCTGAGAAGTTTTGCCGAATCGATATAAAATAGATTATTTCCCTAATATCATGTGAAGGAAAGTCACTTTGCCAGTTAAACTATTTGAGATGAACGCGACTGTGTTACTATTAAAAAAATAAGAAAAGTAAAGGTTGATGTTCTAGACACAAAAGTAATAGAAAAAAAACCCTTACACAATTTGATTTCGTGATTCTTCTAATTCGATTCTACTTTTTCTTCTGTCGAGCAGAATGTGTGGCCCAATAGAAGGTTACCTAGAAATTGCGTAAAGTATCTGACGATTGTCAGACTTCAGTGTGATCATTCTGCCTCCATGTACAGTTAGTTAATTACTTCATGATTTGTGTGTGAAGACACAAAATCAGAAAAGTTCGTAAAATTTATTCAAATGGTGGTAAAAAGATATCGCTTATTTACCTCCCTTGTAGTAATTCAAAACCCGTTTCTCTCATTCATTCAATTTCATTCATAAACAATTCTAAAACCAATTACATTGCGAATTTCACGATGTTGTCACTGTACCCATACAACTTTCGACATGCGGCCAGTAAATGATCTCTGCTGAAACAAATCAATTTCTAAAAACTATTTACGAATGTTCTTGATAATTTTGACGTGTCACAGTAAGTAAGAATAGACGAAAACTGCGTCTTTTATTTCCATTTATGTAAGACGATGCGGGAAGAGATGTTACGAAGGAGCAGTATACATTTTGATGGATATTTAGAGAAAACGGGGCCAAATATGAAAGGTACTTTATCTTTTTTTCACTATTATCACAAAAGTTAAGAAAATTACTAAAATAAATATTCAAGTTATTCGTTTGAAAGAATGTCTTTTGTTTTATTCTTTTCCTTGGTAGAGATTTACGTCACTAAAATACATGTATAAGAATGTAAGAATTTATATATGATTTCCCCATTTTCTACAACACGTGAAAGTTTGATGAATAGATAATACGCATGTATTCTGCCATATTATTCAGTTGGCAGAGCGTGGCTTAGCCATGACGTAATTTTAAGAGTTTACTTTTCAATATTTGGGGTGCTAAAAGGTTTTTTTTCCCAAAGATTTTGTTAGCAATTCTCGTTAAGGTGTGTAAATAACTGTATCATAAAAGCAAGTAGATAATCGTGCTGAGCGAAAGTGAACACATTTCATCGTTGGGTCATCAAATCCTCGTACCATTAACCGGACTCACGTTGCATGTCAATTGTCTATATAAGTAATTAAATATTGAAGGACTGATTTACCTTAACCTTAAATGCGACAACCCGTTACTTAGCATACTCCCAGCCAGGCAAAAATTACGGATTATACTACATTTTGAAAAAAAACCTTTCAAATCTTTCTTTCTTTTCTAGGGTTTTTGAAAAGATGGTTTGTGTTACATTACTGCCGATTGACTTACTTCGATGACAAGGTAAGTATTTCAATAAAAATCTCGGCTTTAAGTACATAACACATAATCAACTTGTCAGAAAATGCAAAAAAAACCGCGACAATAATGAATGCCAAAAAGAACTATAAGTCAAATTACTAATTGATTTGAGAAAATTAATTTCAAATTACCTCTTAAACATATGGTAAAATTACTACATTTCTTTTTCAATATAGTTAAGTATATCGTGAAATTGACAAGGAGAATGTTTTTGAGTGGTTTAGAATGAAATTGAGTGAGTGGGAGGGATGAGTTTGAACGAAATTAAAGTGGAATTGTCCGATTTTGGTCATTTGTTCAGGATGAACTAAATTAGCTTTACTTACTACCTCCCTTTAATAAAAATTCATGCATGTCTATAAATAGCTTCTTATTTTCCAAGAAAAATTATCCAGACGCTTATTATTTCAATTTTGTCAGTGAAATCGCGATTTTTTCTAGCTATATTTATTCTAAATGTAGTTGTTGATCATATCTTTTGGGTTGATTTTGGAACGTTTTAATTGTTTTGTGTAACGGTCTAAAGGGGTGTAATTTGCTCTAGATATGCAAATGAGAGAGACCTGCCCTAAGATATCTGGCTATTTGTAGCCTATATAGACATAGTCGACCCATTTAGGGTTGAGGATCCTTTTCTCTGAATGGATCACGTCAGTCTATGCGCTCGGTTCGTTACAATTGGTGGCAGCGGTGGGATAATGACAACAGCCAGACCGGAGTTGCCTTACCCACGGGGTCTCCCAGGCCAAGACTCGGGACGAGTCTTCTCGGAGGGGAGAGTAATGTAACGGTCTAAAGGGGGGTAATTTGCTCTGGATATGCAAATGAGAGAGACCTGCCCTAAGATATCTGGCTATTTGTAGATCACGTCTGTCTATGCGCTCGGTTCGTTACATTTGTGTGGGTGTTAGGAGTGAATGAATGGAGCGCTGAGTGAGCGATTGATAATGGTTTAATTGAGAATAATGCAATTTTACAATGTATTAACTGTATAATATTGTTTATCTTTATCAGAAAGGAATTGATAAACAAAAGGAGAAGGGGAGTATTGACATGGACCAAATTGTTTGTGCTGCGATAATGTACTGCAATGAGAGGTACGCTTAGGCTTGAGCAGTTAGTAACATAGTGAAATTGTCAGTTGAGTGATTTTGGTATTATTTAAGAATGAAATTGAAAATAAGTGATACTTTTTTACATCTCTTTTAAAAAGGAATATACATACTTTTCTGAATTTTTGAATTCACGGACAAATCAGTCTTAAAAAAAAACAACATCAAAAATCATACACACATCTGGTAAATTTGATTGAAATATTAATCAAATACGATTTGGAAGCGTTTTTGAACAATTCCGGATTTTTATTTGAGTGAAATGAGTGAGTATATGGAATAAATGAGCACCGAGCACCGGGCGAGTGTAAATGAATTGTTTCGATCGAGATGAGTTCAATTTCACGATGTTATAACTTGTATTACAAGGGCTCATTGCAATTGATTACATCGTGAATTTGTCACTCATTTCGACCTAAATCATTTCAAATCATTCGCTCATCGCTCCATTCAATACATTCTAAGCACTCATTCACACAGATCCAAAACGCTCCAAAATCGTTCAAGTTATTAAAAATTCATTTAATTTAATCAAATCATTGAACGTTTAATTCGCTGATGTATGTCCAATTTGTCGGTGGTAAAATACAAAAAGAGAAAAGTACGTAAATGTGTAATAAAGTATCATTATCTAAAACCATTTTTCTGCTTTAAGTTTTATTTAAAACTGATTCTTTATTAATTGCTTACATATTTTGGTTTGTTATCGGTTTGTTACGCCCCCCCCCTCTCTCTCTCTCTCTCTCTCTCTCTCTCTCCCTCTCTCTCTCTAAACTAAACGTTATTTATCGATAATCCTTTACTAAATTTAATTTATTACTTTGCAGAATTTAATTTACTGAATTTTCTTCAAATCTCTAAACATAATTATAAAATATATTTTGTCGTTTACTTAGCATTATATTCCTTATTTTTCTTACAGCTGCTGCTAAGACTTTCAGAAACTATAAAATAAAACTTTAACTTCGATCCTCGTCATGCTGAAAAAAAAATCCGTGAAAGAAATGCATAAAATCAAAGTGCTTGAAGTACTGAATACTTGGATATTGAGTCCGGTTTTATCTTCAAAATACAATTTTAAACTATTCTGGCTTTAAAAAAGAAAACCAGGTGGTATAGATTAAGATCACATCATCAGGCTGTTTTTTTTTTTGTCTATATATCCTTTCAAAGCAGGAATATTCTTGGTTCAGCATGACAACGGTCAAATCGATAATTCGTCAAAGTTCGAAGTACAAAGTTCACATAAAACACAAGTAAATAAAGATTCTACCTTGCCTTTAATACCAAGTGATATCTTGCAAACGTTTTCGAAAAAACTGTAAAATTTGTGTTGCCTTTATTGTAGACCATTTTGTTTTGATTTGACATGCAAAGAAAAGAAAAGAATTTATCGTTTCGCTGCTCAAGACATGGAACTTCGACGGAAATGGATTGATGTTATATACAAGGTATACAAAACTATTAATACAGTTAGTAGCATCGTGAAATTGACATGTACCTTAAGTCAATTAACAAAACCTTTCTAAATCGCTCGCCCAGAGCTTTATTTACTCTTTCTAAAACTTACTCATACCATTTAAAAACGCCCCGACTTTTTTTACAAAACACTTCGAAATCATTTAGAATGATCGCCATTTCATCGGATCTTTCTATGATTTTTATTGGCTGGTGTGTAAAAAGAGTGTAGTTTTTCTGTGAAGACGTTCAAGCACAGAGGTATGGTGATTTTATAAAGGAGGTAAAAATAATGCTGAGTTTGTCCTATGGCTTTAGTTACGACATCTAAGATATTTATCAATGACATGCTCGAAAAACATGTCGGTAAGTTAATCGTTATCTCTTTATAAATAAGTTTCTTAATTTACCAATCTATTTCTTGATGGACAGCAGAGATCTCTTAATCTGTTTCGAGTTTAGACTCTTATTTCTATAAAAAATAATGTTTTTTTAAAAATACATAATATTGACGATAAATTTGAGATCGACATCTACCACAACCATATCTTACTCAGAAGCTATTGAAAAAGTTAGATTACGTCGTGAAATTGACCAGATAAATGGTTTCCGCATTATTTTCGAGTGATATTGAACGAGTCTGTTGAGCAAGTATTTGATGAAATTAATGAGGTAATACATAATTGATTTTTTCTGGCGACTTTCAGTTTAAATGTAGTTGTTGATCTTGGAGTGCTGTGTTGGCTTTTCATCGAAATGAACATAGAAAATAGATGGTTGGTGATTTGAGATGGAAAAGTTTATCGGGCAAAGCGTAGGAATTTATCTGGTGAGCCGGAGGCGAACCGGATAAATTCCGCAGCCGAGCCCGATAAACTTTTCCATCTCAAGTCACCTATCATCTATTCTATTTATCCTGTTACAATCTTTTTCTATAGTCTATTCGTAATTTTTAACGAAAATTTAATCCCATCCCGATTTACAACTCCGATACTCGGCGAGTTCTCATCATTAGGGTGAATGGTCGGAAGAGGTGAGATGATCGCTTACAGCTTAAGAACTCAACTCGACAATTGAAAGGATGCTGTAGCAAGAAAAAAATTAACAAAAGAAAACTTGAGTAATACGTACATACCTTAATGATTAAGAAGATATTAATCGTGTGATTTTCGCAATCTCAAACGTTCTTTTTCTCCGAAGTTTTGTTGTCATGCAGCTAAAAGCAAATCTCAATTCAATACCTTCGTTGCTCTTAATCAAAGGATGGACATAGATTGAGATCAGATGCACAGCTACTATCCCCGAAATCCTCCCCAGTTGAATAATTTTGCGTTGAATCCACTCAGATAAATGTTTCAAAATCCTGACAGTTTTCGAGGTCAAATGTTACAAACACCGAGATAAGCTTCGTCGAGATTTTATAGATTACGTCATCAGTCATGTACTACGTCATCGATATGGTCGCGACTTGATTTTAAAAAACATATGAGAATCGAGTGAAATCTTTTTTATCAGAAATATACACTCAAATTCAATAGAAAAAAATGTTAGAGAGGACTGTTTTCAGACCTAATAGCAAAAAAAGAAGATCCAGCAGGCCACCTGACCAAGTGACATGATAAAGCTGTCACGTGATCAAGTGACCTGATATCAACAAGTTTATCATACCCCCTTTTATCAGGTAATATTTATAGCTAGTGACAGGATAATCTTTTTTATGGTATTATTAACTGTCCCTAAATTTATTCTTTTTTATTTCTCTTAGTAACTTTGAAATAAAGTTGACCGTCCAAAGTAGAAATATGACCTCTACGCAACATTAGTAGTATTTATAAAGGAAAATTACAAATTCGCTTTCTTCGATAAATGTATTTTGTTGTGTTCAAATGTAAATACATTTATTAGCAAGTTGGCAAATTGTCACACGATACGCCAGTTGCACTGCTTGATCTCCAAGTATGAAAATCAAGAAAGTGGAATAACTAAAAAAGGCAAGGTACAGTAACCGTTCTTGTGCACTGCACTCCGTAATCGTGAGAGGAAGATAACTGCCAGTTTTAAGTAAATCGAACATCAGGTGACAGATTCATTCTAAGAACAAATAAATGGATGTCGCCTCATCCAGACACAAGACGCCCGGACGCCTGGACGCACCGGTTGTTATACAATCCATTCCGTTTTTTGACTGGCGTAGGAAAAGGCATACTTGTACAATGTGTAAGCTTTGAAATACCATTGACAAAATGAAGAAAGAAGATCATGTGCCCCGATTTTTCTCAACTTGAATGTGTTTTCATTTTGACGTAAGACCTCCGATGCAAAAGAGGAACAGGCACTTGGTCAAATAATAAATAATAAATGGTTTGTGCGCATGCGTCGTGCTATTAACAGCTGTTTTTTTCTCTTCCTGTTTCAGATCGCGAAAAATCGAAATTAAACCTATTTTTTGGCTTCAGGGATTGTAATAACTGATACAAGAAGATGCTTTAACCGTTTTGGGGTGATGTTCCATTGATCAACGAAGATTATTTACACAGATAACGTTTTTCAAGTAATTTTCTTTTTCTAGATCCGGTGACCTTGACCCTTGTACCACGAAAACTCGTGACACAAAGTTTGTTTTGAAAATGTTTACAGGTTTGTTAGCCACGATTCTCGTTGCAGCTTTCTGGCTCAGTATCCAGATAGGACCAGACCCAACACTAGAAGATCAACCCTTAGCTTTTACTAAAACCAAGTAATTCTCATGTCTGTGCCTGTTTGCTGAAATCAACTCGGTGGTCCGTTCCGGTCATGAAATACACAAGAAAATCTTCCCTAACTTATTTATGTCTTCTCTTATTGTCTGTATCTGCAGATGTAGAAACAAATCCTGGCCCTGATTTTCCATGTGGATCTTGTCAATATGAGGTTTACGACAGTGACAATGCTGTTGAATGTGACACCTGCCAGAGATGGTTCCACATCAAATGTCAAGATATTTCAAATGAATCTTATTTTGATCTTGTAGCTCGAGACCAGTCATTCTCCTGGATCTGCTCAATCTGTGAAGCACAGAATTTCTCTAAACATTCAAACCTTTCAATGTCTTCTTTTTCATCGCAGAATAGCTACAGCGTATTGAGTGAGCAGTCTGACTCTCATCATCGAAGTACCACCACAGGAAATCCATCCCAGAGACAGAAATTTAAACAAAATAATAATCCTTTTCAGCTTTAAGTAATTTCAGTTAACTGTCAGTCCATTGTCAACAAAAAAGCAGAATTTCTTTGCATGATAGATCAACATAACCCTGATATAGTTGTAGGTACAGAATCCTGGTTAAATAATCAACATGCAGATTGTGAATTTTTTCCGAAATCCTTAGGATATACACCTTTTAGATTAGACAGGTCAACCAAAGGCGGAGGAGTATTCATCCTGCTTAAAGATACTTTCCTTGCAACAGAGCAGAAACAACTAAAGACTGATTGTGAAATAATTTGGATTGAATTACAGGTCAAAACATGTAAACCTCTTTTTATTGCAGGATATTACAGACCGAAAGAGTCCGACGTCCATAGCTTTAATGAATTTAAAAAATCTCTTGATCTGACAAGAAACCTCAAAGGATCTTTTTGGGTACTAGGTGATTTCAACTTCCCAAAGTTCTCATGGAGTAGTGACCATAGACCAGTCATAAAGTCAGGATGCAGTCATACCAACCTGTATGAAGATTTTAGTGATTTGCTTTCAGATTTCAACCTCACGCAGATGGTAACAGAAAGCACCAGAGGAGAAAATACACTTGACCTCTTCTTAACATCAAATCACACCT
The DNA here is from genome assembly GCA_948146395.1 of Fragum whitleyi. Classification (NCBI taxonomy): domain Eukaryota; kingdom Metazoa; phylum Mollusca; class Bivalvia; order Cardiida; family Cardiidae; genus Fragum; species Fragum whitleyi. The sequence continues at coordinate 5,334,117 of OX411549.1, forward strand.
TAATTAAAAATGTAAAATGTCTCCCAGGTATATCAGACCATAGTATTGTCTCTATTCTTGCAGATACAAAGCCACAGGTAACCAAACAACAGCCGAGACAGTTTCATCTCTACAAAAAAGCTGACTGGAGTAGTTTCAAAATCTATATGGACCAAATTAAGCATGAAATATTAAAAGATCATCAATCTAAATCTATTGAAGAAATTTGGCTAAGTTTTTCAGATGCAATCTCCACAGGTATCAAGAAATTTGTTCCAACCAAAAGACTAGGGAATAAGAGATCACTTCCTTGGATTACTATAAAACGTCTAATTAGAAAAAGGGATCAAGTTTATTTTAGATTAAAGAAAGATGGAAACAACAAGATTAAAACTGCATTCCTGGCTCTGAAAAGCAACATCAAGAAACAAATGAAATTCTCTTCCAATAACTATATTGAATATATTTTAGGCTTTGATGGAAAAACTGAAAACAAGGAGAAAGCCACAAGATTTAATAATAAGAAACTTTTCAATCTGATAAAAAATTCCAAGCAAGACGCAGCAGGAGTAGCTCCCCTTCTCGATAAAATTTCAGGTACCATCAAATCAGACAACACAGAAAAAGCAGATATATTAAATCGACAGTTTCAATCAGTCTTTACTTCAATGACACCAATTTCTCTGGCTCAGTCCTGCCTTTCATCCATAAGACAAAATATGTTTTCCTCCTCTTTCAGTAAATATCCAGTCATGCCAGACATTACCATCTGCACTGGTGGAGTACAAAAGCTAATATCCAACCTGAAACCAGACAAAGCAGCAGGACCTGACAACATCACACCTTTAGTACTTAAAAACTTATCTTATCAAATTTCTCCTATCTTGCAAATTCTCTTTCAGAAATCCCTAGATACAGGCACCCTCCCCCTGGTATGGACGAAGGCAAACGTGACACCACTCTTTAAGAAAGAAAACAAAGAAGATCCTGCAAATTACAGGCCTATATCCTTAACCTGTATATTGTGTAAAGTTCTTGAACATATTGTAGCATCAAATCTAACTAAACATTTTGACAAAAATAATATTCTTTATGATTTACAACATGGCTTCAGAGAACGGCGCTCATGTGAAACACAGCTACTGCAACTGACCGACCATCTTGCCAGAAACCTTACTGAAGGAAAACAAACTGATCTAGTTTTGTTAGACTTCAGCAAGGCTTTTGATAAAGTTAGCCACCTTAAACTTTTGTATAAATTGCAGGAACATGGAGTTAACAATGCTACCCTTTTGTGGATTAAATCGTTTCTTATAGGCAGAACACTGAAAGTAGTCTTAGAAGGTGGATGCTCATCCGAAGTGCCAGTCACGTCAGCAGTACCTCAGGGATCGGTGCTTGGCCCTCTTCTGTTTCTCTTATATATTAATGACCTTCCTAACACTATCACCTCCCAAGTTCGTTCGTTTGCAGATGACACTGCCGTTTACTTAGCTATAGATAACAAGCAAGACTGTATCACCCTGCAAGAAGATCTAGACAAGCTAATGCAGTGGGAGAAAAAAAAGGAAATGGAGTTTAACCCTAGCAAACGCATTGTCCTAAATATTACTAAAAAGAAGAAAAAGATTTCTTTTGATTACAGGCTACACGGACAAGTGCTAGAAACTGTGGACAATGCCAAATACCTAGGAGTTACTATATCTGAAGATCTTTCCTGGAACAAGCATATTGACAATATAACATCTAATGCAAATAAAACTTTAGGTTTTCTCCGCATAAATATCCAGACCAAAAATAAGAAGATCAGAGAAACAGCATACAAAACACTGGTTAGACCCCAGGTAGAATATGCATCAACTGTTTGGAGCCCTTACACAACATCCTATATCAACAAAGTAGAAAAAGTACAACGTAGAGCAGCAAGATGGGTTCAAAATAATTTTTCTCATTATGACAGTGTCACCTGCATGCAGAAGGATCTTGGCTGGCAAACTCTTCAATATAGACGAGACATCACCAGAGTCACCGTGTTTTATAAAATTGTGAATTGTTTTGTTGCAGTACCCATACCAACTTACCTTGAAAGACCAGTTAGGATCACCCGACATATGCACACAAAATCTTTTAGAGAGATCCACACAAATGCTTCCTACTTTAAATATTCTTTTTTTCCTTATACAGTGATACTTTGGAACAGCCTACCAGAAACAATCATACAGCAACCTGATATTGCCGCATTCAAGAAGAGTCTTGATTCTTTTCAGTTAGTGAGCCGTCCCTGAATATCCAAAATTGTTTTACCAGATCTTTTAATCTAACACTCACAATACTTTTAGAATTTGGCACCCTAACCAATGACTAACAGTTCTTATTCCAGCAAAGACGCGCACCTGCCAGTAATACTCGAAAGGGGAGTCAGGCAGTATATATAGATAGATAGATAAATAAATCCCCTGGTTCATTGCAGGTGATTTGTCCTGAAAGTGTTTTAAAAGACGTACCAGTACAAATCAAACAGTACAAAATCGCCGGATTTTTCTTCGTCCAACAACATTCACAGGTATGTACAAACAATAACAAATAATCTCACTTTAAACGTACGATTTAATTTATCTTACCCCTACTCGACCTCTTTCTTACATAGCTCCGCCCCTCAAACCTAAGGTAACCATAAAGACGTGGTCACATTATTACGCTATTTGCATCGCTCCTAAAAAGATTTAATCCTTATGTTTTTGAAGGTTCTATTACCTAAGCGTATGATTTAGGTATAACTTGAAACAGTTACCATTCATGATACCTCAAAAAATGTTTGTCCACTTGCCACGTACACTCGGATGCGATGAACGTGCGTAAGACGGGCGTTTAAAGCGTGTTTCTGACTTTAGAAAAAACGGTAGAATATCGTTTTATTGGAATGTTATTTTTTGTGCTATGTGGTTTACTGTCTATTTAGAACTAAGATCAATCACCTAGGCGAAAACAGGGTTCTACTTCTTGCGCAAAGCAAGCAATACTTAACAACCAATTAAAGTGATTTAGAGTACCGATTGACGCCGATAAACGGTAATAAAGCGTTTCGCAAACGTTATTTATTGTTTAAAACTAAACGCTGAAGAATGTTGGTGATAATGAAATGTGCATGTTAAATAATCTCTTTAGACCAACGTTACCCAATGTTTGCTAGCGATCGTCGAAGTTTATAAGCGTCCACGCAAGGCATCTTGCAGAAGTGTAACCATTAAACATGGTTTCGCCGATTCATGAAGCCGTCCATACACCTGAAATTTCTTGACAACGTTTGATTGACTCTCCGAATTTCGTTGCACTCACGCAAGAAGAACGTTGTGTGAACGTTACTTAACGTCGGGGATCGCCGTTGATTCGCTGGGCATTCATTTCTCGCTCACTGGTACACGTTCACTTGGGAAAACGTTTTACCTTTCCTGTGGAATCTTAATTGGTAACTCGTATTTAATTCTCGTGCGTTATATAAATCGCTAGATCTATTTTACATTAACGCACACACTGATCGCACTGTAGAGGTTCTAGAACGCAAAAAAGAATTAAAACGTTCTTAAACGCTTGCCGAACTTTAACGTATGAGGACTGATTTAACAACCTTGCCGGACCTCGAATATAACGTTAGGAGAAACAATCTTTGTTTTCGCTATTTCTTATATTTATCAGTAGGTATTTTGAATTCAAAACAGGTAGTTCAAAGTTTATATTTTCAATCATTCGTGATATAACAGGAAACACAACCATCAAGTATAAGTGTACTTTCAAACATTCCAGGGTCCTTGGATCAAGTCCTGGTTTGGTGTAGGTATAAACACGATCGATATCCATTATCTGGTAAGTCTTTGTTCGACTTAAAATGATCACACTAATAAGTTTGTTGTATAATACAGGGACTCTTTCCCCCTCTTCTGTCCCCGACGGCTTCACTCATCCTCTTCGTCTAATTGTCTCCCACCTATGTGTTGACGTAGATCCTATACGTAGATCTTTGTGGGATTGCAGCTAGGGGCAAGGAAATGATGTATTGTTTGTACTGGTTGAGAAATACAATGACTCCATTGTTGGGAGGACTTACCGTCGAGATATGACTGTAAGATTTTTAAAAGAGGCTCAAAACCCAATATAAACAAACAAAACTCTTAGTCCGGGATTTTATGACCTTAATTTGTAATACTTATTCATGAAAATTATGATTGTATAAAAAAAAAGAGAGATTTTCCTTTTTTGCGCATTTTCATTTCATAAAATTAATGATATCATATTTTTTATCCATGATATAAACCTTCTTCAATAGCAGCCTTTGGGTCTCTTTAAAAGCAAACATGAATTCTGTAATCATTGACCTACTATTTTTGTTTACTTTGGAATCTGTGTTTAAATTAATGTACTTTTTTAGTAAGCCATCTTAGTAAAAAATGAACCTGAGGCAGAAAAATCCGTTACAAACATACGGTATTTTTGAAAAGTTTTCGAGAAAGTTTGCGACTCCGTGAGAGTCATTCATATACACAAGATCGATATTGACCAATGCCCTCTCGAAATCACAAGTTATGTGACGTAGTGTAAAAAGAGCTGAATTATATTATCAAATAAAGAGGTGTTAACATTGAAAAAGTAATAACGTCGTAGGCTTCTGCGCCAAATGGTAAAAGGTTGACAGAATAGTAGCAAATACATACTATGACTTAAAGTCACACTTTTTTTTCAAAATAAGGCGACAGCCAACTACTTGATTATCGGAAATAAATAACCCTATTCAATACAATTATACATTCAATTACATTCAATATAATTTTATGACATAAATGTCAAATCGATGGAACATTTCCATGCAATTAAGATTTTTTTGACCATTTTGATTTTTTCAGGGAACAAAAAAAATCAAATGAAGACACAAAATGTAGAATACACATACATGTTTGCACTTTTTGTCGTAAAAGGAAAGATTTCCTCTTTGCCTTTCAGAACGGAACTTCCCAGTATGAGAGCATTCCTATCAATCCAGGTTCACTCAAAGTTTACAAGTTAAATAATAACAGATCGTCAAGTAAGTTAAAAGAAGCATAAAAAGAAATCATGACTTTAACGCATGATTTATGAATTTTATTAGGAGATTTAAATATCATTTTAACTTCACAAAAAACTGTCATATTAAAAAGCCGTCGTCGTAGATAACAGTGTTAATTGAAAAGACACCACGTGGTCAAAGAAAAAAATCCTTATTACATTGATTCCTTTACCAGTATAACTGGTCATAGAACTTATCAAAACCACCTTCGGACATTCTGTACATTTCCTTTTTATCCTTTTTTCATTTGAAAACGGTTTCATTGACGTAGTGAAACGTTCAAAGGCAACCGGTTATGACAATGTGTGGTAAGAATCTTAATATTTTGCCAGTCGTGGTTGTTATTTTAGCCCTGTATCAAGATAACAGTGTCTACAGTACATTGGTTCTTATTATGCATACATCTAAATAGTATTCAATTTTGAAATTGTAATTTCATCGGTGAAGGGTAGGGAAAACAAAAGAATAGAATATAGAAAAGATGTAAAAAGAAATTGAAATTTATAATATCTCCAGATAATTATATTTCAAAGTGTATCATGTGCTTGTTCATTGATTATTTCAACTATTAGAAAAGGAAAATGATTCTTATCAAATTAATTGTATTTGTTTTTAGAAATGTTGACACGCAATTCATCATTATTACAACTAGATGTCAATAAAACAGTGGAACTCCAGATAGAAGCAAGGTACTGGAAAATAATTATGCTGTCACCTTTCTCCTATAAGATTGTATAATGATATCATGAACAAGAGGCCCAAGAGGGCCTGTATCACTCCACTGGCTTTAAAATCTTTAGACCTTCAATAAATAAAGCTTACTTTAAATAAATACATTAACACTCCAAAATCTCCTAAGATCTATTTAGTTATGATTAAATAGTTCTGGTCCATATTGCACCAAAATACTCAATCACAATGAACCCGCAACCCTTGACCAATCTTATTAAAACATATGGTTCAGAAGATGTTGTTCACAGATTTCAGGCTCAAAATAGGCCCCACCTGACATGCCCATATTTATTTTGGTATTTTTAAAGTTTCATTGAAATCAGCCCAGTGGTTCAGGAGAAAATGTCCTTTGAAAATTTCGGGCTCAAAATAGGCCCCGCCCTGCCACGCCCATATTTTTAGTCCAATCAAATTTTCTTGAACAATTTAAGTAAAGGGTCACCAAAGGAACACTCTGTTAAAGTTTCATTGAAATCGGCCCAGTGGTGCAGGAGGATATGTTGTTCCTTTCGGGCCCAAAATAGCCCCGCCCTGCCACGCCCAGATTTATGGACCAATCAAAATTTCTTGAACAATTTAAGTAAAGGGTCACCCAAGGAACATTCTGTTAAAGTTTCATTGAAAACAGCCCAGTGGTTCAGGAGGAGATGTCGTTCAAAGATTTTGGGCTCAAAATAAGCCCCGCCCTGCCACGCCCATATTTATGGACCAATTAAAATTTCGTGAACAATTTAAGTAAAGGGTCACCCAAGGAACATCCATGCCAAGTTTCATTGAAAGCAGCCCAATGGTTTGGGAGGAGAAGATTTTTAAAGATTTCAAAGTGAAAAAATGCCACGCCCTGCCACGCCCATATTTGGAGGCCAATCAAAATTCTTTGAACAAATTAAGAATGGGGCCACCCAAGGATCATTTCTACCAAGTTTCGTTAAAATCCGCCCATTTGTTTGGGAGGAGAAGATGTTTTATGAAAAAGTTTACGTACGGACGCACGCACGCACGACGGACACTCCGCCATGACAATAGCTCGCTGGCCTTCGGCCAGTGGAGCTAAAAATCAAAATATATCGCTTTCAAATAAAATTTCTACATATTTGCTCGGTCTCTTGGTAATTATGTTATGATATTTCCACCTCTTATCACATTTAAAAACAAAAAATGTTGAAGCTGTAAGCCGCCTTTCACGATAGCTATATTAAGATGACCATAATAGGGTCTACGCAGCCTAACTGTACAGTTATTTGAATAATTATTCTCTTTTCTCTATGGATATTAAGATGATTTCTGATGGGCAATCGAAATTCAACTGTAGTTCTGACGTCTAAGGTACCTTCTAGGTAACAATGTTATGGTAATGGAGAAGAATAGTGCCTTTTAACGGCATGGGTAAAAAAATCCAGACATAATCCTAAAATTCGTTTAAAGGAACTGCCCATTATCCAAATAATAATTTAAAGGTACGTTTTGTTTTAAGAACGAAATGAAGTTTGTTGGGCGAGATTTATATGCAAATGGTAAAACCGTATTGGAAAACGCATAAATGAAGTTATATCCAATTCGACACGACCACAAACCTGTACATAGAGGATATTGAAAGAGTGGTCATGGAATACCGAATTTATTAAACGAGTCATCTATACACAGATAAAAACGTGGCTGCGCCGAGTTTTTATCTATAAACAGTTTAAAGATGGCGACCTTAAAAAATATCGTATTTTGATAGCACAAATTTTATATTCTATTTAAAATATGACCCGAATTTTCGCGCAAATTCATCTAAATTCTTGAAATTCAACATTTCAATATTCCGCGAAACTTGTAAAGCCGGTAAAAACTTACGCCACAATGTATACATTATGACGTCATATACGGGGTAACAAAATAGCGTTGCTATTCGCTCTGAGCTCATTTGCATAGTTATTCCACTAGTGTAATAACACCCGTGTAATATCAAAAATAGCTCCCGCGACGTAGGTCATATTATAAATAGCTTTATTAAATTTTCAGGGCGAAAATTCACAGAAAGTGCATCCTTTTGCGCGTTGGTTGCATCGTGACTATTGTACGAGGGTTGTTCAAAAATTAACCGGATTTTGCCTCGCAAAATTTTATTTTTAAAGCAATCAAACTAAATTTGGTATCATTCGCTGTCGGAATTCAATCCACATATGGTTATGTAGAATTGATATAGTTATCGAACATAGCGCGCGCAAATCTGCCATATAAAATGCCATGGAAACGAGTACCCGGCGCAGCAGATAAAATAATACATATATTTGGTCTTCACTTGTAAATATTCCTTCTTTTGTAACTGTTGAAACATTTGAAAATTAAGTGAGTTGTTGTAATAAGGATTACAAATGCCTTGTCTTAGTTTAAAGTAATTTGACCGTATAGTTTTTCGATAATATTCGTTTAAAACGTGGCGGGGTAAGTGTTTCGGAACGTTCTAGACGACGTCTACTAGATGCTCGGAATTTTGATCTTTAATAATTCTATTCATTGTCTACCAAAATAACGAAAGACATAAATCAAAAACTTGTCACGCTGAAAGGGAATGGTTCATTCTTCCAAATGCTTAATTTTCATCGGTGAAGACGCTTCCGTGACCCATGAAATAAGAGGAAGAACGGACAAAGAGAAACTTGTCAAAGCAACTGTAGGGACGTTAATTGCCGAGTGTCTGGAAGATATAGGCGATTAACTAAGAGTTACCTTTCTGAGAACCTTGACGTCGTACAATTCGATTTTACCTTTATATAAACCATAAAAGCACAGCTTAATTACAGGAACACTGAATTCATCCTGCTTATATGAAAAACGAGTAGTGACAAGCTAAATTACACAACACCAAATGTCTCAATTCTCGACAACGTCGCTAACGTCATGTACTGTGCGCGCCACCTAATGCCCATGTACTTTTGAGTGCGTGTGAAATGAATATACATCGTTCAACTGCTTCAGGCTTTGGCAAGTTTGATCATTTAAAGTGTCCCGTTAATATGAGTATATTTTTTTTCACATAGCGATAAATCAGTGATGATTAATAGACCTAATCCGGATAAAAATTGAACATCCCTCGATTAGTTAAACTGCATCCAGTCTTTTATTTTATTTCAGAATTAAACGAGTTGCTAGAATAAAATTTGGAAGGATAAGGTGATTCATATCCAAAGAAATGTGCAGTTTGTCTTCTTGCTTATTAATATATGAAATCTATCATTCAATTTGCTTTTAGGCCCGACACTGACACTGCATGCGACTTTAATTAATTTCTGATTTATACCCTTGTATTTTCAGAGTGTTGCGTATCCAAGGCCACCATCCCGACGATACAGAAAAAGTGTTCACAATATTAAATCCCATTCTAAATACGTGATTCTTATATTGCCGAAAACTACTAATAATTTCTGTGCAATATCATTATCAATGTTTAATTACTCGGCAATCTAACATGTATCTTGAACTTGAGTGTGTCGGTCTGCTATCTCTGAGTTGCTTGTCTTTCAGATGAATGCGACTCTATTGATCCCCGGATTTAACGTCCTTGTTACCACATACATGAGAAAATATTCTGAAAGTTAGAATTATTGCCCGTAACAGGCAAATTCTCTTGTTCTTGCAAGTAAGGGTGGATTCATTTCAAATCACCCCAAATTGTCATTGTCGTGTTTAAAACTATCATTTTGGACCCGACTAAAATTAGGAATAATGTGAAAGTTTTTTGTCAATTCTCGGCTGGAAGAGTGGACGGCGGTGATAAGTGCCTTTTCGTCTGATATAATATATCAATTAAAAAACAACACTTGTGGATCCGAGTGGCTAATCTTTTACGGCGTGACATACAAAGAGCAAGGTATCGACTCTGCCATACCCGTAAAATATCTATTCGGTGATAGCATGAATACCGTGTATTTCTGCGTGTCACGTGCACTGTATGGGCTCCGAAGGCAAAGAGTGAAATTAGCTTTATCCCACTAAGATAAATTCGAAATAACAACTTTTGGTTCTACTCAGCGTCTTCGCTTTTCGATCATCTACAATTTTAGAATAAAACACTTTTATATGCTCATGGTGGTTCTATCCATCGCTAATTGCTGTTCTCAACAATTTTGTTCCTTTTTCGAAAGATTGGTGCATTATCCAGGGGTATGACGACAGTTTTTTGTGTACATGTGCTTATTCTTTCCATTTGAATTGAAATTGCATTTAAAATATGCCAACTTTTAGTGAAATGAACCCGGTCCTGCTCGTTTTTCCTCTCAGTTATAAGTAGAAAGCAGACAGAATAGGCTAAGATCAGACTGCACACCTGTGAATACTAATCTTAGTCTATACTTTCTGCAATAGCTTGTATTCAGAAGAGCGTATGTCATGAACAGCAGCATTCGGAACATCGCTCGGACTTTTCCGTAACTTGAAAAGTACCTCGGACGTAAGTGTAGTAATTTTGGGTCTTTTTTAGGTAATTCGGCTCCTGGTGGTACTTCGGTTAATACGCATAAAGAGAGTCACATTTTGTAAATCTTTTCCGATCGTCTTTCGTTTTCTTTTGGGCATATAATAATTGATGACAAAACGCAGTAAACCACTGCGTTTTGTTATCAAATTATGATATGCCCATTATTCTTCTTTCGTTGATTTTGTTTTATGCAACGTCATCCTTAGCGGGGTCGTTTATGTTTGTGATGTCATATAAACCCACGTGCAAAATGACGCGCTTTCATGGCTGCGCCCTTATTATTCCCGAGGTCTATTTCGTAGAATCGCCGAAGGTTCCCGATTGGAACAGCAGGAGAATGGTTAAAATATGTTTTCTTTTAACCTATCCGTCGGGCTACGGTTAGCGATATCGTGAAATGTGAATGGTGAATGATTTTGGGGTAAAATTAAATGAGTTCGATGGGGGAGATTTGAGTGAATTACTGGAAGGTAGTCTAATATCGCTAATTTTGTTCAGGATGATTTTTGCGATATTAATTACCTCACTTTAACAAAATAGGCAATTAAGCTCTATAGATAGCTTTTTATGCTTTTCCGAACTAATAAGACGCTTAAAAAATAAATAAAGTCATTGACATCAATGATTTTTTCTAGCATTTTTTTTCAATTAATCTGTTGATCTAGTATTATGAGGTGATTTGGAACGTTTTAGAATGGTTTGAGTGAATGTTTGTAATAACTTAATAGAGTACTGAGCGAGCGATTTACACTGATTTTGATTCAGATGAATGTCAATTTCAGGATGTCACAAACTGTACCAAATTGTCGATTACTCTTGGGGTAGATTTTACATCTTTATTTGGTATTGTAGTGAAATTAAAAGATAAACCGCGATATTTTTTCACAATTTAATAAATTAATAATAGATGAAGTTACTCCAGTACAAAATGAAAAAAAGTAAAGATGTACAATATACATAATGTAATCTCTAAAACACAAACAACCTTGTAAAATATATGCAGTATAATCGCTAAATATATAGTACACAACATTGTTAGGAGTCATATAGAAGAAATAATCCAGTTAAATACAATCGTAAGTTTTTTACCTGGCAGGACGGAGCTTAAGTAACGGGTCCTTGCGTTTAAGGTAAGGACAAATTAGCTTTTGTGATATTTACTCACTTATACGGAAAGTCGGCTTATTATATTTGAAACGCCGGAGGGTTACTGAAGTTACGAAGCTTTGTTAACAAAACGATGAGATGTGTTCACTTTTGATAGGAGCATTAAGCACTTTTGATTCAGGATAAAATTTCAAACTATGATGATTACTGACTTAATTTTAAAAGAACCCGAAATACTAGAAATATTTGCCAATTCACGGCTAGCCACGCCCTGTCAGGTCATTAATAACGCAGAATGAGAAGCACTCACTTTATTAGTTATAAATTTGTTTATTCTTGTCTATTTGTATGAATAAAACGACTGCAGAATTAGATACGGATGGCCGGACATCATTTAAAATACATCACTTTAATGTTGTAGCTGTTTGGTCGGTAAGTGACGAAGTGCGGCGTCTTGTATAAAGATGCTACTTGTTTAACTAGATTTTACCATTCATCAAAAATAATTACATGCTCAGTAATATTTATTTAACATTCTATTTTACTGTCAATTTCTGTTGAAGCACCTGTTTAAAAGAGGTTAATAAACGCTATACCGGTTTTTGTGTTTGTCTTTTGGAAAAACAGCTTCAAAACTAGTTTCTTTTTAGACGGATTTGTTAATAAATCTGTAACAAAAAGTAAAGTTAGACTTTTTCTAGATTCTTTTCGAACATAAATCGCATGACTTATTTTTTACGAAAATTTGTGCGGTATTTCTTATTCCAATGTGCATGTTTTAAATTGGTAAAGCAAACGATATCCTCAATATATTGACAGAGATTGAATATATATTCATCAAATATAAAGCATTATCAAAGAAGATTTCGACTAAACACACTAAGAAAGAAATGTTTTTTGTCTAAATTTTAAAGAATGACTAGATACTTCACCGAAAAAAATTGCAATGGATAAGGCGTTGTTTCAAGTTGACTGCACAAGAGCGAATGAATACAAACGCAAATAGTACAAGTATAAACGTAGAATAATTTTCAGCTTCCTCATCTCAAACCCTACCTGCGTTGAGAATGACCAAACAATGCAGCTATTTGCCAATAGCATCCTGCTTTCACGCAAATGCACTTGCAAAGCAGGTTGTAGTTGGTAAAAAAAAGTAACACCGTTTGTCATCCTGGTTGCAGGGTAGATTACAAAAACTTGCATTTTTATCTTGTCTTTATTATTTCTTAAACTAATACATTTTTTTCTTTGTCATTATTTAATATAGGTAAGTATGCAAGTTTTCTACCCGTTCAACCTAAGTACATCTTCTGGGTTGAGTGACGAGTAAAAAATTAAATGTACAGTTAAAACAACGTGAAATTTACAAGATGATTGATTCAGGAATGATTGTGTCGAACGAGTTTTGAGTGAAATTCAAGTGAGGTAATGTAATATTGCTAATTTTGTTCAATATAAACAAGATTAGCGATATTTATTTCCTCCCTTTGATAAAGAATACGTTATTTCTGTTTATGTGACTTGAAGGACCAAACAGACACATTGAAATCCACACCATCCAATAATATCGTAGAACAATTGGATCCATTTGAATTAAATGTTGATCGACTTGAACGCTTTCGAAATGTTTTCCTATGATTTAGGAGCGTTTTTGATCGTTTGAGTGTGCGTTTGGAATGAGAAAGTGATATTGAATGGTTTTGATCGCAGTGATTGTCAATTTCACGATGTTTTTAATAGTACATGTTTTTACTCGACAGCACAGCATGTCTTACATTTAAGTGCCAAATACCAAATCTATTTAAATGCAAATAATATCAAAAATAATCCAAAACCAAATTTCAATATTTCTCTAACCGGATCAATAAAATCTTCAATATGGTTAATTGACAATAGCACTGTAGGCGACATTTAAGAATAAAAATATATTGAATGTAAGCATCAATATTCTTGTCAATAATAATGACCACGAATGTAACATTTCGAAACACAAGTTTGACTTTGAGAAACAAGCATATCTATGCATAATCTGGATTCTAGATTAAAATACAATATCTAAAATATGTGTTAAAATCTATAAATGTCACGTGAATGAAACACATTTAGCAAGATTAAGAGTATTTACAATGTATTGCACACATTCGTTGAACGACAATGGCTAATGTTTTATGAATTTGATGGGCGAGAAATAACTCAATAAATGCTTACTTACATTATTGGTTTTGTAGTTACGATAATTCCACGTATTCCACTTTATCGTCAAGTGAAAACTCACTATTAGTACACGTATTTTAAATGACCATTCTGATATTTTAAACAAATTTGCAATATTCATGTGGCATTTTCGTTAATAAATATTTTACATGTTACTCTAAGGAAAAAAGAAATTAGCTTCTGTGTTTATTGCTAAAACTGGAATGGCACACTAGACATTCATTTTTTATCTTATCGTTTTATATATGAACTGTATGATAGCGTAAAACTCAATATGAACAGTAAAGCATATTCGCCTATCGTCTGCGAACTTGTAACCAGAACAAACGCTTTCTATCTCTATTGCACACGTATTCACTGACATGTTGAAGCATATGCCGTCTCCTAAAGTTCAATCATTCTGTTACATATACGGACAATGTTGCGACGATCGTTACATTACTGTAAGCAGGTACATAACATTTATCAAGTATACGTTATGTTGAACATTGTAGCATCAAGTAAAAAAATAAGAAAACAACATATGAGTGTTGATGAAAATGTAAGATTGTTGTTTCACTGTATTTTTTTTCCGTTCAAACGAGTATATTCTATATTCTATCAATGTGAAAACCGTTTTTTATATTCCATACTTTACCGAAAATTTCTAACCAAGTTAAAAAATACCTGGTTATACAAAAAAAACAGTTTTCAGAATAGACTGCTACATTTCTATATACAACGCCTAACAAATTCTACACCATAACTATTTTGTTCTTTTACATATTTCCTAAAACATTCACCCATCTATAAAAAAAGATGTTGAGTATTTGAGATCGATTGAATATACTCCCCGCACAGAGCCGACAAATGTATCTTTCAAGCCCGTTTTTTTTTAAAGTCTTCTTCTTTGATTCTGTCAGTGAAAAACACCAATATTTGTTCAGTAGTGTTGTCCCTAAATTTCACTTCGACAGGGCAACGAAAATGCGGTTTCGGAATTTAACCCAATCGTAGCTAATGTTTATTTGGAGAGAAAATCATATATACGACTCGAGTCCCGCATTTGGACAATTGAAATTTGAAACAGATCAATAAATTGAAAAGGAAGGTCCTCAAAGCGTTTCAATCAATTTATGTAGAATCCTACATTAAGTCATTGAGATAATTCATTGCTACAATTTAAAGTTTGCGATACATTCATGTTCATAAACTTATACGTCTTGGTCACAACATATTGAAAGCAATTGTATAGTAAATATTGCTTGACCGACCAATTCTTTTTTGTGATCAAATTTAAAAAGCGGCAATTATCAAATGTTCCTTCAATATGAGCAATACCTCTTAGAAAGTGGACACTCGTAGACAAAAAGGTGTTTATTATTGAATCTCAGGCTATTGGAACCCATTAGAGTCGTGTTAATGAGATGATTCTAATAGGTTCGACCATCATAGAAATCGGTAGGACAAATCATTTATGCTATCAAAATGATCTGTCTTATAATTTATAGAAAAAGTATAAAGCGACCATTCCAACAAGCGACCAATCTTTAATTATCACCTAAGTGATCTCATCACACAAGTTTCACCGAATCTTCCTTTCAAATCCTATATTTGTACGTTTTGTGACAGCCAAAGCCGAGTTGTTAATAAAAGCGTCCAGCTCTGTTTGGAGAGTATTTTTTTATATATCAGTCACGTGAGCCAGCTGTTTCCGGTCACGTGATATATCTACATGGTGGTATCATTGACGTTGTGTTGTTTTGAGTTGGAAATCTCTTCCGGTTCTTCGTAGGCGTTCAGAGTCGCAAACCTTGCGTCTCGCAGATGGGTGATATTGGCGCTGATGCACATTAGGAAATGGATCTGAAGAGAGACGAAGTATAACATTTGGTCGCTGTGTTTTTAATGGATTCAAAAGAGTGTTAAGTTTTGAATATTTTCTAGTAAACATATTTACCAAATGTTCTATTCAATGTCGTGTAAAGAAGGTATTTGTAATTGTCATTATAATATCTTCCCGTGGGATAATGAAAACTACTGACCAGATGTATTAAAGGTTGTTATCGTTTCAAGTCTTTCAATAATTTGTAAACTGAGACAATGGTTTGGTATCACTCGGACGATGAGAGCCTTACGTTGTTTAGGTATATGATAATGGCTCGAATAAAATATGTTTTTAGATAAGATTCAATTTCTTTCGCTGTAGATAGTTCATCGAAATATAAGAAACTATAATACATGTTCTGCTAGTCTATTTAGGAAAACTACTGATTATTCGTCTACTAAATAATTATAATATATAGATTTCAGATTGGTCGGTCTTTCTATCGGAAATAGTATATGACCTTGTGCGTGACATTTCGAATAATTTCACACGTGCGCACTTTTAAGACCCGAATAAGCCTGAATATCTGCGCACTCTGTTCAGAGACTAAACTTTAATGTATGGCTTTTGACCTTAAGACAATATCGGAATATATATTATATAATACGTACTTAGTGTTTTGTATGAGAAAAACTATCTAACGAGGTTTGGAGAAAAAATAATTGGCGAGGCTCTGCCGAGACAATTATCAATTCTCACAACCGAGATAGATATTTTTTCATACAATAATGCACTAAGTATGTATTATATTTATCTTATAACCTCTATTTGTCCTCTTTTCATCGATGTTTCTAACTGAAATGCAAGTTTCTAAAAATAACCGCATTATATCATTGTTCTAAAAATAACTATGTGATATCATAAAAAATATCATACGGGATGTTATCACACGGATATTTGTATAATTATAAGATAATTAATGCAGTTTATAGTTGTCCAGACTACTCATCGTTTGTCCCTTACTCATGCCTGAAATTGTTAAGAATGTCACGCACAGGCTCCTTTGTTCCGATGATATCTGTTGTGGTGCTGATATGTACACTCGACATTTACAAAACATATAGTATTTCTGTATATACAAAAACAATAGTTATATATATAAGCTATGATTACATTGGTAGATCATGCTACATGCAGAATTCGATTTTCTTGGATGGCGTGTTTGGTTGTGAAAAAAAAACGAAGTCAATGTTAACATTAATCTTACATGAATATTCGAATACTTTATTTCATATTCATCATGCGAATTTTTTTATCATTATATTTTTCCCGTTAAAGACAATATAAAAATATTTTAGAAATTTGTACATATCTCTTTCTTATAAATTTATCCATTAAAGTGTTCGATTTACAAAATAAATAAATAAATAAATAAATAAATAAATAAATAAATAAATAAATAAATAACATCTTAAATAAAAAAAAAAGGCTTCGGGTGGAATGAGGGCTGAGCAAAGCTTTAATACTATAAGTGATCATCTGAGTGTTTTGATCGTGAGACAATAATTCAACATTGAAAAAATTCACCGTCAACTCACCAATAAATATCGAACATTTAGGGCGGATCAAGGAAGGTAACTGTCGTGAGATAATTCAAATTATTTGCAGAGTTATTGCTTATCAATTTATACGATTTATTTCTAGCTGTGATATACATTCCATATTTGTATCTGTTATTTACATCGCATAACATTTTGTTTTAATATGTGAATTATTCAGAGTGCTTACATGCATTTAAAAAAGAACCTACCAGACAGGACTGAACAGCACAAAAATGTCGTCATATCGATTTATGATTAAACTCCGAACTAAAGAATGGTGTTATCAAGAGGGTTTATAGAGGCAGCGATTTTCAATAATCTTGACAGACTATGAGAATAGTAAAAATGACGCTATTTGTAAAATAACATATATTTCATAGGCGTAACTAGGATTTTGAATTGTATGCGCACACAGAAGGCGACCAACATTGAATATATAGGACAAAGCCGAAAAGTCCATTATGACAAAAGATGAATGTCCTCCGTTCGCTCCCCTTTTGTATGATTTGAGCATTGGTGAATAATCAAACCATCGAAGCTACAGCTTAAATCTGCTGTAGTTTCGATGTTATGATCATTCATCAACGACGTTTTTTGAAAGAGGACTTATTTTCTATTCCGCGTAATGTGCGTAAGGACAGTTACGCCCTGTTATTCTGTTACCACAAAATAACTACATTTAATGTCCATACTTACGAGACTAGCTGCGATAATCACTGCTGAGAAATACGCGACACAGTAACAGATCAGCAAATCCCGACCCTGAAACAAGAGATGTTGGTAAAACATTTATGACCTTCATAAAAGCAGGTCAATGGCTCTTTGTCAAGCAAAAAAGGAAAATAACTCTCTAAATATGATGAGTATAGTTATGGTTCTTGTGATTGTATATTTTCCACAATTAGACCTATCCACCTGTGAAGTTTCGTGGTTCTAGCTTTCATTCTTTTTGAGATATGCTTCGGACAAAAAGCGGTCTACGCACGGACGGACCAACCGACAAGCGCAAAGCAATATACCCCCTCTTCCTCGAAGAGGGGGGATCATAAAGATTTAACTCGTTAAATGCAACCAACATTTACTGCCCTACAAACTTTTAATATATTAACACTTATCACACTGAATCCGGAATATTCCTGCTTTTGCAGGAGTTAAAACAGAGATTAGCCTGCACATACGTGCAGTCTGATCCTAGTCTTTACCAACTTTCCCTTTAAACCAGAAAAGTAGATTAGAGTTTCAATACAAATACAGACTCACAAGAAGAGCATACATTACATTTCAGTAAAAATTGCCTTATTTCTTGGTTTCCTAGTTACCAAAATCAAACAAGGAGGCCTGGCGGGGCGGTGTATTTAAACTTGAAGAACCACAAGCGGATGCAAAGCTCGGCTAAAGGTTCCTGAGAGTGAACGAATCCGAGTCCGAAAAGGGACATAAATTCTAACGCTTTGTATAAAATTATTGCCCCCCCCCCCCCTTTTAAAAACACTTCTTATCAACCGAGATAAGGTCATGGTCAAAGTTTGTCACGCCACCAACGGGTAGGCCTATCACTATTCTTACATGGACGACAACTACAATCCAAACAATTTGTATTAATATAGATCAAAATTATATTGAATGTCTTATATAGCACTGTGCGATTGTCCCAAACGCCAAAAATGTGTTCCATACGCACATGTAAAATTGTTAAAAGTGAACTAGTTCTTTTTAGACAGTCGATCATCACGATCTCGTAAAAATATATTTTAAAGTACTGATTTGTATTGCTCATTTATATGTGTACAATTTGAATTATGAATAATTAGATAGGGGATATTGAATTAATGGACATGGAAGACCAAATTCATTGAACAATTCTTCTATAAACAGATAAAAACGAGGCCGAAGTCGAGTTTCATCCACAGTTGGCGAGTTTAATTAATTTGGTATTCTAGATATACAAATTTCATATTCTATTAACAATATGACCACAATTCTGCAATAAAAACACAAAACTCTTCGACATCTCTTACCAAATATTTACGTTTAACATTTAATGCCGTCTTTAAATTGACATCATCAAATCCATTATGATGTCATTTCACGCTTACAAAATAGTTTTGCTTTACCCCCTAAGCTGATTTGTATTATTAGTTCTCGTGAATAATAAAACGAAAAGGAAAACAATATTCAACGGGGTTATTTAACCCCTGCATCGTGTGTCATCTTATAAAGATTCGTATTTACCTCATTAGCAAACCGCTCGAGATTCGTGTCACACACCTCTCTGTAATCTAGCCCTGAAAATATAACAAAATTGTAACTGTTGAATGTCGTGTCATGATCTCAGGACATAGCCAAATATTCGGTATGTCTTAAAGATAAACAAATCTTTGTATTTCGCCTTAAAGTGTCGAATTCAACTATGCTTACTCTGCTCTGCTTTAAGTGTCAAAACATCAGGGCCCGAGGTTATAAAACTTGCTTCATAAGGAATTTTGTAAAATTTAGAATTCAATTAAAAGTACAAACATAAAAGATAATACTAATAAAATGTTATTTATAATAAGTTGTTATTTATATCAACTTAGTAATATTATCTTTTATGTTCATTTATTAACATTAGTTTTAGACCAGAATTTCAGTTTTTTTTCTCCAATTGAAACTTGAGAATGTTTAGAGTTTAGAATGGGAAAGGTTTTATAACCTTGGGCCCTGACGTTTTTTGTAGCCTTACAGATTGAGAAGAAGCATGCTTAATTGCTTACCTTTGTTTAGGGCTCGAAATATGGATTATGTTATGGATTTTTTTTAAAAGTCGTTGAAATAGTTCAGTGGACCACGTACTCTCTTATATAACAAGAGGACCATGCTGGTCCTATATCGCTCACCTTCGTCTCTTTGACTCCTCCCTAAGCAAAATTGAATGCTTGAAAGATCATTAAATTTTTCAAAGAAAGACATTATTCATTTCCTATGATCCCTGCATAAGTTTGTAGCCTTTTCTAAATACGTTTCGTGTGACTAGGCAAACATTCTGACCAAGTTTCCTGAAGACTGGGCCTAATTTGTGGCACCAAGACTGAAAATAAGAAAATTGTCATTAAGGTCCCTTTTTGCGTGATTTGGCATGGATCTTTCCCATTTTCGATAGGGTTCATCATTGAGACATTGCCAATATTCTGACCAAGTTTCATGAAGATTGAGCCATAGTTGTGGCCTCTAGAGTGTAAAAAAAAATTTCCATTCAGGCTTCTTTTCACTTGATATGGCATGGATCCTTCCCATTTTCAAAAGGGTTCATTCTTGTGACCTGGGCAACATTGTGACCAAGTTTTAAAAAGATTTGGCCATATTTGTGGCTTCTAGGGTTTAAACACTTAGATTGTTGACGTCGGATCACGGACGACAGGCGACAGACTACAGACGACACACGACGCACGACGGATATTCAATGATCACAAAAGCTCTACTTGAGCACGATGTGCTCAGGTAAGCTGATAAAAGCCTGTGTGTGACATTTCCTACAATTTAATATATGCGAAGCTCCTTACCAGTATGGTCATCCGCACAGTCCGCCAATAATCTTCACAATGCGGTCTGTAGACAACTAAAGCTATGTCAGGTCAGATAGGTCAGTTACGGTCAGCTATTTTTCTAATGAAATCGTGTGTCTTCACAGACTGTTCAATGTTTGTCTCTCGCGCACTCGCAAATTGTTGGAAATGTCACGAACAGGCTCATACAGATTAGTAGAATAGTCCATTTAACAAAAGTTTATAGACTGAATATATTTTGTAGTCTTTACGATAGATCAGCCAAACAGTATATTACTAATTGCAGATTTTGGGTCAATACATTTGAATTGTTTGTAGTCTTTAAGATAAATAAGCCAAACACTTATTTTCTTATCGTAGATGTTGGTGAATACATCTGATGGTTTTTAAGATAGAAAAGTCAAACAGTATATTTCTTATCGTAGTTTTTCGGGTCAATACATCTACAGTTACTGCAATGTTTAAGATAGACAAGTCAGGCAGTATATTTTCTATTTCTACCGTAGTTTTAAGTGAATACATCTGAGGTTTTGTAGACTTTACGATATATCTTACCGTAGTTTTTGGGGTCACTACATCTGAAGTTTTTGTAGTCTTTAAGATAGATAAGTCAAATAGTATATATCTTACCGTAGTTTTTGGGGTCACTACATCTGAAGTTTTGTAGTCTTTAAGATAGATAAGTCAAATAGTATATATCTTACCGTAGTTTTTGGGGTCACTACATCTGAAGTTTTTGTAGTCTTTAAGATAGATAAGTCAAATAGTATATATCTTACCGTAGTTTTTGGGGTCAATACATCTGAAGTTTTTGTAGTCTTTAAGATAGATAAGTCAAATAGCATATATCTTACCGTAGTTTTTGGGGTCAATACATCTGAAGTTTTTGTAGTCTTTAAGATAGATAAGTCAAATAGTATATACTACCGTAGTTTTTGGGGTCAATACATCTGAAGTTTTTGTAGTCTTTAAGATAGATAAGTCAAATAGTATATATCTTACCGTAGTTTTTGTGGTCAATACATCTGAAGTTTTTGTAGTCATTAAGATAGATAAGTCAAATAGTATATATCTTACCGTAGTTTTTCGGGTCAATACATCTGAAGTTTTTGTAGTCTTTAAGATAGATAAGTAGGACCAGCATACCGACAGGAATGGCTAGAATTGCGCTGGTTAGGATCCATGCGAACCCCAGGATGTAACTCAATAATAACATCTGAAACAGGGGAATAAAAAATATAAGTCATCCTTATCATCATAACGTTGAATATTGATACCTGTCATATAAAAATGCGCCATCTGGGCCGTGCGTAAAGACTCGGTCCTTGTCAGACTGCACACATTGCGAATGCTGACTAGTGTCTTAACATTTAGCACTTGGCTGGTTTTCTTAATCTAGAAAGAGCATTATTTACCTCCGGCTGTCCTCCTCTGGAACCTATCTATTTCTCCAAATGTGACCCGTAACGCAAAAAAAGGATCATCTGGGTAGTGCGTAAAGTGTCGAGCCTTGTCAGACTGCGTGGACTGCGCAGACTGACTGGGGTCGAAACTGTTTGCACCATGCTTATATACTTAATCTAGAATGACCAGTCTACCTTCCAGTGAAAGAATTTTTGAAATGCGGCTGCTGGTTGTCCTTTGCTGGATCCAATCTCTTTTTCAATAGTAAATTTATAGAATTCCCGGATGGTGTTTTTTCGCGTGACGGGTCACAAAATATCTGTGAAATATGGAATTCTAAGACGGTAATTTTTCACCAGGCGGATCAAATTAAGTTTATAGAAAAAGAAGCTAGACAACAGATCCTGTCCGAAAATTACGTATTATGTGACAAGGGAGACAAATACGCTAGATAAACGATTCAATATTTCATCGAAGTTGTTACCCTTTGTGCTTTCGATAAAGCTTTCAATTATTATATGCGTTTAATGTAAATCTTCCGGATCTTTTCATGATGAGATTTTGTTTTCAATTCAATTCCCTCTCGTTCCAATTCATCTGCACTACAATTGCAAAGATGATCTAAAATTTTCAATGAGAGGAATTCATTCACTCTTAATCGAACCCTTCCACAGCTGTGAAAGTTCTATTTTTGATTCTTTGAGTTGGGCATTATCATTTTTCTTGGAACATCTCGACCGTTCTTTTTCGAGTACTAAGTACTTTATAAATACAGAAAGTCTGCTTTATGTCATTACCAGACTGTTATGTCATTTTATGATAAAGTCTATATGATTTTATGTGACAGTTAACGTATTTTTGTCCCAGTGTATTTGTCAGGTCCACGTTATAACGTTTCCCAGAAATAGGATAACGTTTTATTTAGAGAGTAAAATACTACAAAGTCTAACTTCTTTTTATACACCAAATAATGTGATGCAGTTTGTAACATCGTGAAATTGACATTCATCTCGACCAAAACAATTCTAATAGCTAACTCCGCGCTGCATTTATTCATTCAAACACTCATTAAAACCAATCAAAAACGCTCCAAAATGGCAAACACATAAAATCAACAACTACATTAAATAGCTGCAAAAGCGATGGGGCCTTCCTTATAGAATTCGTCTTTGTATATGAATATCTTATCAAGATAGTAGACCAATAATAGTTCCGCAACGTTTCGGAAGTAATGATCTTTAACATGGTAACCAATGTTACGAATGATTTCATTAGGAAACTTGTGTTAACATTGTGAAATAACAGTCCGAATTACTACGGAAATATTACGGGTCCACTACCTTAATCGCCCTTTATTAAAATAGTTAACTTATTGAGTTACTAGATGGTTCATTTTTGCGAGACAGGTCGCAATTATTCTAGTAACATGATTAGATTACAGTTAAGAACATCGTAAAATTGGCTCTCATTCCGATCAAAACCATTCAGAACCGCTCACTCAGCGCTCCATTCATGCAATTGAAACACTTACTCAATCCAATCAAAATCGTTCCAAAGCCTCTTAAAAATATGGTCAACAGCTAGATTCAAAATGTAAAAAAAATATTGAAAAAATCACGACTTTGCTGACATAAATGTAATTGTAAGTGCTGATTGGTTTTTGAAGCAATACAAAGCTATTTAACAACTCGTATGCATATTTCTAAAATGGAGGGGGGGGGGGGTAATAAATATCGCTTTATTCAAAAGAAAATTAGCGAAACTGCAATATCTCCCTTTAATTTTACTCAAAACTCACTCATTACACTCAATTATTTTCATTCCAAAATACTTCCAAAGTCATTCAACTTTGTAATTTCACAATGATTGTAACTGTAGTTTCCCGACTGCATTTGTATAATCTCCTAGCTGAAGGGCCCGTGGTGTTTAGACTCGACCTCATGAAGAATTCATTACGACCTAGACTTGTGAGAATTGTCTATTCTGATTAGAGTCTTTAGTTCTAGACACTAAATGACGTAAATAGGTCCTAAATGGACTGAAGTGCTTTTTACGGGGCCCTGAAGAGAATACTAGTCTACGTATATATGGGTAAGTTCACAGAATTTCGGTCGATGTTTTTGCGATTTCGGAACGAGATTTACACTCGGACTAGTAAAACTGCAAAATTGTACCAACTGAATTTTGTTAACATCCTGCATCGATGGTACAGCAAACTACATCAGGAAATTGACAATCATTGCGCTCAAAACCTTTTAAATTCACTCGCTCAGCGCTGCAATCATGCATTGCAAACACTCACTCAAATCGATCGAAAACGTTCAAAAACCACTAAAAATGGTGAGACCAATATTCAAATAAAAATCGGTATATAAAATCCACGATTTCACTGGCATAATTGAATCTTGTGAGCGTATGGTGAGTTTGTGAAATTACAGAAAGATATTCTAGGAAGCTGTAAGCATATTTTATTAAAGGGGGTAATAAATATCGCTAATGTTGTTCATCTAATTATTCATTCCAAAATCATTCCTAAATCAATTACCTTGTCAATTTCATAATGTTTTAACAGTATGTTTCATCATGACAAAGTTAATTACGAAGGTATTTTCTTTCATATTTGCATAAATGTCGGTTCAATTTCGAAAACGCCTGTTGTACAAAAATATTTGGAAGACAATATAGACTAAGATTAGCCTGAACAGCCATTCGGTCATCATGGCTTTCTATGTAATTATTACATGTCAGGAAAAGCTACAGCGACTAAGGTTAAAATACCCAGAAATGGCAATTTGTTTGAAACAAAGTTTAAATGCAGCCAAAATGAAGGTTAAGATGCGCATAGTTTCATATCATAAATAGACGCAGAGGATTCTAAATTTCCTCTTTATATGAAACTTTTTCAATTTGAGCTATAGTAAGTTATATTTTTGACATTTCAGTTACCGAAATGTGCTTTTGAATTTTAGACTGTAACATTTGCCAATGTGTAAAAATAGTCTAGAACCATAAATTGACGGCATATTGTCTGGTCGTAACAAATAAACAAGAACTATCGCTAGTCAACTAATCATTATGACAGCATGTAAGTTTAGAGCTGTAAAATAGAGCTCTAGAATCGATATACTGTCACTGCCCGGACTTGTTGAGAATAGCAGATTTCAATTATTCTTGAGAGAAAAAAAATCGGCATGAGAAAATAACGTTTAGGATTATGGTCGAACTTTGCTGCATGATATTCTATATCATTTAATTAAGCATTTGTTACCTTTTACAATTTATTTAATTATTTGTGTAAG
The DNA here is from genome assembly GCA_948146395.1 of Fragum whitleyi. NCBI lineage: Eukaryota > Metazoa > Mollusca > Bivalvia > Cardiida > Cardiidae > Fragum > Fragum whitleyi. The sequence goes on from OX411549.1 coordinate 5,359,359, forward strand.
TATGTTGGGGAGGGGCGTGATCATGTGTGATTTATCACATTTTTTTAAACAATTATTCCGTTTTTGTTTGTTGTTGTTGTTGTTGTTGTTTTTTAGCATATATTTATAGAAATCTAAAAGAACAAGTTGGGTTGAAAAACGTAGTAATGAATTGCTTTTGGAATTCTGAGAACATTGCTTCTTAAATTGCAAATCAAATTGATTTCTTTTATGCATAATATAACTAATATTTTTGTTTAATTTAGTCATTACTTAAGCACGCCTCTTCTATCCATAAAGTATTTTATTCTTTCCCGACTTTGAATCGCCATTTAACTCCTTTTTTATATTCGCAGAATTTTTGCAGTCTTAAGAATATGAAGCACATTGAAAGAATTTGGATTGAAAAAAACCAGATTTTTCGAGCTATCGTTTTTACATGCACAGGCCATGAGCTTAGAGCGTTACGGGCAATATTGATTATAGCATATTCTATAAATAACGATATTACTATAGTGTTATTTTTTACATGAAAGCTTTTGAACTTGGTCTCTAAAGACTTTTATTGACGACCTACAAAACATTGTTTTTCAGAATATGGAATCACGGCAGTACCACTGCATATGTGCGTGTGATGTCCGTGGTCAAGATATAGAGCGTCGGCTTTTTGATTAAGAGGTCCCGAGGCTTTGATTCCCGGGAGCGGCTATCTATTTTGCTACAAACCTTGGCCCATACTCTCAGCGCGAGTACTGGCTCATTTCCAGGAAGCAGAATCGAGAGGGACGAACCAAACTTGAAATTGTATCTCAATCGATATATGATAAAAGGGTTTAACTTGACCCAAGTAGATCTATATAAGATATGGATGTACAAATTGAGTCAGCGGTTAAAGGCAAATTTTCTCTAAACGGGTATAGAAAAAAAATACATATGATCACATACTTAATTGTGTATGTCTTAATTGATTCTTTTGCTGTTGATGTTATTATTGCTGTTGTTGTTTAGTTTACATCGGGTTCAACTTTTACAGTTCAAAGGGCGTGTCTTTGCAAATGTTCGTATACTTTTTATCGATAAATTAATCGCGTTGAGCTTGAAAAAGCCTGATGACAAGATTACTATGATCGACACTGCTTTTAGCACATCCCAGTGGTCCTTTTTTCGCCTGACGGGTCACATTGATTTGTGGCCATCTGCAACACCTTTAGAACGAACTCTCATTTCGAGACGACATTTAGAAATTAGGAAAGCCCAATGCGGCATAGAAGGAATTAGGGGTTCAATTTTGGCCTTCCATCTTTGAAATTTAGGCCTGGTACCGCATTTCACTAGAAACACTCACACAAATAGGTCCTACGAAACAAAGTGCGGGTAGGTTTGAAACTATCTAAATGTTGAAAATATTGATTGTTGAAAGCTGCAGTTACGATACTAAGGTTGAATTCAGTTTATATATAATGCTTCAGGTGAATAACTGATACCCGTCATAAAAAAAAATTGGCTGTTTCTAGTTCAAGAATTCTTTTAAAGTATTTTTTCTCAGATTAAGGAAGGAAATTGAAGGCATTTCCATAAAAATTTACATTGATAATTAAAATATGTTGGTGCTGTTTTGGTTACAATACCTGCTAGCGAAAGTAGAGGACATTTGTATTTTGCGAATTTCATCTTAAAAATTCGGCCCATCTTCATAAGTGAGTACCAACGCTTTGCACAACCAATTTAACCCACAAAGGAAAAAATTGATGGTGTCAGTATTTTTTCTACAACTTGGAGCCCAGTTTGGATTCATTTTCACCAAAGAAAATTAAAGGTCTCTTAATTTTCACTATTTTCTGCGACTCTAAATACGGTGACGTTTCCTTCGGGTTCAGTATATATCGGCTGAATATCATTTTTCAATAGAACAAACCGATCATGATTCGGATTCTCGTTAAGCATTTGATCAGATCAGATATCTAAACCTGCCTATAGTGCCAAAACGGAGATTTAAAAAAAATCAAGAAAGAAAACAGTGACTAGAAGCGGTGACCTACAATAACGACGCTTTCAACGACTTTGTTAAAGTCAGGATTCAAAATAACGAGATAAGGATTGTCCGTAACCCTTTGAGCTGAAACTATCTGCAATCAAGAGTGAAAGGTTTGCTAATGTTATCGACGGCCTGGTCCGAGTGCTTATTTATGAAGCGGGGTAAAATTTCTTACCGTTTGTAAACGTTTTTGCATCCTGTATTCAAAGATTTGACTTGATAAGATCCATAAATGTAAGGTTTGTCAGTCATTGTTTCTAACTGTGACCGCATTGAATCGCTGATCTTAACACGAATGTACGTGTCCATAATCATATACGTAGATTCAAGAAGATAATCATATGAGGAGAACGCGTCTTGAGTCTGGACAGGATTCGAACACACATGGAGCCCTTTTACTAAACTTCTTACGAAAAAATTAACCGTTGGTCAAAATCACAAATCGTACCTGGTGTTTCGATTATTAGTTAGATTCTGCCTTGCTATAATATTTCATGTGAATCGTCTTTAGAAGACGGTTCCAATGAGATGATGTATGGCAGAATTCCAAATTTAGCTACTACTGGGTTACGCCCTGATTACTGAGCTAACCTCTGTACTAAAACTTAGGTCATGTAGTTAGATGTTAAGATGCTGAGATTTACCAGTATATCTACTTACAAAAATATTGAGTCCTCTAGCGCATGCGTTCTTCCCGGACGTATTGAAGGCGTGCCGCGAGTTGGGCTCGCTAGAGTAATGGCCTAGTAGTAGAAGACATGTCCCTATAACAAACATACCCGATACCACACCGATCAACGTGTATTCCATAAACCAGAGTCTGAAATAAACACAAGTTATGGTCAAATGGTAATCAAAATGTTGTATTAAAGCTGTAGAAACACTTACATGTGTGTGTATGTGTGTTGGGGGGGGGGGGGGGTACATACATACGGAAGCATGCATGTACCCCCTATTGAGGACATAGACTTGTCTCCAAAGACGTATTGAACTCTACAAGTTATCAAAATTATGAAAATCAATTTTGACAAGTTGTAGAGTTCAATACGTCTTTGGAAGCTAGTATATGTCTTCATTAGGGGGTATATACGAGCTTCCGTTATCGGAAGATCAAAGTATGAACATGATAAAGTAAATTTGACCATTTCATTTGACATTAGACTTGAACTTTTAAATACATATCCAGTAGAAAATCTGTTCGAACGGGGAAACATATATGTATTTACTTCTCAAGCTTTTCATGATGGTGAACAGTTGTGACATGCAGCTTGAATCTGATCGTAAAATAGACGTCAAACAAAAGGCTTATCTCAACGCCTTTTGCAGAGGGATAAAACGTCATGCTTAGAATGCACAGCCTTTACTTTATGTTAGAAGACGTGGTTTTGTTGAATCTTTATCGTTTGAAAAATATTCTAATTCAGATTTTCATTTTTAATTTCAAAAAGATTTTAGCTACTTACAATCTATCGTTTTCTAGAAGGTCACGTGTTCTGTCTGCACCGATGAGAAGGCCCCCTGTAACTCCGCCCAATCCGAGCAGTAAGGCTATCCACGCGACTAATGACGCACATGGCACGTGACTGAGACAGTGTAAACATCGCTCGAGACAGTTGTCGCTATGAGCTGAAAATAGAAGATGAAATAAATAAAAGTCAGAATTCCGTACAATTAACAGATCGCTCCTGTCAATCACAAAATAGATTGACCAATCAAATGACTCGTTTTTAATGAGAAGACTCTTGAACTCCGACAATTTCCACCATTTTGTTTCATTCGTTTTCTTGGGTCCGGGGCGAGTTAAACGTCATACAACAGGTATAAAGCTAATGTTACGACGTTTAGTTTGTCTTCCAAAGATTTGCCATATTTCATGTCCATTTCTTTATATTTTGCAGATGCATGACATTTCAATAACTGCAAAGTAGGGGTGTGTCGTAAAGGAGGTCAAGGGGCGCGATCATCGGTCCATCAATTCTTTTGTCTCGGCGACCACCTACAGTTGGGAACATTGTGAAATTTACTATCAATCCGATCAAAACCATTCTAATCGCTCACTCAGTGCTCCATTAATTTTATCCAAACACTCACTCAAAGCATTCAAAATCGCTCTAAAACTACTTAAACAGATACGATCAACAACTACATTTAGAATAAAAATAGCTTTTAAAAATCACGATGTCACTGACATAAATGAAATTAGCGTTTGATTGGTTCTTGCAGAAGTAGAAGCTATTTATAGAAACTGAATGCATATCTTTAATGGAAAGTAATAAATATCGCCAATTTTGTTCATCCTGAAAAAAATAGAGATGTTGGTTTACATCCCTTTAATTCCACTCAATTTCATTCCAAAATCATTCCAAATTTATTCACCTTGTCAATTTCACGACATTGTTAACTGTTAATTACACGACCAGTTTTGAACTTAGATGTTGTAGAGAAACCTTAAAGAGTTTTTTTTTTTATTATTGTTATCATAATTATAATCATCTTTCTACAATTCATCACTAACCTAAACAAGATATAGAATGAGAATTAAAGACATCCAATTAAAGACATTCTCGGTCTATTAGTTGATTCACTGACCAAAAACAGCAAGTTAAAGGATGAAATAAGGTGAGCAAAAAACATCTTAACATCAAGATTATTGCACATTCGAGCTAAAGTAATATTCTTACCATCTAGTTCAATTTCCTATTCGACCTACATTTCTTATGCGTACAAATTAAACAATTTGGTATGCCATAATTATCTCGAAACTCAGGGGCATTAACTGTGAAATAAAACCATAAAAGTTAATTATTACATGAAGCGTAATTATGGCTCTACGATAGACCATGTTGATTAGAAAGTAGAGGCATCAAAAGAGGGGAAAAAAACCTTTCCAAGTTGATCCTAAGGGGTGTCGCCTACTAAAATATACGTGTAGCCATGGATATGTTACAGTTAAAAACATCGTGAAATTGACAAGATGATTGATTCGGGAATGATTTTGGAATGAAATTGAATGCGTGTTTGGGGCGAGATTTGAGTGAAATTCAAGGGAGATAATCAAATATCGCTAATTTTGTTCAAGGTGAACAAAATTAGCGATATTTATTACCCCCCTTTAATAAAATATACATATTCACAAACTCTTCACTTACAAAATTTAATTATGTCAGTGAATTCGTGGATTTTATCTACCAATTCTTTTTTTTTATTGCAGTTGTTGGTTTTATAATTTTTGTGCGTTGAGTGAGTGAATTTGAATGGTTTTGATTGGTATCGTTGTCAATTTAATTATGTAATTAACTGTTAGTGAATATCAAGGAGGCTTAAAGCACCGGCGGGGAAGTGCTACTAGAATAGTAACTTAGCTTCCATAGGTGTTCGCTTGATGAAGCAGCTCGACGAGCTAACACTGGCAAATAATGACAAGTTATAGAATTTGGATTACATGGTAACATGTACTATAGTATGTTTTATTTTACGGAAAAACTTGTCAGGCAATTAATATTTCACCGACCTTGTAATTTTGAGCCAGGTACTTATTGCTGACGGAATAAAATGCAACAACTCTCCGATGTATATAAGCTTGGCAAAAAAGCAAAACGCATAACGCATAATGCATAAGTATGTCACAAAGCAAGTACTCGTAACATTCGACGTAAAATCCGATCTGATAACTACATATTAGGTTAAAGGGTTAAATGGGTTTTATTTTTCTCTCCTGAATTAAACATGAACTTCATTTAGAGAGTATTGATGTTCTGGAATTCCAAATTAATCACAAGATAATGTCTTCTGTTCTCGAACAAGGCTTCGCCATTACTTCGGATTTGATTGACAAAATGGCAGACTAGGTTTAAAAGGTTCACGGATAACTATCGTAAGTGTTTGAAGCGCTCCATTCATTCATTCCAAGAAAACTCACATTAACCACTCAAACACGCTCCAAAAGGACTAAATATGGTAAAATCAACAAATTTCACAATAAATAAATATATAGAGAAAAATAGCGATTTAACTGACGTATTTGGAATTGTAAGCGACTCCTTGGATCTTGGAGAAATAGGCTTATAATCTATTTATAGAATTTGAAGGGAGGTATTAATATCGCTATTTTTGTTCAGGATAAACAAAATAAGCAGTATTGGATTACCTCCCTCAAATTTCAATCAGAAGTCACTCATCGCACTCATTCAGTTTCATTCCAACATCATTCCAAAATCCTCCAACTTGTTAATTTCAAAATGTTCTTAACTGTACGTAAGAAGGGAGACAATATTTACGATCACTTAATCCTTCTCATGCTGTTCGCGTCATACTTCTGCTTTTCACGTAGCAAAGAACTTATACTCACTTAAAAAGGAATTGAAAACAACAGGGGCCTGTTTTACTAAACATCCTACGATCATTTTTGCGCAAAAATTAAAGTTGCTTCTACAGTACTGTAGTAACTAAATATGGAATGATACGATTTTCTACCATGCATCATCTCATTAGAATCGTCTTCCAATGACGATTCCAATGAGATATTGCAAGGCAGTATCTACGAATGAATGAAAACACCAGGGGCCCGTTTTACTAAACATCTTACGATCATTTTTTGCGTAAGTCAAAAATTAAAGGTGTTTCTACAGTGGTAACTAAATACGGAATTCTGCCATGCATTATCTCATTAGAATCGCCTTTTGAATGCGATTTATATGAGATATTGCAAGTTAGTATCTAACAATGGGTGAAAACACCAGGTACGATTTATGATTTTGAGTTACGATCATTTTTTTCGTAAGATGTTTAGTAAAACGGGCCCCAGGTACGATTTGTGATTTTGGCGTACGATTAATCTTTTTGTACGAAGTTTAGTAAAACGGGCCCCTAGGGTACATCTTAACAAAGCACTTTCAGCAAATTATAAGAATCATTAATACCCAAACGAAAAGCATTTTCCGATTTAAAAAAACAAGCATCTAAACACCCATATCTTAGTCAGAACGAAAAAGCATATAGATTTTTATTCAGAAATAAAGTTAACAACATCGTGAAATTGACAACGAGAATGATTTTGGAATGATTTTGGAATTAAATTGGGTGCTATGGGTGAGCCTTGAGTGAAATTAAAGGGCTGTAACCTAATATCGCTTTTTTTGTTCGGGATGAAAATTCCTTAACAAAAGGATTCTAGAACGATAATTCAAAATTTATAAAATTTTAATTCAAAATTTATAAAATCTGCCAAGTGCAAGAGTTTCGATCCTAGTATGTGTCTGCAAGAACTACAAAACGTGGGTATTTTGGATTTTAGATAAAAAACAATCCAATAATTAAAGTTGGTACTCATTAAAATCGTCTCATCGAGACGATTTAAATGAGTACCCACAACATAGGGTTTCGTTGAGAAATAAAGATTTAAGACTGGTTTCACCCCCCCCCCCTTAACTGACCCTCTGCCCGTGCAATCTGCGCCCTCTGATCAGAGTCGACACTCCTCGCATCAGTCTGATGGTTCTTCTATGCCTGATTGGCCGCAGATTTTAATGATATCCACTGAGATACAAACGATTTCTATTTGTAAATGTTAAGTGCCAATGAATTATCTTTTCGTGCAATTGATATGAAAAATTACGAAATGCGGCATTTCGCATCAATTATTATGAATTGTTTACAGTTAACAGCATCGTGAAATTGACAATGAATGATTTTGGAATAAAAATTAATTAGTGTGGTGAGTGAGTTTTGAGTGAAATAAAAGGCAGGTAATCCTATATCGCGAATTCTTGCTTAAAGACTTCAGTTTCGTTTATTATCCTTCACCCGTCAGATTTTAAACTAAACGTAAAATTACCGTTAGAACGTCTACTGGATGACGTTTTTGAAGCACGTGACCGTCTTGATCCCGGCTTTAGTTTAAGTTCACTTCCGTCAAGATCTCCGTCAGTCGGAGAATTAACTTCCTGTCCATTCCCAAACGAGGCTGACCCAATTAAATTAGAAAACTCCGACATATTTGGAAATGTTGAATAACATGAATATCCTTTACTAATATCCTTTCTAGAATATTTGATGCATCATATTCACAAACTGTCCCGTCAAACGCAAAAGTGCTGTAATCATGAATTGCACATATATGTGACCCGTCGCGCGTATTAGGACCATGCGATTACTCTTTAACATAAATATTTGAAGAAAAAAGGGTTGCATTTAGCAGAGGTCAACAAGAAGTTAGAACTATCATTCTATATTCAGAAGACAAGCTAAGTGCGAAAACCTTCGAGCCTAGGCATCCTACGCGATCCGCGCAGTCTGACTAGGAACGACACTTTACGCGTCACCCAGAATGTCCCTTTTCGCGTCACGGGTCACGAATAGTTGACACTCACGTTCAAATTGAAATGATAAAAAGCTGTTATGATTTACCCTTAGGACACGATGTTGGAATTCAGAATTAAACGTTTCTCTTAAACATTTAGAATTGAAGGAAAAGTCGAAATCCCTTTTAAAGTTGATTCTCAATTCCCTTTCACGACCTTAAAGTACAATAATAATTCCTCTTTAAATAGCCAAATTTGAATTAATGTCCGTTTATGCATTCAATGCCGTTAATGCCTTATTATCAGACCATGCTTTTCGTCGATCATTTTGGAGATCATTTGCTGGCGTTTCAAATTTTTCTTTTTCCGTGATTTATAATTGCCAAATCAAGTGTTCTATGGAAGACTTTCGTAAATTCCTATAAATATTAAAAATTTAGCCTACCTTTCAATTCTCGGTAAGAAATTTGAACAACGAGCGTTTCGAAACGCTATCTTTCTTTCTTGAGTATATCTGTTTACGGTCTATGTTGTCTAAATTAATAAGGGATCATTTCAAACATTTCTTCAATTACTAAATTTATTCGTCTTCAAAAGGTTATAATCAACTATATTGAAATCATTAATTGAGCTTGTGCATGACATTTCCAACAATTTCAAATATGCGTAAAGCAAAGACGCTGAACAGCCTGTGCATCCGCACAGTCTGACCAAAGTCTTCAATATGCGTTTAGTAGACAGATCAAGTATCAAAGTATCTGTAGACCATCAGGTAACTCTCTTTTTACAGTATGTGGCTGTCAACGCTACTCAATGTTTACACATCACGTACATTTCAAATTGTTGGAAATGTCAAGCACATGCTCAATTCATAATAATAATAATAATAATAATAAAAAAACACGCTTCAATAGCACTATTCCTTAAGATTCCGCAGTACACCTCAAATGTCATCTAAACACTGATATACATGATAAACAACCTGTCCTCATTAACGTACGGTGGAAATCTGATTGGAAAATATCTCATCAATAGATCGTTACCATTCACGGATCGATATTTTCACCTGCAACAGCTCGCTGTAATCCTTCCGTACTAGTTACACCTAATGGGGTATAACAAACGTTCCTCGCGACACGTGACCTTGATCACGTGATTATCGCGACATAACCATACACAAAAATAATTCTTGCTTATTACTTTTGAAATGGTTTTTTAGCGATAAAAATAATATAATTCTTTATTACTGATATAAAAAATCGTTGTGTACATAAATCTTGTAAAGGAATTTAGGAAGCAAACCAATATATATATATATATATATATATATATATATATATATATATATATATATATATATATATATATATATATATATATATATATATATATATATATATATATATATATATATATATATATATATATATTGTCTACGAGTATTTTTGCGTTGAATTAGATTAGAATAACACAAAAAGAAGGGCGATTTATTGCAAAAGACTATTCAAAGTTGTTCTTTATTTTTCTCTAAAATTTAAATTAAACGACCAATTCATCGGCCATTATCATGATCAGGGACTCATCGGTCTCGCCCTACCTCAGAAAAGGTAAGCCGTCTTAGATATCAAAGGTTATTTATTTGGAAAGACACCCGAAACAAAAGAAATGGTTGGTTATAGACCTTCAAGTCTGAACTACAGATTAATAAGCCTTCCACCATTGGTAAAGAATGGTTAAGTTCAAAATAACATTTCCGGTTTAGATAAATGATTTAATTGGTCATTTAGATTTTATCTCACAGCAACGATCTTGCCTGAGAAGAGTTTTCTTTCTAAGATTCTCGGCAATTTTCAGCCTTTCATCCAGGGAACATCCCTGCCAAGTTTCATTTTGATTAACCCAGTGGTTTATGAGGAGAAAATGTTTTTATAAAATGTTGACGGACGCACAGACGGATGGGCGCTGGACGGATGACGGACGGTGAGTGATCACAATGGCTTACATTGAGCCATTTGAGCTCCGATGAGCTTAACAATTGAAAATCCTGAAATATCCATTTTTTCAAAGGTTATGGAGCAACATTGACTTCTTGTTATATTCGAAGCATAATTGGTACATATAACATACGTAGTTATTAATAACACATTCTTTTACAATTTCCCGTAAGTATTTTGACAACAATATTATCACTAGAAAAATACGTCCACTTAAAACATTTACATCCTCACTAGTGAATGAAGAAAAAAATAGACACACGGAAAGAGAACACATCAAAAGAAACCACTGCAGAATTAAACAACGTTGTGCACAAAAACTGTTCGAATAACCTGTACATCGATGTGTAATCCAAGTATCGTAACTGAACGTTCAATAACGCTATAGTTAAGAGATTTTGGTTGTCGTCTAACGTCATTTTTAAATATCCATCTTTAAAGTGTCATTTGAATGTCATCGAATTCTAAAATTGGCCGACCATTAAATGCATGAATAAACTTTACATTGTTATTAAGTGCATTTCAATTTGTAACGTTTGGGTTGTAAATAATGAATGAAATTGTTTTCTTCAAACAAAGTGTATTGGAATGAAATGATGCAAAAAATAATATCGAATGGATGGGTATTTGATGAAGAATTGATAAGCTGTTGATGTTCATGTTTTCATATCAGAATTTCAAGAACTTTTGAAAGAAATCACAGTCTTCTTTCTGGCATAAAACACGTATCGCGAAAAGAGACCATCTGAAAAATGAGACAAGTATCGACCCTGGTCAGTCAGCTGAGATTGACCAAGCTCGAACCAGTTCGCCTGTCAGCAATTTTCTGAATCTAAAATGATCCACGTATTACCCAGGCATCAGATTTTTTTTCGAAATCAGTTCCAGGGTCCAGATAAGCAGGGTAAAGCCAGTCTTAAATCTTTTTTTCCCGAATTAAACCCTTTGTTGTTGATACTCATTTGAATCGTCTCGATTAGACGTTTCAAATGAGTACCAACGACATAAGGTGTAGATATCTAGATGCGTTCGATTGTTGACCTCTGCAAGACGCATGTTTTCTAATATTCATTTTACGGAATTCATAGGTAGTTCTTTGACGTATGACAGATAAGATTTGCATCTAGAACTAACTTTAAATTGTAATTAGGGGCACTTTTTCCGCATTTGTTCAGTTTCAACATGTCGCCTTATACTTTTATGCCAATTTTTAGCATTACTTCATTTAATATCATGATGAAGTGATAAGAAGAAAGTACTGTAGTTCGGAAATGGACTTCAGAATTCAGGTGGAATTAAACCCCGCTGTTATAATCGATGAAGCAGAATTGACAATCAGCCTCCTGCAATAATTGGAATTATTTGCACCCAATACATTCATTAGCCTCTCTAACTGCAGATTAGTATGGCAGTGATTTATAAATGACATTCAGCTTCTATCACAAGATGCGTCAGAAAACACACTTAACTTCTAATTGGTTTACTAACGTCGTTACTGCGCCTGATTTCAATTACAATAACCAACGTAATGTCTGATCGGGTATTGAACAAATAATAAGCTATTTATAGAACTTGTTTTCATATTCTATCAAAGGGGGAAATAAATATCGCTAATTTTGTTCATTAGCGATATTGAGTTACCTCGCTTGATTTCACTCAAACCTCACCCATTTCATTCCAAAATCATACCAGTATCGTTCATGTTGTCAATTTCACGATGTTCTTAACTGTAAGTGTCTTGCCCATAGACACAACCCGGCGACGATGGGGCTCGAACCACGGACCTCAAGGTCAATGGACGAGTTCATTTACCACTAGGTCACCGATAGCCTGGCTCCCAGGCTGTCAGTTAGTTTTAAAATTGATAAGGTAGACCACTCATGTGTAACTTTATTTCAAATTACCTCCCATATTCTCAAAAACTGGCACTGCTGATCGGCCAGTCAGAGAATATAGGCTGATAAGAAATGTTCTTTCTCTTGTTGAATTTGGCTTATTTTTTCACAATACTTCAGATCAGTGGGACGGGAGCCACTTTAGGTCACCGAGGCAGTCCTCGTTATAAAGTCTTGAGACATCTCGTTGACAACCAAAAAGCTGCAATCAATAATGCGACATTTACGAGACAACCCAACAGAATCTCAAAAAAAAGTTTTATAAAATCACATAATTCGATCCTACGATTATTTTAGAAGCGCGTCGGACTATCAATCAAAAAGTCCCGTGTTCGTTCCCCGTCTGCTGCACTCAGTCTTTCCGACTTTTTTACTCCTATTAATAATTTGACAATCTTAGACCTATGTGAAATAACATGTGGTGGCTTAAAAAGGATGTCGTGGTAGAACTAGAGAAAGAAATACCAGAAATCTATTGTTAGGTGCTACAGCCTCTGCGATATGAATGCAAATTTGTTTAAAGCGGCGTGAAAATTTAGTGAATATTATAAGTTTATGATGGTACAGTAAGTAACATTGTGAAATTGACATCCGCCTCGACCAAAACCATTCTGAAATCACTTCAATACATTCAAACCACTCATTCTACTCATTGAAAACGATTCCGAAATTGTTCAAAAACTTTTCGAAAGTGGTTTTTCAACGACCATTATTTCACATTCATGTCGACCAAATCGTTGCGCTATTTTTAATATTTTATGTGTATTTAAAGCGACTAATTGATCCTTGAAGACACACAAACAGAAAAGTACGTATAGTTTACCAAAGGGAGGTAAAACCGTTTGCTTATTTCGCCCAAACTGGACGAAATTAGCAGTATTGTATTACCTCACTTGATTTTCATTGAAAACTCACTCATCGGTAGTATTCAATTTCATTCAAAACTTATTTCAATATCATTCATCTTGTGAACTTCGCGGCGGTATTTACTGTAGCAGCGTCAATCATAAAATTTAATCCCTGCGGAGGTACTTATTGTTGAAAATTAATGAAACTGTTCAGAGTTGTTTAAAGTTTAATTTAGAATTTACGTTACCAATCTCATTGACCAAATTGATTCATTTTTAAGCCAAGTTATCAATAGTTAAGTAAAGGTAGGTAAGAATTTAAACAATAACGTATGAGCAAACCAAACATCGACTTTACAAATATCATTTGGCTACATGTACCTCACGCGGATTTTATCAAAATCTCTTAATATCCATTTACTATTTTCAAGAGCTTCTTAACTTTAGTCTAAACTTCCGTGTGGTAGATGGTAAAAGTATATTATTTTGTACAGGGTAGAGAGATAAGGAATCTCAACACAATCACACATGCCCAGTAAATAAAGTACAAATATCGATCCTGGAATCCAATTTCTTATCATCTTTACGCCCTCTATCTCCCAAGGCGGTAGGCAGCCAAAAGATAAGTGGTCATTTTATAGACGACTGGACACGAAAATAGCCGCAATTTTCCTTGTTTATTTATAGGTGATTATTTCTTGTTTTATATGATGGTTTTATTACATCGACACTGGCTTGTTGCCTCCGATGGTTCTGAAAAATGATATTTATTAAAGGCGCTTAATTTAAGATTTACAGACAACCGAGGCAATATTTGTGTTTAAACGTACTCAATGCATTGCACATTATGTAAAGTGAAGTTAAAATTTCGTCTACGATGGTTGAATGACGGTCAGTGTTTCCCTAAATTATTCTTTAGGTCAATGCCTTTGCCGAGAGCATGTTTTTGCTTGCACACCAAACAAATTTGATATATACGGATACATGTATGCATTTGGAACCATTGCTAGAGAGCCACAGCTCAGATTTTCGGTATATATTTGAATGCTCCCCTCCAGAACTCGTTTAATCTAATTTACACTGATAACATCATTCACAACTTGGTAGGGCTTCACTTACAAGTTGTTTGTAAATTGATAAAATATATGATAACGATCGCCAAAACCGTAGATCACCATAAAATAAGATATCGTCGATAAAAAAACGTAGTTTCAGGTTGTATTACTTGTAGTTGCTACGTTTTGATCCCTAACTGACTGTTTGAAGTTGGTGTTTACTTAGATATTTAAAGATACACACAATGAACACTCATAGGTACATGAATACGTTCTACGCCCTTTGGAACGTTAACGTGCATGCATAAGTTCTTACGCCCTTTGGAAAGTAAATGTAAATGTAAATGCATATAGGTTCTACACTTTCACAGGGATCATTTTCAGCCGCGAAACTGCGAGATTCTCTCATTTTAATTCCGGAAATCGCATCACTCTATCTCAATTGAGTAAAATATCGCATACCGTTTTCAGACACTATTTCGCTCGTTTGTCTTTTTGTTTATAACGTACAACGGAAATCCGCAGAATAAACTACTTTAAACACCTTTTCTCCGCGTCGTAATAAAAGATAAGGTCAAAGCTGGGAACCATTGCAAATTTCGGATTGTTCGGAGTTTTTCCTTATCGTAAGCGTCGATCGAAATGCTGTGAACGGACACATTGTTTTCTACGTCGTCTGCAGTTGAAAGGGTAAAATGCCTCCGAAAAAGAGGAAAGTAGAATCAATCCCAGGCAAATCATGTAATAAAATTACAAATTTCCTAATCAATTCAAGAGTCGAAACTAGCGAGAGGGCCGAGTGTACTTGGAGCGAAGATCAAAATGAAGCTAATTCCTCGATAAAATCCGTTGATGGAAATGACCAACCGAAAAAACAACAAGTCAAATTCAACGACAAGTGGCTTAAATTGCATGGGTGGCTGCGATATGACAGTGATAAAAACGAAATGCACTGCCATTACTGTCGAGGATTAAATATGTTGAATAACATGGCTGTTGGCACAAACAATTTTCGCACAACCACACTCCAACGCCACATTACATCATCAGATCATACAACAGCAATAGCAGCCCCATCTGCATCAAAAGGCTTTCAGAAAGCTGTAGAAAATGCTGATACTAAGGAGCATGCTGGTATGATAAAATGCATAAAAATAGTATACTGGCTTGCGAAGGAATGTATACCCTTAACAAAGTACACAAGTTTGATGGCGTTAGAGGATCAGTTGGAAACTCCAAACCTAGATTGTCTTAAAATTGGAGAAACTATAAAATACAATAGCTACACCACTGCGTGTGGTGTGCTGGAAGCTATTTCAATATCAATAGACTCAGTTGTGACCCAAAAACTGAAGGAATCTCCTGTGCTTACAATACTCACTGATGAAAGTACGGATATCAGTGTACATCACAAACTCTGTATAAGTGCTAGAATTGTAGAACCCGCAACCCTTGAACCATCAACTCACTTTCTTGCTGATTTAAGAATTACATCAGCCACAGGAATAGAAATATTCAAAGCTATCAAGATTCATCTTGAGGAAAGAGGCATCAAAATTGAAAAAGTATCTGGTAATTTCCTTTCATTTCAAATGGTATTAATTATAAATAAAAAATAATAAATTAATTTTAATTAAATAAAAAAAATCTGGTAATTTCTTTTAATTTCAAATGCTAATAAGTATAAATAGATAAATGAATAAATAAATAAATAAATAAATAAATAAATAAATAAATTTAATTGAATAAAAAAAAATATAATTTATTACACTTAAACAAAGATTAACAAATTTATGCATATTTAGACAGTACTCATTATTGAAAATATTTAATAATTTTCAAGCAAAACTCATTAGAATATGCCACAGGCAATAGTAATATAAAGTATAATTTAGAAATAGAATTTCAAAACATTAAATGTTCTTTTCCTTTAAATGAAACAAAACAAAAAATAAAATAAATTTACTCATAAGGCTTTTTTTGTTGTTTGTTTGTTTCAGGTCTAGGCACAGATGGTGCAACTGTAATGACGGGCAGAAAAAACGGATTGACAGGACAGTTTCTGCGTTATAACCCTCATCTTGTGAGCACCCACTGCTCTGCCCATAGACTTGCTTTGTGCTCAGAGCAGGCTGCAGACAAAATTCCTGGTATCATTTTAATCTTTTTATAAACTCATATTATAGTAAAACAATCTCAAGTGAGTGATCAAAAATCAATTCTTCATTCAAATGATTTACAGATTTAGAAAAGCATTGTGAGTAAGGGTAACTTCATTCTTTTCCCACAATGCTTTTCTAAGTAACCTTTTTGAAAAATTAGTTTTGAATCATGAAGATAATGCAGGTTGTAAGCTGATCATGAAAGAAACTTTATATCATTGAATTTATTTTTAAGGTAGTGATTTAAATTTGAAAATTAAAATTCTTGAAATTCAAACAGTATTTAATCTAGGCAGGATACTTTCTTTTTTAAATTTGAAGTTATGATATCTTTAAATATTTTTTTTAAATTAGTCAAATGTAAAACCACCAATAAGAAATTTTGAAGATTGAAACAATTTAACATGCATACCCAATTTTATTCTTGTTTTCTAAATTTTTAGATTTATTTCTTTTTCAGCCATGAAGTACTTTCAACAGGTCCTTGAGAGTCTGTATTATTACTTTAAAAAATCCCCCAGCCGATGTGACAGTATGGAAAGTGTACAGAAGGTACTGAATGATCCTGTCTTGAAGTACAGAGAGGTTCACCAGATAAGATGGCTGTCCTTTTATCAGGCATTGGATGCTGTATATCGTACTCTTGATTCACTCCTCTCATTCTTCACTACTAGCATAGATGTAAAGGCTAAAGGATTTCAGAAGAAATTGAGTGACCACTTTTTCCTCTACATGATATATTCTATGATGGATATTCTTCAGCCTGTCATGAAGCTAAACCTCTTCTTTCAACGAAAGGATATCGACATTGGATGTGTGCAGGTACTAAAAAGTTGACTTCTGACATATTTTTTGTCAACAGCCTGCAAATTCTACACTGGCTCCTATAATCTGCAAACAGTATTTAAGAGTTCTAAGTATTCTTAAGTATATCCTTTTAACCTCTAACATCTCACTGTGACAACATTTCTTTTTTTGGACAGATTTTTTTTTTATTTTTAGTTTGAATGAAAAGAATCATCATATATTACTTTTGTCTTCAAATGATTTTAAAAAGATTTTTTTCAATTTATAAGCAAGGTATCTTTTGATTAAAAGTATATTGGATCACAATTATGTGATATCAAATTACATTATTTTTCAAATAGTGAGAAAAAGGCGATTAAAAGGTTTACAACATTTTTGTGACAGGTGTGTGTAGACCAATGCTTGAAGGACCTACAAGCAATGTTAGATATATATAATACGTACTTAGTGTTTTGTATGGAAAAAAATATCTAACGAGGTTGGGAGAATTGATCATTGTCGAGGCTCTGCCGAGACAATTACCAATTCTCACAACCGAGTTAGATATTTTTTCATACAATACACTTAGTACGTATTATATTTATCTTATAACCTCTTTTTGTCTTGTTTTAGTCGATGTTTCTAACTTAAATGCTAGTTTCTAAAAATAACTGTATGATATTATTGTTCTAAAAATAACTATGTGATATCATAAAAAATATCATACGGGTTGTTATCATACGGATACTTGTATAGTTATAAGATAAAGTGTTAGAACACCTTACATACAGCAGCTGGAGATGGACCTGGTAGATGGAGTTTACAAGGGGCAACACATCATCAGATCTGTGGCTAAATTCCCCCTGAACAAACCAGAAACAACTTCATTTCAGCATTAATACTTAATATAAGAGATAGGTAATTCTTGGTATTTCTTTATTTACATGTTAATACTTTACAGATAAAATAGATACAAAATGATAATTCTAAATGCATTTATTGTTAGCAGCTGATACAGGTTATTTGGCATTCATAACTTTTTCCCTCTCCATTTAAGAATAAGAAAAGGTTTGAAAATAAGAAATTTCTCATTAGAAAGGCAAGCTAGAAAAATGCTTTACAACTTTTTGCTACACATTTTCAATTAAATTAACATTGAACAGCTTAGGCTGAGTTATTCAAACTTTATAAATTTTGAAGTATTTGATTTCTTTCAGGTTTCCAGACAAGCAGCTGATGACAAGCTTTTGTGCATTAGGACTCAGACCAATTACATTGTTAACAGAGGAAGAGGTGACTGACTGGGGAAATGATTCCATTGACGTCTTGATTAGCCATTTTGGTAAAAAACAGACACATACCTTCACTGATGATGAGGGCCGAGTGAAAACAACAACATCAGAGCCACTAATAAAAGAAAATGCTACGAAAGAAGAATGGCACAATCTTAAACAAACTGTCAGAACACAAATGTATCCAAGACCATCAACAGCTGCCTTGTGGAAACTTATCATGAGTTACCACTCAGAAGAATTCCCAAACCTTTACAAGCTTGCTAGTCTGGCTCTGTCACACCCTGTACATACAAGTGATTGTGAGAGAGCTTTTTCTTCTCAAAACAAGATAACAACCCCTTTAAGAAACAGAATTTCACCAGATCATTGTGATCAGCTAATGAGGGTGGTAATTGAAGGGCCTCCTTTACGGGAATTTGACTGTGCATCTGCTCTTAGGGTGTGGCAGAGCAAGAAGTCCAGGCTTATTCTGAAAAAAAGTTTAGAAAAAATATAAAAGTTAAAGACTTGTACTAACAGTTAAGCAGTTTCTCTTTATTCAACATTGTTATTTTCTGATTTCAATAAGTTTAATAACTTGATAAATCATAAAGTGTCTTAAAGATGTCTTTCTGTTTTCAACTTGGTTTGGACAGAATTATGTGTTTAATACCTTTCATTTTCTTTCACAAAAGCTTTAAATTCTACTAAAAGTGTATTAGGATAGTGATGGTATCATTGTTTTATTGGTACTTAAGTCCATTACAGATGTTAATCTCTTCTTGTTAAAAAACAATGGAAGGCACCTTTCAATATGCAAAATTTGTTTGAAAAAATGACATTTCTGATAAAATCTCATTAAAATTTGAAATCTCTCATAATTATTTTGCAATTGGGACATTTTTACTCATAAATCTACCAAGCCAGAATGATCCCTGCTTTCAGGGACTTTTTGTCTCACTTGTAGATGAAAGGGGTCTGAGTAACTCAATTTTCTCTGTCGTAGGCTTAATATATAAACACAGTACACATAATGTGTACGTCATAAATTTTTCTATCGCAAAACCATAAATCACTTTTGCATACAGTAATTTTGAACGTCTAATGCGACATCCGAAATAGCAGATATTTCCTGTCGTTATAGACATATCCTGCACTTTTTCTTTGGCACGATAAGAACAAGATCTGTCGGGGGACAGTGAAGCTCGACTTTTCCTAGTGTTCGGATAGTAAAAGCAAATCAATGTCGGCATTGGAAAATTACAATAAATTCAATCTCAAATAATCCAATAATTGTCTAGAGGCTGATATGACTACACCGAAGTATGTATAAAGCTACCAATTACAGCTATACAACAGTTGCATGTTAAATCTTTACCAAGATTTCTTAGCCCAAAAACAATTAAAATTTTTCTTGATTCAATATCAGGAAAATGGGTCTTTGTATAAAGACTGATAATAAGGTCTTAAAGGCAATTGCAAAGTTTCCAACCAATGGCTTTACCGGAAAAAGAGATAACTTAACCAAGATTTTTAAGTCCGAAAGGGGATAAAATTCCCCCAAATTCAATCTCAGAGTTATGAATCTTTGTCTAGAGGCTGAGACTATGGTCACAAAAGCATGTGCTAAATTTCTACACAATAGCTATTGAGATATAATAGATATACAACAGTTGCACGTAAAACCTTATCCAAGAGTTTCTAAGCCCGGATAGGGTTAAAATTTAGGCAAAATTTAACATCAGTGTAACCAATCCTTGTCTACAGGAGAATATTATAGTCACAGAAGCATGTGCAAAGTTGCCAACTAATAGCTTTACCAAAAATAGAAATGTTACAGATATACAACAGTTGCACATAAAAACTAAGATCAAAAAGATCGAAAAGGATTAAAAATCCAAAAGAAAAAAAATATATCAGGGTAGCGAATCTTTATCTTAAGGCTGGTATTATGGTCACAGAAACATGGGCAAAGTTTCAGAGCAAAAGCTTTTGTAGGAACAGAGGTAGAGATATACAACAGTTTTTCGTTAAAACTTAAC
This sequence comes from Fragum whitleyi, assembly GCA_948146395.1. Classification (NCBI taxonomy): domain Eukaryota; kingdom Metazoa; phylum Mollusca; class Bivalvia; order Cardiida; family Cardiidae; genus Fragum; species Fragum whitleyi. Next base: position 5,379,728 of record OX411549.1, read on the forward strand.
CAAGACTTCTAAGTCCGAATGGGATAAAATTCCACAAAATTCAATTCTACAAAATTCTATACCAGAGTAATGAATCATTGTCTAGATGCTTACACTATGGTCACAAAAGCATGCGCTAAGTTTCTACAAAATAGCTATTGAAGACACAGAGATATAACAGATATAAAAAAAACTTAACCAAGAGTTTCTAAGCCCGAAAAGGGTTAAATTCCACAAAATTCAATATAAGTGTAACCAGTTCTTGTCTAGAGGCGGATATTGAAGTCACAGAAGAATGTGCAAAATTTTCAAGAATTAGCTTTAGCACAAACACAGCCATTACAAATATACATTAATTGCACGTAAAAACTGAACCATTATTTTTAAGTCCGAAAGGGGATAAAATTCCACTGACTGATCTGACTTCAGTTAGCCACGATAAGGACCTCTGTTTAGTACACGAGGCCAAGCTTGCTATGATCCGTGGATGCTGAGAAAAAGGCGACGATAATAAACCATAGTACCACATAAATTCCGAAACTAATTAACCCCTAAAATGGGGGAAAATACCCGACAGACCAGGGCCCGAGGTTATAAAACTTTTCTCATTCTCAACTCAACATTTTCTCAAATTTAACCTTGATATTAAAGCCATAATTCTGTTGTAAAACTACAATAATAAGTTGTTATAGATAACAACTTATTTATATTATCTTATATGTTCGTACATTAATTTGAATTCCAAGTTTCAGAAAATTCTCAGCCGAGCACGATAAAAGTTTTAAAACCTCGGACCCTGAATTGGTTACGCCAAGTATAGGACCTTTCTGATTCACCTTAACAATTTTCAAGTAACTCCGATCGCTAGATGCCGTGAAAAGCTCAACGAAATATTTCAATTGTACCACGTTCAGTCGAAAAATAGGTAAATAATAAAGAAACGACGTTAAGTGAACGAAAATAAGGAAACAAAAAATAAATTGAATGCGAAATCATTTATCCTTTATTCCTTGCCTCAGATACTGTAGTTTTGTATTTCCCAAACAAACAGCGCCTGTTTTATACTCTACGGGATTTATTATCAATATAATTGCAATCTAATATAATAAAGAATTTTGATTGGTTTAAATCGCATCACGTGGGGAAATCCATTGCACTTTATTTCTGCATAAAATGCAATAGGTCTTTCGGGAGACCCCCGATCTTCGATCTGCATTTCCTGTGTTGTAGGAACTCGAAAACCCCTAGTTTCCCTTCCATATCGTAATATTGCTATTTAATATATTAGAAATTAAGATATTTTCGAAAGAATTTATGATTAAAAGTATGCAGCTCAGTTTCTGAGTCGATGTTTACAGTGAGTCGACGAAGACCACCAAGCAACCCTCTCAGCTTAGCCCGATCACGATAGTTTCGGTTTTAATGTGGAATAACTTGTCAAAATTATGTTTGGATCATAAGTACCTCTACGAATGTCAAATTGTCGTTTATTTGTGTACCATTTGATTAACCTTGTGCCGTTTAACTTCGATAGCGAGAAGGGAAATACACGATCTAAAAATAGATTGTGTAATACGCGCAGAAAGTAGACTCGAAACTTTAATGTTTAGCCGAGTATTTTAATAGTTTCTTAGACCAAGAGGATTGCAATTATAAGGGCCGAGTGTCTTTTTCACAGCGTTTATTTGGGTATAAAGTGCAATTGCCTTAGCACATGGCTTAAACATAACGCCCTACGGGCGTTATTTGCCATGTGCTAAGGCAATTGCACTTTATACCCCAATAAACGCAGTGAAAAAGACACTCATCCCTATAATAATAGCAGTAGTTATTTTCGCATAAACATCAAAAGGAAAATACAACTACTGTCTGTTGCTTTCTTGAATCAGGTCACTGTGTATTACATTCAATAACGTCGAAATTAAATATAAGTGAATGTAATGTAGCCATGATTTCTTAAAGCAGTGCGTTAAAACAGTTTGGTCCAAGGTAAAGATTAAACGTACGAAGTTAAGCAATGTCATTAGCAATAGCGTCCACAACGAAATAAATTCAACAAAATATCAATTATTTTGAACGTTTTCAGCAAAGATTGTCGTTGAAATGTTTCCTGATTTGTTTCTTAATAAAAGGGATACAACAGGCACAGCCTAACTTTGACCATATGGGCATGTATAAAAAACTTGATTCAGTCAACCAAATAAAACTGCAAACCTTCCCTGACTTCTCGTTTCAGAGAACAAGATTTTAAAAGAAACTTTCTGCTTTGTGTCTATGTGAAAAGGGGTGATCCTGGGCAAATTCCAAAATTAGCCTCAGGGGAATGACATGAAAAAAAAAAAAAAAAACTGTAAGAGGTCCTCTAGATGATAGTATACACAAAATATTTCTTTCTTCTGGTTTCAGAGAAGCAGATTTTCAAAGGCCCACCCCCCTTTTGCTTCATTGTAAAATTGAGTGCGCCTGGGCTGAGTCAAAATTTGCCAAAATGATATGATATATACAAATTTGATAAATATACACTAGATGATATATGCATGTATTCAAAACATGAATGGTGTCTGCCTTCTGGTATCAGAGATGTAAATATTCAAAAACTTTGTTGTTTTGTAAAATAGGCGGATACGCCAGGGTGGAGCCCAAATTTGACCGAAGGATATGATATGAACAAACTGGATAGAGGTTGACTAGATTGTGCAACATAACTAATATGAAAGCTTTCTGTCGTCTGGTTTCCTACTCTCGTCTTTTTTGATGCCATGGCGACTAAACTTAGGGATAGACTTCAATTATTTGAACAAATTTTGTAGACCTTAACCCAAGAAAGATTCCTGTAAAGTTTCATAAATACTGACACGCCGGTTTAATGAAATAGTGGACGATGAATAACTCATGACTGACGACGGCTAATAATAATCGGAAGATCACAAAAGCTAACCTTGAGCACATCAGTGAGCTAAGATTAATATGTATGTCTGAATTCGATTATCAAATTCGCTTAAATATTAAGGTTTCAGCTTCACCCTGTGACGTTAGGTCTATATTATCCTTAAAACAAGCGACTTTTCTATCGTACCTGTCTTAAATTTGAGGAAATTCACCAAGTGTCGTATACAAAGAAATGATTGTTCAACCGATATAAGCAAATGCCTCTTTCTCCTTTCCAACGTTTCAGTTTCTTGTACGCAAATGTTAAGAAAAGTGTTAATCAAGATATTTGAGATTCTGAGCCAAATTATAAGATAAACTACAATCAAGTAGCTCCCGAGATTTTATTAGTTTACCAAATGTTAATTACTCTGACCTTGATTCTACTCTTAACGGATTGGATGTAACAGCTGTAAACTATGCTGCATTATGTCGGTTAAATTCTGAAACATTGTAACTACAGCTTGAGTGAAACTGTAGTTACGAGGTCTTAGAATTGAAACGACGTGTTTTATTCTCCGACATTTTTACCTGGCAATGGACTCATAACCATGACGTACTTTGGCGTATTTACTTTTCGTTTCATTTTTTCCCTTACATTGTTCGCTAATTATCATTCATATGGGTATATTACCGTACGCTTAAACCAAAGGCTTAAAGTATTGAGCAAAGACACATTTCGTTGTTGATTTACCAAAATCCGAAACATCAACTAATTCGAACTTAAATCATCAGGTGTCATCGATGATTTCAAGTTTAGATTTTGATTCGTCCTCTATCTAAAAATAGTGATTAAAATTTCAATAGCAAGTGTATCTAAAGCACAACTGTAACCTTAAGGTAGTGGATCCGTAATAGTTCCACAACATTTCGGACCACATATTCTTTCACAATGTTAACCGAGGTTTCCTAATGAAAATCATTAGGAAACCTCGGTTAACACCGTTAAAGTTCTTCAGAGAATATTCAAAATTATTACGGTTCCACTGCCTTAAAAGTATTGATCAGAAATACCTCTTCTAAATATATTACGCTTCAACTTTTAAACAAACCATCCGTTAACAAGATGTGTTTGTCAAACACGAATGTCACCAAAGTCTAATTCCGAAATGTTATCTATAATTCGATCTAAAATGGGACCATGTCCAAAGGCAAATTATTTATTCGTGTTCTTAATTCAAATATGTCGAAACCAAAGTTTGAAAGTACTGAAAACACAATCATTATTTGCAATAAACTGAATAAACAAGGAAATTTTAACTCCTACTGTGAATATACATGTGTGCACACCTGTCAAATAGGAATGCTCCGAGTTTAGTACGACATGAAATGCGCATTGATATGTGTCAGTGCGTAATTCAAAGATGGAACTAATTCAGTCAATAGGTGACATAACACATCGTTACATTCTAGCTAGTATTAACTTTTTTGTTTTCCCACGGAAAAATTGTGAGTTTGTGAAACAAACACTTACAGTTAGTTACAACGTGAAACTGACATTCATCTCAATCAAAACCATTCTAATTCGCTCACTCAGCGCTCCATTCATTCATCAAAACGCTCACTCAAACCACACCCAAACGCTTCAAAATCGTTAGAAAACATTATGAAATCGTAAAGACGACCAGCTTTTCATTTAAATCGATCAAATTGTTCTACGATGTTATTGGCTGATTTAGTTTTTAAAATGTCAGATTGGGCTAGAATGACACACAAGCAGAAAAGTACGTACATTCTATTAAAGGGGTGGGGGGGGGGTGTAGTACATATCGCTAATTTTGTTCATCTTGAACAAAATTAGAGATATTGGATAATCTCCCTTGAATTTTACTAAAACTCGCTCCACACACTCATTCAATTTCATTCCATAACCATCCCAAAAAGATTCATCTTATCAATTTCACCATTTTTTGAACTTTATTACCTTTGTTTTTCTTTTCCCACGGACGAGTTGTGAGTTTGTGTGAAATAAACACGTAATGAGGGTTCGTAACTTTCAATTATTTTCCTAGATCATGTAATGTCTAGGCTATAGGCGTTTCCTGCGAAATAAAGCTTTCTCAGACAGTATTTTCGCCTACGCTTTAATTTCTGCAACACTTCCAGAGTTGATGACAGTTGATAGAATCTTTATGCTGTTAATCAAAAATCACCAGAGAAGCAAAGCCTGGGTCGAAAGGGAGAACTTCATAGAAATACATAGGAATATTTCGTAGGACATGTTCGACTTAAAAGAGGTCGATAAATGACTTTAATTAAAAACCTTCGTCGCAGTCTCATTACTTATTAGCCGTGCAGTTTACTTGCTTGAATAATGTATCATGACTGTCGAAAGATATTTAGTAGCCTTGCACTATTTCTGTTGGAGATTAAAACATCATGCAGTATGATAACTGATATTTCTATTCACAATACCCGGCGATGCCCATTTTAATGATTTTGATGACGTCTAGTCTGAAAATCACACAGGCACTCGTAGGGCGGCAGTATGATACCAAACGTTACGGCACGGAGTCCATGAGCCCTGTCAATTAAAAATTTTGCAGGACTGTATGGCTCTTATATGTTTTATTATTGTGGTGACCATTCGGATACACTTTCAACACAAACAAGAGGGCCAACATGTCTTTTAACCTAAATCTTCTATCGGTCCAGTGGATGTCACCCAAGTAAAATCGTGGCGAAAGCCATTCAAACTTGCCCAGTTGCGGAGGAGGAGATGTTTTTTCCAAGAATTCAGAGCAAAAAAGATCATTCACTGCCACGCCCAGATTTGTGGCCCATTCAGAGTGTTGCCATATTTCAACAAGGTCACCAAAAGAAACATTTTTGCAAAGTTTTATTAAAATCGTCCATTGGTTTAGGACTTGAGGACATGATCTTGACAGATTTCGAGTTGAGCAAACGCCCCACATCAATATTTATGGGCCAAAAAGAATTACGCGTAATTAGATGTTAGAACGGCCACCAAGGAAGATTCATGTTGGGTTTGATTGAAAATGGTGAACTACTTTGACAGCGAAAGACGTTAAAGAACTTCGACGTCAAAACAGCCATGCTTTACCACGTTTGGGGGTCAAAATAAATTTTACGAACAAGTTTTGAGATGGGTAACCGAAGAAGCAGTTCTGACAAATTAAGTTGAAATTAACCTAGTGGTAATAACCTAGTGGTAACTGATAAGACTTTTGAAAGTAATGCCAGCCCTGCCACGCCCGTACTTTTAAGGTCAATCAAAAGTTCACGAAGGAATTAAATGAAGGGTTACATAAAGAATACTCCTGCTAATTTTTGTTGACATCCGCCCTTTAGATACTGAGGGAGAGATGTTTGAAGATTTCGGGGTGAAAAAATTGTCCATAATTGGAGGAAGGGGGGGGGGGGGTGGAGGGGCAATCTAAATTCCACGAATAAAAAAAGGTGACCCAAGAGACATTCCGGCCAAGTTTAGTTGAAATCCGCCCATTTGTTACCGAGAAGAAGTTTAAAGAATTTGTGACGACTTCCGACGGACGACATACGACGGACAAAAAAGCATAATGGTGGCCTGGTATGAAGGAGTTTGTAAACACCCTACATTAGGAAAAATCTCCAATATAGCCCCCAGTATCACTTTTATGCAGCTTTGCGGGTCTTGTCTGAATTTTGAAGTTAGAACATTCGACAGAAAATAAATTAAGACAGTTTTCTGTGCAAGTAATTTGCAGACGAGAGTGAATTAGTTATCACAAGAGGTAATAACGAGCTGTGTCTAATTCTCTTTCAATACCAAAATAGGTAAATGGAGCAGCAATTGGCACAGGGACGTAATTGAAAATCTAATAGAGACCCTGGTAAAGTACATGGTGAACACTTTTTAGAAAATTTCTTGTTTTTCTTACACTCCATCCAGGGTGTAATAATAATAATAATAAGGAATTTATTTTACGAGGCAACACAGTTGGGTTAACTCAGTCTTCCCTGTGAGCCTCTGTGAGCTTCTGTGGAATTCCCATACCAGACTTGTCCGAAACGGACTTTTTCACTTGCGGACAAGTACATTTTCCTAGGAGGTAACTTGTACGTGGACAAGTAAATACCAAAGCAAATCTTGAAATAGTACTAAAATGATCTAGAAGAAAATTCATCTTTTTTGTATCTAGGGGGAGAAAACATTGGTTTTAATGAAGCAAATGCTGGGTTACAGCATTTTCTTCATTAAAGTAAATGTTTTTCTCAATATTTATCAATTCGTTTTTGTGGGGAAGTTCATTTTGGTCCTGGCCAAGTAGGAAATCGACCTTTACTTGTCCAATGACAAGTGGAGAAAAATCGTATTTCCACACCCCTCCTCCATGAAAAATCATCTTCAGGAGACAAAAATACAGATGCTTAAGTCTTTTTTTCTATTGTTCTCATGTGTATATTCAAGGCGAATAGAGAAAACTCTGCATTTACTCCTGAAACCATAGAAAATATATTAATAAATTGTACATCCGAAAAATCGCTTAAGTCGATGGATATATGTAACGGCTAATCGTCTGTTTGGCAAAACTTGCTATCCGTTTTAAGTGAAATAAGGTTATAAACTGTAAAACTTACAGTGATGTTGTGTTTAAGAAGATTAAACTTCACCTTTTTATTCTATAGAAAGAATAAATTCTACGAAATGACATGCAGTATACATACACCCATTCTCAAAGGATAGACCCATATTGATGAAATTGTTGTCGCCCAAGGATAGCTTTTTAGCTACGAATAAAAACATAAAGGTAATTCAATTTCTGAAATTGGTTACGTTAGTTTTCAACTTTAAAGTACTTATTTTGGTTCTCAAACGATGTTTGTGTGTAAAAGCGCAAAAATCAGCAAAATCGAGTGCTGCAACAAATGGCATGACTAAAAAGGGTTTGTTGGTACAGCCTTAAAAAGGGTTGCAACTCTAGTTCACTTTTTCTGTACTTGTTATTATAATTATTTTAAATGGCAAGATTTAAAAAAATCTACACAGTAATTACTCTTCATGTTAGCAAGAGTATTTCACCAGTATTTTACCAGATTATTCTTTTTTCCACAGCCATTGTTATCATTCCAAGCCCTCAACCCAATCAACCGCATTTCTAAGTCTAGGAGAATGATTATTATCTATTTTGTCACACTTTCTTCAGAAATGTCGCCGCTCAATCAATACATCATTTCTTCGCCTCCATTCATTTGCATTCAGTGAGCAAGTTTCCTAGAGCCGCGAAGCTGATATTGCCTCATATTGGCGATGAATGACAAAACCGTTGTAACCACAGTTTATTCAAACTGTGGTTACGTCGTTTTTGTCGTCCAACGACAATGATATTGGTTGTCACTTTTCTTCTAGTATTACCTCAGAATTACTAGAAAAGTCGGTGAAAAACAAGAAAAACTAGAATAGACATGCAATCGGATTCTTAATTAGCCGACATTGGTGACTTGACCGATATTGTTCATTTTATTAGAACCACTTCACTAATTGACTTTTCCAGTTGATATCTGTTTTATCATCCTGAAATAAATTAGCGATTTCGGATTACCTCCCTTCAAATCCACTCAAAACTCACTATTCGCACTCATTCAATTTTGTCCAAAAGCATTTCCAAAGCATTCACAATATCAGTTCCATGATGTTCTTAACCCTTACCTGTTTTACAAAATTTTGGACCTGTCCAAATTCAAAGGTTTTGCAGACGAAAATTAAAAGTGGATTTAATTTGAAAAATAACCATTCAGTAGGGTAGAAAATAGTGTGGAATAAGAAGAAATTGCTTGTCAGAAGCAATTTCTTCTTTTTTCACAATGTTTTCTCACTCATAAAATCACAGGCACGTGAAAAGCAGGGATTAAACAGCAAATGGTTAACTGTATTTCCAGGTCAATATTCGTATAATAAACAGTAGATATTAACACTGAGCAACCAAGCTGTCGTAACTACAGCTTAATAAAGCTGTAGTTAGGACAGTGTTGGTCTCTCAACGACGATAGAAATAGAATTCTATATTCATGCCATTGTTATGTTCCTGGTCAAAGAATGGAATGCCATTCCTGTTTACTCGACATGTTTGTCAGGTTATCAATTATAGAGGGGTGATCCATCTCTGTCTCCGTACACTGCAGTGAGTACATTCTGGTCACTAGGTGTTAGGGAGATATTTTGTTTTGACGAGTTTAACAGTATTTCAAATATATCGCGTGGGCTGGAGATCCTATCTATCAATATCAAAACTTTCTTACACCGGCTTCACCTCTCTTCAATACCAGCCTTAATTGATACAACCTTTTTGACATTATTGTACATCCTCAAATATTGCTTCACATTTGGTGGCAAAAACATCTTTCTAAATTCAAACCTCATTTACACATCATACTAAAGTTTGTTAGGGAAGAATTATTTGCCCTATAATGTTTCATATCATATACAGAAAGATGAAAAAAATAAAAAGGATATAGAAGTTTAGTGGACGAAAACATTTTGATTGTGTGTGATATCTATATAGCAAAATTTGACATTTTACAACTTCTTTACCTTTTTCATACATGTGTGTTAAGTAAGGATACATCGCACAGAGAAACAGCCGCTTAACTGTATATAGAGTTCATTTGCATATCATAAACTGTGATGTACCTCCTTTAGAACGTAAATTTCAATTGGATTCAAGATGGTTCGCAATTATTTTGTCACGGAATCTGACCTACTTTTTCATTCTCTAAGAATCCTGCAGTAAACAAGTTTTTATCGATTTTTACGCCCTGCACGGTTCAACGCGACAATAATTAAGTCAGGTTTGTTCGCCGAGGCATGCAACCAGCTTCATGTCAACAATTGTCGCCCGGAAATCACCTGAGCAATGGAGCCAATAAAAGCATGTCTATTGCAAGTTTTAGGTCACAAGGTCGCAATGTGTCATGTAATCTGCAAATGACAGAAATTCCGCGATAATTCCAATTTCTGTGCGTAGCTTCAATTAAGCTCTAATCAAGTTTTTTGCTGTATTAGAAATTATTGATTCGCTTTCCCAATGGACTGAGATCAAGTAGAGTTCGACTGATAATTCTTCAAACGCAGATAGAGTAGAGACGAAATTCAATTTAAAATGCATTAGAATATTGAACTTTCAAATGTAAATAATAACTATTTCACCAGGAAACATACTTCGAAGTTGTCGACTATCCGCCTTGGAAGACAACTTCTGGAACCTCAGAATCGACATCTTCGCTAGCCAAGGGTGATACCCACAACGTGTTCTATTCATGAATAGTTCACTATTGTGACTGTTATGAATGCTATGAATGGAGAGCTATGTGAGTGATTTAGAATAATTTTCATTGGATTGAGTGGCAATTTCACGATGTTACTAACTGTTTTTGCACCATGAAACACCGACAACCCTAACGACACAAACGCAATAAAACTATGGAAAATATATTCAAGAGTCTGTATTAAGCATAGCAGAAAGGGTTCAGTATGCATGTTAACAAAGAATTCATTATGAACAACATTCCTATCATAAATTATATTGTTTGATGTCTGCTCGGTAAATTATACGTTTAAAAACTATTACGGGATAAAAGCATCCAGAAACATTGAGTTAGTTACATCAAAGTCATTTTTTCTGTTTATTATATAATCAATGGGTTGCTGATTTATAATAAGTCAATGTTTGTGTCATGGTCTATCTTAGCATTGAATGAACTTAAGTTAGAAACATTGTGAATTTGACAGGTTGACCGTTTTTGGAAAGATTTAGGATTGAAAATAAATGATTCTTTGAAGCGAGTTTTGAATGATTTTCAAGGGAGGTAAGACATAATCGCTAATTTCGTCCAATTGGACGAAATAAGCTATAGTTTTTTACCTCCCCTATATGAAAAATACGTATTTTTTCTGGTTTTGTGTCGTGATAATAAAATAAGATGGTAGAAAAATAAACATAAGTAAACAAAGTCGTAATATCATTTAAACGATTTGATTGAAATGTTTTTATCATATAATTAAGAATGCTTTTGATGGGAATGATGGTCAATTTCACGATCTTTCTAACTGTAAGAAATATAGTCAAGGTCGGATATTTTCCCATGCCATTAGCGCTACCCATAACCGTCCAAATGCATGAATCAGGTCAATTTATGGTTTATTTTCATTTCCCTTGGCTCATTGGCTCCCGGTCATTTCCCCTTACCAACGTGAATAGAATACATAAAAGGGGACCCTTTACGTTGTGTACGGATTGTGACAAGTAACATTGTCAGTGCCCTCTATAATAATTCGTCTCTTTCCGAAATAACTATATTGAAAAAAAAACTTAAAGAAGAAGAAAAGTGAAGAATATAAAGGGTGATTGACCCCCTAGGGTGATTCAGAGAGATAAACAATTAGCTTATCAGTAGGGGTCCAGAATATACAACATTCCTTAAACCAGGTCTTTAAGGACACACAGAATATTGGATAATGTAAACAAAGATTTCAATATTCAACTCATTTTTGGTGAACGAACGTCGTTCACCAGTGTTATACTATGTCAGGAAAATCCTGTTGGATGTTAATACATTTGAAATAAAGTAGCGCCTCTTAAAATTCAATTTAGTATCTTTCAATATTTTTCTCCGCAAAATCACTATTTATTTTTTTAATGGCGTTGATACTAGAATTCTTTATCAAGTGAAGATAATGAAAATTCGCCTTGAAAAACACAAACTCATCTTGCAATGTTTATCAAGGGAATTTTTGATCGGCGTAAGGTTGTCGAGAGTTGAAAGCAAAAACAAAGTTTGTATCTAAACACCGTAGAGACAGATACTATGTTTTTGACCCAAGCCTTCGCTGGTGCAACTTGTAGTAATTAGCCGGAAATACGTGTTTATCTAGGTCATGTCCTCTTGAACTTACATTCGGCAATACTCGGGCGATCTCCGACGGCTCCGATTTAAATGTAGGTTGCAGGAATCGGCCGAGTTCAGACGAATGACACATCACATCATTAGAAACGGTAACGCGGTTTTACATAACTTTTCAACTAGCGACAGTCAGTCTCGAGACGGGTTTTAAGAATAATTCGACATGTGTTTTACATGTACAACCTTTCTTGTACCTTTTATTTGAATAGGGATGAACGCCGCTATTAAGATTTTTCTGTAAAATTGCGTTGGCTGAAGTAGGGCTGTAAGGTTACACTCGAATATTCGGTGAACTTATTCCCAGCGAAAACGTTTCGTATTCGTCTGTCTCAGAAGCGAATATTGCCGAATACCAAATGTGGCAGGCACGGAAGATATTTCATTAAGGCCATTCTACTTTGTATTTTTTTCAATCTGTAAAACCATATCAATTCAAAATCCTACTTGAAAATTGAATAAATGATAGCTAAATATTCAACCCTAGATACCACTCCAATTGACGAGTAGATATTGCCGTGGTCATGCACTTGTTTACAATTCGACAGGCGGGTTTAGTTGTTAAATAATCCTGGAAAAGAAACTGTAATAAGATATCGATAGTGAGTGATTTTACAAGCATCCAAACTCTTGAAGGTAAAAAATTGGTTCTCGTGCAAAAAATAAACCGACAATTGTAAGGATTCCTTCTTATTAGGAAGAAAGTCGAGAGGAAAAAAAAAAAAAACATTGTATTATACTTAAACATAGTTAAAGACATAGTCATGCAATTATTACCTCCCTTTAAAAAAATAAACTTCTTAAATAAGATTCTTATTCGCTTTTGATGTAGAAATTACGTTACAAAGATGATATTTATAAAGACTTTTAGTATGCAATTACTATGAAGCAATAATTTAATATAAAAAGTTATACTTTAATTTCTAAACCTTAAACAGAAATTATCTATGAATTATACTAATAGGGCACTCGAGCCCCTTTAACCTATACCTAAATATTTTTCATCCTGCAGTGTTATAAAAGTGAATAACGACATAAGTGTCAACCACGGAAGTGGTTTTGGCTTCTGATATGATCAAAATGAATCTCTCAGGTTATGGTTCAAAATACTATTAATAAGTCAACAAATCATAACTTTTAACAATAAGTACAGTTCAGGACTGACTGATATTCATAGGTGTTTCTTTGGTTGGTACCCAAAGACCTTTTCATCCTCTGAGAAGAAACAAAGATAGATAAAAAGAAAGTTAAAACAAATACGACAAATTTACTTGAAATAAGCTTAAACATGATAACAATTACTTATGTAAAAACAAACACCATTGGATATAGGTTGAAGACAGTTTTAATAAATGTACCTATTTCAAGTGTGTAAAAGAAATTTTCACAGAGTAATAACTCATATTCTAACAAATATTTTTCTAACAGGATTTTTCCTCTCTCTCCCTTCTTTTGAATTTGCAGTGAAATTTCCGAATAACGGAAATTTTGTCGAGACAATTCCTCCCCCCTTTTTTTACATTCATAATTTCTCTTTTCTAATTGAATTCAATATATCACTCTAGAATGCCATCTGGTTCGTTCCCCATCAGTACTTTCAGTGCTTTGATTTCAATAAGGCGGAAGATGGAACCTAAAAGTTGTCTACAGACAAATGTCAACAAAGCGTAGAATGAACAAGGATTTCTTTTTTCATAAACGCGGAAAATGAAACTCCAAATTTGCGTTTAACCCGAAAACAGTATTGTGACATGTGAAAACAATACATGTGTAAACAAGCGACGAGTCAAAATAACGAATTCTACTTATACTGCTTGACATAAACAGGTGATCATTCTATAGTGAAGTTTCAAACTTGAGGATGTCTCTGCGACGTAAAACAAGTATTGATACTTATCGAACTTTGTTGAAAAGCCATACAAATACACAGTGAAACTCATCTTCTATTTCAATGTTCGAACCGACATTAAACAAGAGCGTAACTACCATAACACACATTACGCAAGTGCGTGATACAAACAACTTCTCTTTCGAAAAATACCGTTGATGAATAATCAAAACACCGTAACTACAGCTTATTGAAGCTGCAGTTACGATGTTTTGCTTATTCACAAGGGCTCAAATCTTATATTTTGTCACCATGACAGTTCACCAATCGCCTTTATTCTATATATTTTTGGTGGTCGCCTTCTAAATACGTGTAGATTAACAAAAAGAAAAATAGCTACGTCTCTGTAAGTATTCTCTCATGTCTTCAATTTTTTTTATGTCTCGCTGTCTATTATTTTGAAACAACACAATGGCAATATCACTCGTTTCTTTTATAATGGAATCCCAAGTAGAGTTGATATTAGAAGCAAGTATCGCTTGTGGAGTGAAAATTAATGAATATGTAGACAAAGCAAAATAATGAAATGAAAATGTAAGGTAATGATTTTAGGTTAAACTGCCCAAAAACCAACAGATGACGTAAGTTTAAAGGAGATATATTTGAGAATGAAGCCCATTTTGTCTCCTATGAGAACGGATCAATGAAGCACTTTGGTTTTCTCTAGATTAGCATAGATCATCAGGGCCTACGCTTGTCACGATCTATATCAATGTATTTGGGAATAATGATGACATGAACAACGCGTTCTTATAATACATTTGCCAAGATGGTTGAGCCTTTTCTCATGCCCTTTCTATATTGAGTGTCCATTCAGAATACCATGTCATCTAAAGTTCTTGAAACGGGGTTTGACTGTTTGTCTGGGCCAACTTATTTCTCACCACGGGCGGGTACTGTTGCCCGCAATATCAGAGTATCTCTCAGAAAGCGGGCTACCAGCTCTAGACTGGTCCACATATCGACTATCAGAATAGCCTAAAACAGGCTATTCTGATATTCGACAATGAGACCAGTCTACACCCGACCCGAAAGCGGGCGAGAAATAAGTTGGCCCTATATATTGCTATTTATGTTGTTGTTTGATTTATTTAGTCGAAACGGTGTGTGCATGGTACATGCAGACATATTTAAGATTTGAGTAGGTTTACATAAAAGTAACATCTGCATCGCGCAAACAGGCATCATTCTAAATTCATAAACCCTTATTAAGTTCACAATTCGTAATCAAAGTCCCCTAGACACAAGTTGATTTATTGCAGGAAATGCTATATTCAGAATGTAAATAGGTCGACACGAGAAGCGACGGTAATTTGACTGATATGCATTTCCTCCTGCATAAAATTACTGTTAGTTACATCGTGAAATTGACATTCATCTCAATCAAAACCATTCTAAATCATTCATCCGGCGCTCCATTCATTCATTCATTCATTCATTCATTCAAAACACTCACTCTAGTCGATCAAAAACGCTCCCAAATGACTAAAATGGATTAAATAAACAGCTACTTACAAATAAATGTAAATTCAAAATAAAAACTCGAGTTCACCGATATACTTGGAATTTTAAACGTCAAATTGGGTCTTAAAAAAATAGGAAGCTATTTATAGAACGTGTATGCATTATTCATTAAAAGGAGGTAATAAATTTTGCCAATTTTGTTCATCTTGAACAAAATTTGCAAAATTGGATTACCTCCCATTAAAATCACTCAAAACTCGTTCCACACACTCAAATTCATTCCAATCTCATTCCAAAATCATTCATTTTGGCAATTTCACGATGTTGTTAACTGTATACAGAACCAACAGAGAAAATCTTAAAATTTGCCACAGAAACACAGAATTAAACACAGTTCCCTACACGGAAATTTAAACCATTATTTCAACTATACTGAATTAGTTGTTAAGCTACAGGAACGCCCACCTTCAAAAACCAAAATACTATCGAGTCTATTAAGTTAAAAAAAAAACAATTTTGTGTAAATATATCCAGTAAAAGGGTGAAGAATTCGCTTACAGCCAAAGCTTGTTATTAAGTTTTAAGAGTCATCGTCGAACATTCAATCAAGGTCTTACATGTACTAGTTGAGACATTGCACGAAGCCCTTTTTGACTGTGACTTTGGTTCTTAAACACATTCTAATGACGGGAGAGCTCGATACTAGGACCTCCTGGTCACAAATCGAACGCCTTTCGCACCAAGCCATCAGAGTTGTCAATTTTACTTTAAGCGCGACTAAAAGCCAACAGATAGCACATCATCTCAAACTGTATAACGGTGGCCTCTTTGTTAAGGATGATCTCCTTGATGAAATATGGATAAGTAGCTGCTGAATTTGTTTTAAGTCCTGTCATTCATGTTTAGGGCATTGTAAATATACATGTAGTTGTACTGTTATCGATAAAGATACAAACAAAATGTAAAGTAGAGAGCCACTATCAAAATATCTTTTATTTTGTAAACTTCATAAACTACTTTATCTAAACTTTGTATAACACTTAAGAGATGTAAAAATGAGTAAATTTTTTCACTCTCGAGGTAATAAACTAAGTTCTTTATCACGGTGCATTGAAGCGAAAAGCGGATTCGTATACGATTGTTTCAAGGCTTATTTGTGCGTGGATGTTTGTTTGACAACAATCGTATTCCATAGCAAAGCTTACTTTTTAAAATTAATAAGCCGGGAGGACCTGTCTGCTTAAAGTGTATTTCGTTAACAAGCGCACCACAAAGGGGTGTCTACGCTCGGCTGCTGAGCACTGGATATGGAATAAAAAATATCATAGTTCAAAACGGGACATTATTCACACAAAATACATCTAGAGTTATCCCCCGTGATGTTACATGTTTTTCTTTTGAAAGTGAACACATTTGCAATTCAGGTGCTTAAGTAATACCAGAGAAACAGTTAACAACATCGTGAATTTGACAAGATAAATGAATTTGGAATGGTTTTTGAATTAAATAAAATGGGTGAGAGAAGTAAGTTTTGAATGAAATTAAAGGGAGGTAATCCAAAATCGCCAATTTGGTTTTGATCGAGATGAATGTCAATTTCACGATGTTGTTTACTGTATCACAACCTTGTGAAAGCGACCACAACGACGACGCCAATACAAAATCAATGCCTCGGGTTTCTCCGAAAACAGCAATTAGTAACGTCGTGAAATTGGCATTCATTTAAATCACAAACAATCTAATTCGCTAACTCAGCGCTCCATTCGTTCATTCCAAACACTCACTCAAACCATTCAAAAACGTTCCATTACCACTTAAAATACTAGATTAACATCTAAATTCAAAACAAAGCACCACTTCTAAATGTATAAAACTATATCAGTTTGTGACCAAAAACATGTCTGAGACAAAATAGACGTGTTAAATGTCAAAGTGAACGATACATTACGATATAAATGGATATGAATTGACGCAAGCATGAAATTATTTTGCAATTTTGAGATGAAATAAATCATAAAGCTGTGTTACTTTTAAGTTTTCACACGATATGAGAAAACTTATTTGATGTTCTTTAAAAGCGTTAAAGGCGCCAATAAAGAAATCTTTTATAAGGTAACCGTTCTATGCCCCTCCCCCCCCCCAGAAACTTGTTGCCTGAAGGTCGCTTCATTTTTAGATAAATGATCAGGAAAGATTGACCGTATATAGAATTAAAGCTTACTTATCAGTTTATTGTTTGTTTCTGGAACTCATCAGAATCGTCTCATTGAGACGATTCTAGCGAGTACCAACAACACATGATCTGGTCAGACTAGGTTTAGGACAAAAACGTCTTTTATAGGGGAGTTTGATATAGAGAACCGAAATTCAATAATGGTTAGTAAATGAAAGAGTTGTGTCGTTTAATATACAATAAGATACAACATCTTTTATTTCTCACAGTTCCTTAACTGAATGCATAGGAAATGACATATACAAAAATAGAAATGTGAAAAAGGAAATTCGGTAAAGTGGCATCGCCTTACACGATATACCGCACAAAACCTTGTTTTTTATGGTTCCTTTTGTTTTCTTTTTATATAAAAAAATCGGATAAAGCCATGCATTACATACAGTTCCTACAGTGTTCTTTGATCCGTAGTTTACTGCAGGTTCTTTAAGCAAAGTAGACTGTATGCATATATTAAAGTCATACCAAGGTTTTAAAAAAAACTGCAACTACATATAAAACTATAGAAAACATCGGTCATAGAAGACCGATATTGATATCAAACTGTTTCTGACTATCTATGCTGGGTAAATCACCTGCTAGGAAGTCTGTAACCTGGCTCCCAGACTGTCAGTTAGTGTTTAATAAGGTACACCACTCATATTTTTCTTTTTCAAATTACTTCCCATATTCCCAAAAACTGACACTGATCGGCCAGTCAGAGAAATATAAGCTGATAAGAAATTATACTTTCTCTAGTCGAATTGCTCATTTCACAATGCTTCAGATCAGTGGGTCGGGAGCAAGTCTAGGAAGTCTGGGGCATACCGATGACGGTTTTGATGCCCCAACAATGTTCAACATGACACAGGGCATTGTACTTTGCACATACACAGTTAAGAACATCGACAAGGTGAATGAATTTGTAATGATTTAGGAATGAAATTGAACGAGTGTGCGGAGCGAGTTTTGAGTGAATTTAATGGGAGGTAATCCTATATCGCAAATTTTGTTCAGGACGAACAAAATTAGTGATATTGATTACCTCCCTTTAATAAAGAATGTATTCATTTTTTGTTTATATCTTTCAATTTTTTCAAGAACCTTTGAGACGCTAAAAATTTGAATTATGTCAGTGAATTCGTGATTTTTCTCTATCAAAATTTATTTTAAATGATTTTGTTTATTCTATATTTTTCAATGGGTTTAAGCGTTTTTGAATGGTTTGAGTAGTGTGTTCGGAATAAATGATTGGAGCGCTGAGTGAGAGATTTAGAATGGTTATGACTAAGTCGAATGTCAATTCCACGATGTTTATTAACTGTACATGTATTTCAGAGTCTAAGCGTTATACTGCAGGGGTGTGGAAATACGACTTTTCCCCATCGCCATGGACAAGTAAAAGTCGATTTCCAACTTGTCCAGGATCAAAATGAACTTGCTCATAAAAATGAATTCATAAATATTGGGAAAGAACATTGTTTTTAATGAAGAAAATGCTTAACCCAGCATTTTCTTCATGAAAGACAATGTTTTTCTCCCCTTTGATACAAACAATAGGATGACTTTTTATCCTAGATCTTTTAAGAACTTGATCAAGATTTGCTTTAGTAGTTACTTGTCCACGGACAAGTTACCTAGAAAAAAGTACTTGTCCGCAAGTGTAAAAGCCCGTGTCGGACAAGTCGGGCATGGGAATTCCACACCCCTGTCAGTTATACCAAGGATAAGAGCGAAATAACAGATAATTCGATCTTACAGTGAAACAAACAACTGTCCTCTGTTCAAATAGTATTCATTCAACTAATGGATTGAACCAAAGAGGTATTTAGAAAACATTATCAATGTAGCCAATATTTAATGACCCATTAAATAGGATATGTATTCGATGTTTAGTAATGGGCGTTAATTTACACATACTTGGAGAAAATAGCTGCAATTAATACAGCTGTATACTCATAAGTAGTGTAAACGCATTCTGTAAGAACCGTTACGTAAAGCTAATGCATGAGTTTGAGTTGTTTTTAGACGTTTTGCCAACAACAATGAAATTGTGAAATGTTCTTTTTTGAAACAGCAAAACACATAAGGTAAATACCTACCTATCAGAAGATTCAATATTTTTGTAGACGTGAAATTCTGGTAAACCAGTAACATTTTTTAGTATTTCAAATAATTTGTGTGAATTCAGCGAGACAATTTAATCAGTACAAAAAAAAACCTTCTTTGAGATGTTAAGATTTTTAGACTGACTTAACCCCAACGGATCTATAATTCTGAAGATTTTCAAAAACGGGATGAAAATCCATCTAAAGTAGCGAGATTCTTATGTGTAAAATATCGTATTGTCAAAATGTACAGAAAATTCAAAAGAGAAATCGGTACAATAAACCTGTTGGGAAATTACACTTAAATACAATTCTACTAGAGGGGCAGTTCATATAAGAATGTGTATCTATTTCTTTTGGGTATCGTAAGATCTTCGATATGGATCATAAATCACACAGAAGATACATATCAAATATAGATTTGTGGGAATATCTTTTGGGAAACAACAGAACATCTGCTTAAAGTACTTTACGAACTGGTCATAAAATTGGCATTCGTGTTTGTCTAAATGCTAAATATTTGGCCGCTCGCGTACCTGTAGTTCGTTTATGGGCTACAATTCAAATTCATATGGCATGGTACATGTGAGTAAAAATAATCCATGCTAAAAAGGTAGTGCTCAGACTGACAGAGGTCGAACTTTAATAGTATTCAACAATAATGTTCGCTTTCTGTTTTCAATGATTGCGTTTCTTTGAAAAGTGGCAATCCAAGGAATCTAGTGAAAATATACATAGTTTCCAGGTACAACCACAACAAAGAATGACAAAAGTTTGGTATTCTATCTGAGCCTTTGAACCCCATCCCAATGAACAGTAAAACTTGTTTTTAGCGACCACAAACGGGACCACAAAAAAGCGGTCGTTGTAGAAAATGGTCGCTTAGTACACGATTTGTTACAAATAAGAAACATACTTTTTTTATTGAATATGCAAATTTTTGCGAAATTCTCAATAATCCTATGTTGTTAAAACTCAATAAAATCGTCTCATTGAGACGATTCTGGTGAGTTTTAACAACATAGGATTTATTTTCAATAATTTTAAGACCAACAATACTTACTTTTGATTTAAAACAAGGGATTTTGAAAACGGTCGCTTAATGAAAATGGTCGCTGATGGACGTGGTCGCTTGAGCAAGATTAACTGTATAGATGCACAAGTCAAGGGAGTGGTCAAAGACCAATTTTGTCTATACATTATTATGACAAGATCGCCCTTTAATCACTCATTTAAACTTGTAAATCTATACACAAATGTACATCAATAATAATGTCACAATGACCCCATTGGAAGAAATTTATAAGGGTCAAAAAGACACTTCTAGATGTTTGGGGGTCAAAACCCTGGTATAGGAGTCAAACACGAGTCCTGTGCCTTTTTAATAATGAACATACATAGAAAGTTTAAAGTGATAGCGATATAAACATGGATAAAGTAACTACCTTCACAGTAGCACAAACATCTCCGCCAACGTCGACGAAGGCAATGTCCCGAATAGCTCGAGTGTTTGTTCCAAAGCATTCGAGCTAAAAAAAAAAAAAATTGGCCGCGGCATTAGCGCAGTTGGTAGCGCGCCGGACTTCTAATCCAGGGGTCTAAATTCGCACGGGTTCGATCCCCAGCCGCGGCACTTATCCTTTCCGACATTTGTCTTCCACCAATGGGTAGATAATCGTAAACCTATGTGGAATAGCAACTGGAGGCTAGGAAAGGGATGTGGTGGTAGTACTGGTGTGAGAAATACCAGGAATCCATCGTTAGGTGCTCCATTCGTCGCGATATAACTGAGAGATTGTTGAAAGCGACGTAAACCCCCAATTCAAATCGAGCTAAAAATCAAACAAACAAAAGGAACAAATATTTGAAGTTTAAGACCCACCTTTCTCCCCTTCATCATCATGCTGGTCCGCTAATAATTCCCCCTGCTCGCCTTGCCCTTGTCGAACCTCCCAAACGTTCTCCATGGTGACTTTATTACTTCACACCCGAAATATATATCCAATCAAACAGTCAAAACTCCAAATCTATAACTAGTTCGGGATTGTTTCTATTCACATATCAAGATTTTTCTTCAAGACATAGTTTCACATATATATGCATGAACCAAGCGATAAATGTTGTTTCGCATACGAATATCATAAACTATAATTCACATCAGCACAAATTAAGACAGATCCGTAGTGTATACATACTTCTTAGAGGGGAGAACATATGCTAGTTCGTTCTATTAAGAGGTTATCGACATATAAACTAAAGTATCATATGAAGCTAGTATCCCTTATTCCGACTTCATGTATAATTCCACAGTGATAAAAGTGTTTATACCTTGGAATTGCACCCTCTGTTTAATCCTGAAAAAATGCGAGGAAACTTTCTATCATTGATAATACAGACATAAATCTGTTGTAAAGACGCCTATGATGTATTTATCATTATAACTGCTATTTAACGTTCATTTGATTACATATATAAAAACAAAGACCCTTTTCGTGCTCCATGGTTTATCAAATCGTTTAAAAATTTATTGATGTGGAATTAAAGACAATTTTGCTTTTAATGTCTTACACAGATAAACTGGAAATATAGTAGCAAAGACGGAATGCTTGTTTCAAAAATGCATTCGATCTTTTTTTACGTCATTTATAAAAAGAAATCATTGAAGTTTTAGCTTGTCCCCTTGCTTTTGCCAACTTAAAATATCATTAGAACACTAAAAAATCCCCTTTCTCACAGGGCAGCACTGATACTTATGAAATTATACGTAACTCACAACGTAAAAAATAAACAATGAGAAATTAATATGGGAAAAGGAAAAGGTATATCCAATCCAGATGCAGTAATACGAAAAAAACGAAAACAACACGGTGAGGTAGAATGACTACATCATTCAGAATCAGAAAATCAGTCAATGTCGAAAATTCTCGACCCTGGTCACCCTGCGCAGAATGCACAGGCTGGCCGGGGTCGATATTTTGCACACTTCGCGAATGGTCCCTTTTTTCGAGTCCCGGTACACTATAAAAGATACAAGATCGGTTTCAATATGTATTCCATATTATAATACCAACATGTGAACAAAACCGCTGTTCATCGTACTGTTGAATAAAATCTATATTTACTGTTCGCTACGCTACACGCTGAGTTTATTTCCTTCAAGACTCTTAGCTAAATTACCTTGTATATGAACCCAGAGATTTTTGTTTCATATTTTACTTCTAGCCATTGTAAGTAAGCTTTCGTAAATGCTTAAAATTAAAAGAAATGAATAGGGATCAGCGAATTGAAGAAAATAAAACGACCAAATAGGCCCATATGAACATGTAAGGTAAACGGCATGAATAGAAAAAGGGTATACAGAAAATGGCATACCGACGGGCATACAAGGCGAGAGACGGAAATACAAAGAAAGGATAGATTAACAAAGAGATTGAAAGACGTAGAGAAATAAGCTTATCCACTAAATATAAAAGATGTTGGGATTAGATTTTTTATAGGCAGAAATGGTGAAAAGCATCTTCTTTCATAAATTAAATCTGCGGTCACTTATTTATATTAGGAAATATGTAAATTATGTCTGACGATTTCAAAATAAATATCCATTACAAATTTTGGATCAAAGCACAAATAATCACTCTAGACTCCATTAAATAATAAAACCTTTACGCGTATATCCGTTTTGGGGACGTACAATTCTGAGACCGAATAGAAAACCAATGGCGGTTAGTTCCTATCGGATTATTTCCAGCGTTTCTCTAAACAAAAACAGGATCTCGTAAATAGAACTGGAGAATTCTTATTGAGATTGTATGCCCCAAAGGTTATATGAAATACCGTTTCTGGAGCAAATTATATTATAGGTTCTACATGTATTTTAAGAATAATATATATATTTAGCGTCGCTGATGACTTGTGCTTCTTAACAGTAAACAATTAGGTATAGGTAGATTTTGCGTGGTGAGCCGTGAAATCTGCCTTTAACGGTTAAAATCCCGTGCTATTCATTCAAAATAGTTTAAAACAGGTTAAAGCAATATCTAAAAAAAAGATACAGATAACCTTCAAATGAAAGTTAATGCTTGTCTTAGATCGTACGGTTTACTCATTCATGTACTGTCAAGGTTGAAGAGGAGGAATCATGTTCCATTCCCGTCATATGCTTTTTAAAGATGCCTGATATACCTGTGGTATTGGACTCAGCGCCTATACGTCAGAGCCCAGTTTTGAAAGTACACCTATAGTCAAATGAATGAAGGTAAAACCCGTTTTAGTGCAAATTAACCTTAAGCTGTTTACCTATTGTTTTACTTTTATTTAATATTCATTTTAACCGTTTCTTAAAACAGTCCTCGAAATAAACAACATTCTACGGTACATCGTGAAATCAGTTAATTCAGGCATGTTTTGGTGTAACTTTCAAGAAATGAAGTTTAATTTACTAGCCAGATCGACAAGTGTCAGACTCCTCAAACATTCAATTAACTAGAAGTGATGGGTATCGTATGAAATGTTTTAATGAAACAAAAACAATAAGAGGGTCTAAATAGACCGTAACCAGGGAATGGACATGTACAGAAGTCATATCTAACCAAACGAGCAATATGATACATTGACTTCTGTCAAAATTCAATTTGGGTGAATCTATTTCAGCGTTGTTTTTTTTTTTGTTGTTGTTTTTTTTGGTTTTTTTTTCGTTGTTTGTTTTTGTTGTTATTTTTGGTGGTTTTTTTTTTTTTTTGTTTTGTTTTGTTTAAATTTTTTTTTCATGTTTTTTTTTGTGTGTTGTTTTTTTTTCGTTGTTTGTTTTTGTTGTTATTTTTGGTGTTTTTTTTTTGTTTTGTTTTGTTTTGTTTAAATTTTTTTTTTCATGTTTTTTTTTTGTGTGTGTGTTTTTTTTATTAGAAAACCAGTCGAGAAAAACAGGATATGTTAAAAATGTCAGACTACTGTCAAAAGGTTCTTTTAACTTATGTGTCGAAAATATGATACTCCATTTATATGTGTATAATCGAAAACAAGTTGAGTGCACTAGTTATACGAAAACATATATTAACTTGAAATATTTCGAAACTACACTTTTGTATAACATCTTCTATCCATTTACAACCATATTTGCGTTTAAGTTAGCTCTTCTTAATAACTCTCCTTTGAACCAGTTTTAAATGAAACTAACCGTCACTTGTCAGTCAGAACGTTAACATCTGGTGGCATTCGAACATATGGTGTATCATAGCGTACTGACAAGATTCAGCAACGATTTCAAAACAACTTTCATCCTCAGGAACATTTTGGGGCCAGATTGAAGAAAGTGTTAAACATATTAAGCTCTTTGCGATCATGAATGAATGCGTAGTTTTGTTTGGCTTTAACATTAATACATCCATTCCCATATTCCATATAATGCTGTGGCTTTATAATATTTTAATTTATAATCATACTATAGATTATGTATTATCATATTAATGTTACATGAAAAGGGCAACCAAAAGATGTCTGAAAGAGATCTTTGATTCAACACAGGACACTCATGTATGATATTTCAAAATGAAAGCACAAATGAACATTCCAGATTTAGAAAATTAAGCACGCATGAAATGGTTTTGATTCATGCCTATTAGGGAAATGCGCATACGCTTTTCATAGATGGTTACAGTCTTTCTGATCAGTGGTAACTCTTATATCATCATGCACAATTCAAATTTTGTACCAGAGAAAAGGGTCATTTGACCACTCGGACATTTCAACCAGTCAGGTTCAAGTGGTTTTTTTTTTTGTTCTCCAAAATATTTAAGTTGAAATCAGACAATATCGGACAAGATCAGACTGCAAGCGCACGCCTGTGCAGTCTGATCTTAGTCCATACTGCCTGAGCAGGAATACCAGTGTCGCGAACAGCATGATAAAGGGTTATCATATGACCCAGAAGCTTATACTGATGGCACGTGGAAGATATTTTCAGAATAGTGTAGAGAAATGCTCATCAGACAAATTACTTTTGACGTACAAATCGACCTTCAACCTTTCTGACGGATGGTAGAAATAAAGTAATTACTTTCACCATTTTTAACATTCATACGCTGGTCTTAAAGTCGATGCATGGGTTCGTATCTGGTCGCCTGACTCTTCTTTGTAGTAATTTTTATCAAAAGGAATTAAATCATTAATAGTCTTTCAATTAAGTTCCCTGTCTCAGCACTTCTTAATACGAACTTAGATTAAAGAGTATGTAATGGAACTACAAGAAAATACTTTCTGAAAATGCTAACAAAAACGACTAAGGCCAGTCTAGAAGAGTAACCTACCATAAATCTTATGGTCATTGGCTTGAATACCGGTTTGACAAATGTTAAGTTTCCTTCCACGAAAACTCAAGACAAACAACATCGTAGCGTAGGTCATTTGTCTATTATCAAATATACGAACGATAGGTAAGCCTACAGTTAGTTACATCGTGAAATTGACATTCACCTCAACCAAAACCATTCTAAATCGCTCACTCAGCGCTCCATTCATTCATCCCAAACACTCACTCAAACAATTCAAAAACGCTCAACAACATCATTCAAAATAATTTCCAATAGAGAAAAATCGCGATTTTACTGACATAATTCATACTGCTAGCGTCTCATAGGTTCTGGAAGAAAAAAGAAGCTATGTATACAACTTGGTTTCATTTTTTATCAATGGGAGGTAATCAATATCGCTAGTTTTGATCATTCTGAACAAAATTTGCGATATGGGATTACCTCTTATGAAATTCACTAAAAGCTCGCTCCACACACTCATTCAATTTCATTCCTTAATCATTCCAAAATCATTCACCTTGTCAATTTCACGATATTGTTAACTGTAAGAGTTATGAACAGGTGCCGACACGATAGGCGGAGAAGGGATGGATTGCCTTAAGTTAGTGGACCCGTTATAGTTTCAAAATGTCTCGAAAGTAAATAACTTTAACAGTGTTACCCGAGGTTGTCTAATGATTTTCACTAGGAAACCTCGGTCAACATTGTGAAAGTTCATGGGTTCTGAAATGTTGCGGAACTATTACGGGTCCACTACCTTAAGTTATATTTTGTGGCATTATTCATGAATGTAAAGAAATATATGAGACCGTTGTAGTGTTCTCTAGTTACGAAATATATCTATAGTGCTGCCGAATATGGAATTGGTTTGGTTTAAACCTATTTATTGCACATCGATTGGGAAACAAGTTCTTACAACTTAGATTAATCCCTCTCGATTCTGCTTCCTGGAAATTCACCAGTATTCGCGCCGAAGTGTGGGCAAATGAAAGATAGCCGCTCCCGGAAATCGAACCCAGGACCTTCGGGTCAAAAAGCCAACTCTCTACCTCAAGACCACGGTCACCACGGAATATTGCATTCCGGCTCTTATAAAATCAATTTATTCTGTAAAGAAAATAATTTCAGAGTTATCAAATTTTGAGATGAGATTGAATGCCATTTGGATGATAACTAGGAGAAATTTGGGAAAAACTGTTTTTTACCCTAAGCCCCCTTTTCCCGTGACGAGGCCTCAAATCCAAAAACCGTCACAGATGCATCATCACTACATCATAGGGAGTTCACATGGTAAGTTTCATTTGATTTGGCCCAAGGGTTAAAGAGAAATAGGTGGGGCTGACGGACGGACGGAATTACGGACGGACGGACAGACGAAGCGGCGGCTATATGCTCTCCCTTTGGGGAGCATTAAAAAAAGTTTCGTTAAATACGGGCGTCCAAGATGTGGTTGAATACCTACCAATAGATTTTGCCCTTGTTGTGTCAGGGTTGCAAACAACCACACAGAAAAATTGTTTAAGTCAGAAAAAAAATCGTTTTCAAGACTTTTCTCGTTTTATCTTTTGCAAAACTTAAATGCCAATTTTGAAAGTAAAGTTTTGCTGCCTTCTGTCTTTAATCCCGTTTAACCCTTCTTTCGTGTAGACTGTTGACAACATATTCCAGTCTTATACAAAGCTTTCGCAGCAATATATGGACAAGGATCAGTCTGCACTGACGTGCAGTCTGATCTTAGCCAATATTGTCTGATACCTCTTAACATTTTTTTTTTAGGAAATTTTAAGCTAGTTTGAGTAAAATTATCCAAATCTTGGTATTTTATTTAAAACAAACTCTCGTTTCAACGGGAAAAGGATAACACATGCAGTTTTGTGAACTCTAGTCTCGAAGCACAATTTTATGCCAGAGAGCTAAAGTATCCCATAGATTTCGGTTCATGACTAAAATTTATGAAAGGATTAAATCAATTGTTTTAAATTCCAGCATTCGAATCAATATTTTCTATTTAAACTGGCGACCTGAATAAAATATTTGTTTAAAGCACAAATTTAAACGGTGACAAATATTGATTTTGAAACTGTTTAAACATTTTGATACTAAAATCCAGTAATCCAGACGCTTTGGTGAATTGGCTACATGAAAATTGAACTTTTATGTCGGTGAACAAATAAAGAAAGGGAGAGTAAACAAAAGATTGTGAAAAAAGATATAAAGATTGGGAGATAGTGGATAGAGAGAGAGAGAGAGATAGAGAGAGATATATATAGAGAGAGAGGGGTTGGAGAGAGAGAGGGAGAGAGAGGGGATGGATAGAGAGAGAGAGAGAGAGAGAGAGAGAGAGAGAGAGAGAGAGAAAGGTGGGGGGGGGGGTAAAGAGAACAGGTGTAGACAGACAAACATACAGATTAAGAGAGAGAGAGACAGACAGACAGACAGACAGAGAAAAGGAGTCATAGAGATGGGAGAGAGAGGCATGTGAGGGCCGTAAAGACAGACATACATATACACGCATGTAGATACAGTAAGTAACATCGAGAAATTGACAATGTGAATGACTTTAGATTGATTTCGGAGTGAAATCGAATGGGCGGAAGGTGATTTTCAAGGGAGCTAAACAAAATCGATAACTTCGTCCAATTGAAGTAGCGATGATTTTACCTCCCTTTAATAAAACCTACGTACTATTCTTATTTGTGTCTTCATGGACAAAAGTGACGCTCAACACCAGCCGATAGAATCATGCAATTATTTAATCGGTTTGACTGAAATTTTGATCATGAGTACGATTTTTAAGCGTTTCTGAACAATTTTGGGGCATTTTAACTGATATCACTATCAGTAGGTATTTGAAGTGAATAATTTGAGCGCTGAGCGAGTGAAAAAGAATGGGTTTGATCGAGATGAATGTCAATTTCCTGACGTGATTAACTGAACATAGAGATGCACAGTTAAGCCTCGTTTACATTTGGCCTACGGAGCCCGTACGGCGCCCGTATCTCGCCGTAAGCATAAAATCGTGCGGTACCCGTGCGCTAACATATGGTGCCCGTGCGATCATCGCACGGTCTTACGGTAACCGCAGACACCTGCGATCTCGTTTAAAAAAATGTTATACATATTTAAAAATCGCAAGCCCGAAACCTTGTGCGGACACCGCACGATCGCCGCACGGACATCGCACGGAAGCTTTGCGATGATCGCGCGGAAATCGTACGATATCTTAACTATCAATCATCCAAAATAAAACCCGTAGAATCGAGCGATGACCGCACGGCATCCTCCCGATATCCGTACGGAACCCGTACGATCCCTGCACGGGAATCGCACGATTACCTCGCGATATCGCACGGGACCCGTACGGTCACATTAAGGTATGTTCCCCCTCAATTATTTTCGAAATCGCACGGTAACCGTGCGGCATTGTGAACACATACGCCGCAGACCGTAGCTGTCTGCGATGTCCAAAAAATCGTAAGAAAAATCGAAGGCTGCGATATCGTACGGCGACCGTGGCAAATGTAAACTAGGCGTTAGAGACGACCTTTTCACGTGACGTGAAACCAATGGAAAATAAGACAAACCAAGCAGCAGTTCATGCTTTATAAATAATGCACAATCTAGAATAGACATCTTGCTTCTCTAATGTATTTTCCTGATCCAAATTTTAGAAAATGGGATTTTTTATCTATAACAAGCAAATGCTATCTGGGGCGGAACAAATTACATGTTTTCCGGGAAGACTATTTATTCTGATTCGGTGAGATTATGTCTAAAATTCATAAATATTATTTCTATTGGCAGATTTTTGTCGATTATTTGCACGTAGATATATGCACAATATGCCTTTATTTTTCAATATTAAAAATTGAATGAAATTAAAGGGAGACAATCAAATTTTGCTTTTTTGTTGAAGATGAACAAAAGTAGCGATATTTATTACCTCACATTCATGAAATATACATACACGTTCTTTAAATAGCTTTTTATGTTTACTATCAGAAAATTACAAAATCAATAAAGCAAATGAAATATTTTTTTCTTTTGTTTAGGTGTTGATCTAGTATTTAGTGAGTTAAGAACGATTTTTAATGTTTGAGTGAGTGTTTCGAATGATTGAATAAAGCGTTGAGCGTGCAAGGTAGAATGGTTTTAATTTGAATGAGAGTCAATTTTACGATATCACTGACTGTATGAAAGTGGCCTCCTGGACATAACGAGTTCTAGGCAAAAGCTTTGAAGACATACCCATTTAACCAGTTTGAACCTTACATGATCACTAATCCATACATCTTTTGTTTAAGAGTTTTAAAATTCGAAGCCAGTATTAGAATATATCTTCAATTTTTTATTGATATCCAGCCTTGGGTTCAAGATAGAATCGTTCGCTAAACGTTTCAGAAATGACATTCTGGCTTGCATATTCAATCACATGAAAAGCCGTGAGCCATCTAAAAACGTTTGAGAACGCTTTGTAATCATGAACACAGAGAAGGTCCTCATAAAAGTCCCTTTCTCAGTTGCCAGTGTTTTAAAGTTCATACACGCGTGCATTTATTATTGCAATATTCACATCGTCTGTCAACCTGTCAACACATCAAAATTCGGCTGCAAATTTTATACAGGGGCGTTAACATTATACACGCGATGTTTTACTTGATATAGGGTAATTTGTTTTGTAAGTGAACGAGTTTCTCATTTCTGGTGTCTTAATTTCTCTCTTAATTTTCTGACTTTTGTTTTCTATTAAAATAATACCTTCAACCTAAATTTTTGACAACTAGTGTGCAAATTCAAATTGAAAAAATTAAATGCCAAAAGTAATTGTGTTATGTTCGTGTTATAATGAGCTACACGTAGGTTACTTTACTTTACAAGGTAATTTGTCCACCATCAATATTCTTTTTCTTCTTTTTTTTTTTTTGGAAACGCATTATAATTTTAAGACAACTTTAAATACTTAGAGGGCTCTTCTGAATTACAATATTTCTCAACCAGACTGAAATTCATTCGGTCATTAAAGCCGATAAAATCCCGTTTCATCGTTTCATAACAGTAAATGAATAAATAAAGTTTCCTTATTTTAATCCTATAGAAGGAGTGTTTTTCTAGGCAGGAGGGTATCCCAATTTTCATGGAGATTCCGTGGAGGGGATTTTTTCCATATTTATTTCAGTGTTTCAAAATCATATGGGTTTGTGCTGAAATCCCCCACATTTCTGAAATCTTAGAATAAACAATGCTTGAAGTATCATTCATTTTTCTTTTTAAGAAATATAAGAAAGCTATTAGGAAAAAATGAGTGACCTGTCGAGCGAAATGGACCATCTTCGTAGTGCTGAAAGTGTCGACCATAGTCAAACTGCCCGGACGGCGTAGGTCGACTAGGAAAGAACCTTCAGTCACAGCGTTCCTATACAATGTTCTTTTTTAAATGCGACCTTTGGATGTCCCCTGGCACCGATTGATTTTAAAATGTGACGCGTCATGCAAAAATGGACCAATTGGAAACTTTGTAGAATGAATATTTGAAAAGGATATTGGGTCCAGCATTGGTCAACCAGACGTCGCATTTCAGAATTCTTTTACAGGAAGGTAGATTGAACGTTCTAGATTCAATAAATGAGCCCGTTGCGAAATGTTTCGACCCTCGTCAATTTGCGCAATCCGCACAACCCAGATGGTCCCTTTTCGCGTGACGGGTCACAAATACTAATTCTATGGATTTTTACGAAAGCGTGTATGTAACGCCCCCCCCTCTCCCCCCAAATGGTGATATTGTGTAGTCTTCAACGACGTGCAAAACGCGATAATTAGGTCATCAAATTTCTATATATCACGTCATCGTGACGTGATTTATAATAACTTTATATCGTTAATTTGAACTGCTTTCATATGCAATACGGACGAAACTATTTCATTTCTAGAGTCTTAACTGCATATGCAGATATGCTCTGTGCTGATATCATGAACTGTATCCTGAAATGAGGATATATTCGAGTCAAAAGGTTAATTTATAAATAGATTTGCTGTCGTAATTTATGCGACCTGTTGTGGTGAAGACTTCTTTATAACATCATTTTGGGGGGGGGGGAGAGGGGGAGAGTTCAGAGACGATCCTTTTTGCGTGACAGGTCACTTTCGAGTTTCACGGTCTAGCCATTTGACCTATTATAATCCAGGCTATGGGATACAACTCGACTCATTATCCCCTATCATATGTCCACTTATCCCCATATTTTAACATGTAATCATACAGACACCCTTGACTGCAAAATCATCGACATACGTATGCATGAGATTTTTAGCCAGTGGGGGGTCTCAATTTCATGGGCTTATTAATCTTGTAATGCACTTGGATAGTTTGATACTTGATATAGCGCATATCAAATGAATGGTGAAATTCTAATCCATGTGCTCGTAATATTAAAGGGAAACATACGGAAGCCATAAAACCTATGTGATTTCTGTGTATATGTTAAAGGAGGTCAAATCTCAGAGCTTGATAATCGTTTCCGTTTCTTGTAGTTCTGTAGCACAATCCCTTGTACAACCAACTCATTCTAACGAACATGTACTTAGATAATTAACCCGACGGCTTTAAGCCTGATACTGTAATCAAAACGTTCTTCAAATCTTATCATAGCATCCTATCTGAAATTAGATCTTCATTCTATGATGTGCTTCAAGTTAATCTTTAATCATAACATACATAGAGGATAATCGTTTGTTTAAGTGTAAGATCGATTTATATTTCATTGAGTGAACAACAAAAGCTATATTTTCACGAGTGGCAGAGCCACGAGTGAAAATATAGCTTTTGTTTTTCACGAAATGAAATATTAATCGATCTTACTCGAAAAACAAACGATTATTCTATTTCTTTAATGCAAAAAATGAGACAAAATGTGAAATTGCTATGACATATTTTCGTAAAGCGCGTCATTTTGCGCGTGATTGCTATGCAACGTTCATTGTGACGTCACTTATTTCGCCCCGCATAGATGACGTCAGATAGAATGAAATGCACAAAAGCGGGGTATAAGTTTTTGATAATTTCACTGCTTTTGCGGTGAGTTTATCAAGTGATAATCTACCGTTATTTCTCGATAAACCACCGAAAAGCATTAAAGAAAATGACATCTTCCTTCCAGTACGGTATGATATTTAGAAGCTGATCGTCTCGACTATTAGATTGGCTGCCGGCAAACATATTCGGGTACTATTTTGCACTATTGGTTATACTCCTTTAAAACTCTGTGATGATGTGGAAACTGAATTTTCATAAAAAATATGATACATTAAGAAATCATAATCACAATTACTGAGGGAAACTGTGTAAGCCCAACTAATATGTTTACATGTAACACAACAGGAAACGACAGAAGAGACGCAAGAAGGTAACCTAGCCAGCAAAAAGAATTGATCTGCGACATTGAAACGTGCTGTTTGAGTGTGTGTAAAATGGCATGAATACGTGACAAGCTGCATTGACAAGACGACGCGAAAAAAAAACGTTACGTCCTCGTTACATGCTTACGTGATGCAAATTCGTTTCGTTGTTTCGTAGTCGTTGGGTACCATAAAAGTTGCCACATTACAACTTTTACTCCAAAGTAACGCTATTAACAGAAATAACATTCGCACTAACACCCTCCCCTTCCGAAAAACTTATCTATTTTGCTTACAATTAATCGGGTAGAATAATATATTTGAAAACGAATTGTCCGAAGGCGACCAAAACTCTACATTTTTACTCCAGCCCAAATATGGATACACCCAGCTTAAAGCTGGAGTCATGAAGCATTTTTAGACCAAAAACAACATGGTCATCATAAAAACGATAAAATCCAACAACATTAATTGATGGAATAGAAAAAAAAGAAGATTCAGTTTGCTTAAATAGTCATGTGAGTTATGTTGAAAAGAGTTGAAAAGAAACATAACAGCCACAGGCTAAACAGATATAAACGTTGACCCTCAAAATATAGTATTTCAAACTTGCACAGTCATGACAGCGGGGTGAAATTTTCTAACTTGTGCCTTAGGGCATCCATCTCCGACGATAAGTCATGGTTTCCTACTCCACTTTGTTCCTTACATCATAAGGAACAAAGTGGAGTAAAGACCCTAGTTTGCGAAGATATTGACATACTAAAACTTAAAGAAATCAGATGAAATTTAATTGTATTATTCCCAAAAAATAAGGTGTGTTTTAGTTTGCTTTTTAAACACTTTTGTGCTAAATTCCTAAATTTACGATTACGATTTTTTCGCAAAACTGCCGTTATAAGTAGAATAAGCATTTCGCTGGTTGAATACATGTACAAATGCAAGAATTTTATCATCGATACTATAGCATCCTTTACCCAACAACTATTTCCACTACACTGTGTTCTAAAACAAAACAAAACCACACACAACTATATAGATCCAAGGCCACAACTCGAGTGGATCAATTTACACCCGTACAATACAATTAGGTAAAGTTTCAGTAATTTTAATCCAAACAACAAAACTATCGCATACATTCACTCTTTCATCCCATATGATGTTTACTATATTTACACTTTTACGCACCAATACCCACGTCAAGAAGTAACTCATGGCGGGAAAAAGGGGGTCGTTATCGATTTTTTTAGCTTGCCTATTGGTCATGTACATGTAGCTTCCCCTTTCTGTCTAAAAAAAGCTTTTTAACATATATATATCGCAAACATTGAACTACATTTAAGAATCACCGAATTTGGCTGGTTCGACTCTCAGGATTAAATTGCATGAGACATCAAGTTCGTTTATTTGTATCAAATTTACTTAAATTGTGAATCGCTACTCTAGGCCTGCTAGTATTCGTAGCAAATGAGAGAAGGAATAAACGTAACGCTTTATTAATTATCCGATTCGGTTATAAAATAGTAGAGCTAAATGTGAAGAAATCTTTGTCGATAAATTGCGAATTTTACGCATATGTAACAATACTGCCTTACATACACACTCACACAAAAAACGCTCAAAACCGCCGTAGATATATGTTGAACCAGCCCTGCGTTCAGGATGAAAACGTTAGCGAAGCGCTTTCGATATGATACCTCGCTTTGCACGTATGTTCACGTGCAAAGCGGGGTATCATCTCAAAGCGCTCGCGAAACGCCTTTACATCCTGAACACATGGCTGATGATGAGTCTATATAATTTGATATTGTTTGACGCGTTTCGTGTTAATTTCAAATGTATTTTGTCTGAATGTTTTGTCATTTTAATGAAGTTCTGTGGCTATAGGAAGCCGAAGTTTCAGCTTTAGAAATCTGTCGACTAGAAGTCCCGATAATACTCTATTTAATCAAGTAAGGACTGTTGAAGTTTCGTCATGGCGTGGTTTTCGATTGTTCCCCGTTCAGGTGGAAATGATTATTTTCCCATTTTACCCCACTATTCATAGGTCTATAATATTATGTTAGAATCTGTGGTTTCTACCAACATTAAATCGGTATGATTCCGCAGTAACTCGCAAACTTATTCAACTTAAATTTATTATGAATACAGGTATATTTAAGACGGATTTTTTCTTCTCGTTAAGAAAAAGCTCGATAAGACGTAAGAAATAAACAATAAACAAAACATGATGAAATAAAAAATGAAAGCACACTGTAAGGGTGTCCTTTTCCCCATAAATCCATTTACTTTTATATTGACGAAATTTATTTCAATTAAAAAAAATATTTAAGAACTTTAAATGAATTAAATGCATTACATAGAGGATATTGAATGAGTGGTCATGGAATGCCGA
The DNA here is from genome assembly GCA_948146395.1 of Fragum whitleyi. Lineage (NCBI taxonomy): Eukaryota > Metazoa > Mollusca > Bivalvia > Cardiida > Cardiidae > Fragum > Fragum whitleyi. The sequence continues at coordinate 5,415,294 of OX411549.1, forward strand.
ATTTATTAAACAAGTCATCTATAGACAGATAAAAATGAGGCTGCACTTTAGATGACAGTTTTAGTAGAATCGGTATTTAATGAGCACAAATTTTATATTCTATTTTTAATATTACCCGAATCTTTGCTAAAAAAATGTCAAAATACTTGAAATTCAACATTTCAATTTTCCGCGAAACTTATAACGCTATTCCAAGCTGACGTCACAATATATACACTATGACGTCATTTTCGCGGTTACAAAATAGCACTGCTATTCGCTTTGAGTTCATTTGCATAGTTATTTCACTATTGTAATAACACCCGTATAAAATCAAAAAATTCAACGGGATTATTTCACTCCCGCGTTGTAGGTCATATTATAAATAGTATAGTTCCTTATTGTATTCATGTCAGAAAATTTAGAAATTATATCGATCTAAATGTATACTAGGGGAATGATCAAATAATGTCTTTTCCCCTGTAATTTTAAAGATAAGCCAACATTTCAAAGCATGCATAGGGATACCTATTTCTATGACAGCTGATTTTTGAAGCGTCCAGCGTCCAGCGTCCGTTACTTAGTAACATCTGCTCCAACCATTATATCTAATAGCCCATCATAGTGACTACCTTTATGGTCTTTGTTAATGGCGTCAAGCTTGATTACATTGCTAACGTAATTTGATTTTAGTTTAGTCTATTACGAGTCTAGGGGCCAGTTTCATCAAAACATTTAGGACATATTTTTGTCTTACTGATGACTTTCCATCCAGTAACAACAACAATCACTTAACATATGTATTGATAGACTGGTGATACATGATTTTTGAACTAAATATTTAGTAATTCATAGGTAAGACAAAAATACGTCTTAAATGTTTTGATGAAACAGGCCCCTGTATTCTGATTGCCTGAAAATTGGTTTCATTCTGTTATAAAAAATATTGAGTAAGTAATGGAGTAAGAAAGTTCGAAATTAAGTTCCTATAAAATGTTCGTATCTGTTTAAGTATAGTTAATCTTGCTGGAGGCACCATATTTATCAAGTGGCCGTTTTCAAAATCCCATTTTTAAATCAAAATGTCTTACAAAGTTGGTTTAGTTGGTCCAAAAATCATTGAAAACGAATCCTTTGTCGTTCAACTTACCAGAATCCTATTGAGTTTAACAACAAAAGATTTGTGAGATTTTCGCGATAATATGCATGTTTTGTTGGGTTTTTTTTGTAATCCCTTTAGTATTTATTTTTTTAACTGTACAATAAAACTTGTGTCAAGCGACCACTTAGGAGACCACTATAGACAGGTCGCTTATTGGAAAGGTCGCTTTATTCAATAGTTCATGATAAATATAACAGGTCATTTTGATAGCATATTACAATTGTTGCATAAGTCTTACTGAATCCTATGCTATTTGAACCCATTAGAACCGTCAAATTAGACGATTCTAATGGGTTCCCACATCATAATACTCAATACTTAACAATTTTTGTTTAATAATTTCCCTTTTTCTGAGATTTGCTTATGGTGAAGCAACTTTTTTGATGGTCGCTTAATAAAAATGGTCGCTTAAAAGAGGTGGTCGTTCGAGCAATATCGATTGTAAATGATCAATTGACCCTTTATAATATTGTAACCACCAATGAAGATCGTTGTAAACCCTTTTGTACTTTTATACATTTGTGAATTTGCATTCATCATTACAGCGTTATAATGTCATAACTCGATGAAAAAGCCTTTCTAACTTTGGCATTTATACCTCTTTTGAGAAACGAGTTCATGCATGAACTGATTATAACTAAAACTGGAAATAATTAAGTACAGTCGATATTGCTCGAGCGACACCCCTATGAAGCGACCATTTTTTATTTAGAGACCATCATAAAAACATTTCTTCACCATAAGCGAAATCTCAGAAATATGGAAATTATTAAACAAAAATTCAAATTCCATTCAAATAAATCAAAACACTCTTACAATGACCTCAAAAACAAGCCAAAAACTTTCAGAAACGCATTTAAATTGCTGAAAACAATCTTGATTTCATTGCATAATTTCACTGGCTGATTTGGACTTTTAAACGTCTGATTTGTTCCTAAAGACACACAAACTAATAAGTATGTAGATTGTATAAAGGGAGGTAGTAAATATCGCTGATTTCGACGAATTTGATTGGTTTGGAATGATTCATACCCCTTAATTTCATTCAAAACTCACTCTTCATACTAATTCCATTTCATTCTGCAATTATTCCAATATCATTAACTTTGTTAATTTCTCGTAATTTTTAACTGTGCTGGGTTAGGATCGATATTTCCCCCCAAAGCGAGATGATTTTTCACACATTTATATGAATAGGCACATTATTGCATGATATTTTTATTTTTATGTTCATGTGATCTATATTGAAATTGATAAGCAGTTAAGCCCGTTATTCCGGGGGGTTACGGGGTATATTCAAATACAGATTGTATCCTTAAATCCGATATAGCCGTTTTACGAGTGCGTAACCATTCCCCTTACATCACAAATATAAACCAATTATGTTCTTTGACATTGATTGAAAAACTATTTTCTCTCAAATGATGAAAAAGCTTCAATGAATGTTGATGATTTTTGTTAACAAGTATTGTTCTTCAAAAAGTTAATGTGTATTTCGATGAAATACTCGATAGCGTTTCTACGTTACGATATCAACGTCAAATAACGCTAATATTACCCTTCTCAAACAGCACGTGCACTTTCAGATTCATTGGTTAGTCACTATAGTTCTACATTTTGTTATGAATGAAGGCCATACTGTACTTAGTGTTTTTTTAGATATAACGTTTTAGCACAGATTTGTTATGAAAAAAGTAAAACAAAATCAACTTTAGGCTCCAGACTAATATGATAGGATCTTCGGTCAGAAAGTATGGATCCAGAAACGAGATATCGGAATTGCTAACCTCGGGACACCTGCATGTAAGATATAACGTACTAAATCCGCGTCTCATTTACATATACTCCGCATTGCACGCAAATGCCATGCAAAGCGGGGTAAACGTCGCAAACAGTTTGCATTGTTTTGTCATACTGAGCACAGGGCTGTTTATGATGTCAGAGAATCTTTTTTGAAGAGTGAAGAACTAAATTATCTTAGATGCATTTCGAAGATGATGGGCTCGTGTAGTTCATTGAGAGGGAGCGATATAAGAGAGACATATATAGCTCCCATAAAAAGTTTCATATCGTCTTTAACGCCTCATAATTTAATTCTAGCTTATTCTGATTGGATGAAAAATTGGTTTCATTACTCGATGAGATATTTTGATCACGTGGCTTTTTTGTCAGATTCAGCAGAAAGTAGTCCCATAAACAATTCATGTATTTGAGGACAAATCTTTACATTTTTGCATCAGGAAATTAAGTTATAAGTTATGCAGAGACTTTTGTTGATTTAATAGAGGTTTGACACCAAAATCCTAATCCTTCGCGTATCTATACAGTGTGATTAGGTTTTAAGTTTCGTACATTTTATGAAATCAACAGATACTCTCTTCATCTTTTAATTCAAACAAATTTTACTATTCGGTTTATGAGACATGACTAGCATCCCATGGATTGTTAAATTCAATGTTGAAGGCGATGTAAAACCTACTTAAATTAACGAGATCTGATTAAAGACAAGACAGGTATATAGTCAATATTGCTCAAGCGATCACCTCTATTTAAGCGACCACTTTTATCAAGCGACCATTTTCAAAGTCCCTCCAATGTTAACAAAAATCTCTGAGACATTCTAAAATCAACCATTGTTTTAATATTGTGATGTTGGACTCATTAGAGTCGTCTCAATGAGATGATTCTTTTGGGTTCAAACACCATAAAATTCGGTATGAATTATGCGCAAATTCTCAAATACAATTAAATGACCCGTCTAATTTATCATCAAATGTTGTTTATGCGACCATTTCCATAAGCGACCCCTTTTTGGTGGTCCCCTTGGTGGTTGCTTAACGCAAGTTTTACTGTACTATCAAAGAGTTAAGAATGATTAAGAGTAAGTCATATAAATAACCTAATTTAACTAGATTGAAAAGATTGGCGATATTTGAATGATTTTGGGACAAAATTGAATGAGTGAAAGGAATGAGTTTTTGAGTGAAACTAAAGGGAGGTTATCCATTATCGCTATTTTTTTCCAGGATGACGATATTTATTACCTCCTTTTAATAAAATATGCATTCAAGTTCTATCAATATCTTCTTATGTCTTTCCGAACCAATCAAACGCATTCAAAATAGTTAAAGTTATTAAAATCGTGGAGTTTTTTTTTCTAGAAATGTTATTCATAAATGTTGATCTAGCATTTTTAAGTGATTTTGCAACGCATTTGGGTGGATTTGAGTGACTGTTTGGAATGACTGAATGGGGTGCCAAGCGAGCGCTTTAAAATGGTTTTGATTGAGATGAATGTCGATTTCACGATGTCACTAACTTTAATACAGGGTAACCTCTATCAATGCGGGGCTGTAAGCAATTGGTTTAAGTACATGTTCTAAAATTCTGTCCCGTACAATTTAAAAAAATATGTTTCATTTTCATTTGCCAAGATGTACTTCTATAATATTCAAGGCTACATGTATCATTGATGAGCATTTATTTTTATCGGAAATAATGAAACATTTGCATCACGCGAGATCGCAATCTTTATTGTGAAGCCGACCTAGTTTTTATTGACCAGGTATGTTGGCTAAGCAAGATAAATGGACCCATCGATCTATCGATAATCGATATTATCGATCAGTTATATCGGATACAGGGGTAATACGTCCAGATTTGACGTGTTTACTAACAATCTCAGACGGCCGCGTAACGTTAAAAGGGTAATTATCTTTAAGAAACCGGGCCACGTTTGTCTAGTTTGAGTGAAAGTGAAACTTATGACAAGTGTTGATGTTGGACGGTTTCGAACGTGTACAGCGTGACCACTGTCTGATATTAATACTATATAAGATCTAAGGTTTATATGCCCTTTAAACTCAAAAGTATATGCATACAAACGTAGATGGGCTCTACGTATTTTTCAAACAAAGACTTTGTAGAGTGTCCTTTTTCCAATGATGGAACATCTGTTTGGATAAAGGAAATGTTCCACTACAAACCAGATTTATCAAAGACTGTTTTGTTATTATATCAAGCGAAGATGAGCGATTCAGAAATTCTACAAAAATAGGTGATAACAATACTTCAGCGCAAAACAGTTGTAACAGCCCATAAATATATTAACAGTAACAACTGTTTCGCGCTGTACCCTCGATACATTTGAATGGTGATAGTGACAATGCACAAAGCCTTTAGTACAGTGAGCCCGACATAAGTAAATATACAACTTGGAGCCGTAAATGCATTTAAAAATGACGTCTTACTCGTGTAAAGAACGCTTTCCGCGGACTTACTCTACGAACCAATCTATATTTTAATTGTGCACGAGTAATTCATCGCGAAATAACTCTTAACATGAAGGTAGAAATGAAAGCAGCAAACTAAAGCTTTTCTAAAGAGTATGCTTCTAAATCATAAGAGTGCATCCTCATATTTTGCAAGTCTACCTGTAAATGCATGAGGGATCTGGGTGTTGACGCTTGTAACGTTAAAGATGCACGTGTTCCATTTGCACGCTCTTTTTGACTAGTCAACCACACATGTACATAGTTTCTTGGTCAGCACTGCACTTGTCTAAACCTAGCGTAACTAGTGAGAGAAAAAATAATGAAATCCCCGAATCTTGAGTTAAAATTTAGATCAAATTACTTTGAAGAGTTGTTAAAAATGAGAAATAGGTCACATGAATCTCGTATTTTAATACAACGCGAATAAGAATACAATTAACAACATCGTGAAATTGACAGTATGAATGATTTTGGAATGATTTGGAATTAAATTGAATGAGTGTGTGGAGCGAGTTTTGAGAGAATTCCAGGGGAGGTAATCCCATATCACTAATTTTCTTCAAGATGAACAAAATTAGTGATATGTATTACCTCCCTTTAATAAAATATACATACAGGCTCTATGAAACGCTTTCTATGCATTCATAAACCCACCATACGCTTACAAGGTACAATTATTTCAGAAAAATCGTTGATTTTATCTACCGATTTTTATTTTGAATGTAGGTGTTGATCCTAACAACTTGAAGTGATTCGGACCGTTTTCGAATGGTTTTAGTGAGAGTTTGGAATGAATGAATCGAGCGCTGAGTGAGCGATTTAGAACGTTTTTGATCAGAATGAGCGTCAATTTCACGATGTTACTAAATGTATAATTTTCCACAAGTTTCTATCTTTATTATGTCGACGTTAACCTAAACTTCGAACTCGACAATACAATTGTTCCATAGAGACTTGGATCAACACAGAAATCAATAGACTTGGCGCTTATAGACAATACAACTAATTAAATTCATATCTGCCCTGCGTTCAGGATGAAAACGTTAGCGAAGCGCTTTCGAAATGATACCTCGCTTTGCACGTATGTGCACGTGCAAAGCGGGGTATCATCTCAAAGCGCTCGCGAAACGTTTTAACATCCTGAACACAGGGCAGGTATATACAGTCAAATTCCATGAGCCGGTAATGAATAAGTCAAATTTGGTTGCGGACTATAAATTGGTTCATAAGGATGGGAAAATTGGGAAATCTTAAACTATACCATAAGAAATGAACAACCAAAAATCTGCTGTAGAAGATCAAAAAGGTGCATGCTCATCAGGGTAAATGTTTGTTATAGAATTTCAAGACCTCCTGCATTCTTTTGTAGACTAGCATACACGAACTTTTCAAATGGTTCCATTAAGACATACAGCTAGTAACATCATGGAATTGACTGGCATTCCAATCAAAACCATTCTAAATCGCTCCACAGCGATACATTCATGAATTACGAACACTCACTAAAATAATTCAAAGACGCTTCAAAATCACAAAATAAAAGGATAAGCAATTACATTCTTCAAAATGAAAATCAGTAGATGTAAAACAACGAATTCATTGACATATCAGAGAGAGTACGCCTCTGATTGGTTTTGAAGTGATATGAAGCTATTAATAGAACTTGTTTGTATATTTTATTTTAAGGAAGGTAATCCAATATCGCTAATTTGGTTCATCTTAAACGAAATTAGCGATATTGGATTACCTTCCTTAAAAAGATCACTCAAAACTCACACTCATTCAATTTTGTTCAAAATCAATCCAAAAGCATTTATTTTGTCAGTTTCACGATGTTAATAACTGTAGATCTTAGAGATCCAATCAATATGAGTTAGTTTTTCTCTCGTAAAACGAACGCAATATCTTTCTATTCCGTAATAATTTTGGAAGAGTGGTCCTCATGGGATAAAATTCATTTCAAGTTTTTATCTTTGACATTTATTTGATCAGACCAATTGAACTTCATTTTCTGAAATTTTCCAGATGTGTACAATATTTCCAGGAACTCGTAAAGCATTGTTTGGTGACCAAAATGTCGTAAATACAGCTATAATAAAGCTGTATTTACGACGGTTTTGGTTGCCCACAAGCGATTTATTGAAATAATACCGAAACTTAACAAGGTGATTAACCTGCCCTACGTTCAGCATGACAAAACGGATCAAACTGTTTCCAAATCATGCTCGCTTTGTACGTGCACCAGAGTGCAAAGCAGGGTTTAATTTGCAAACTGTTTATCACGTTTTGCATCCTGAACGCATAATTGGTAAGGGTAATCATTTCAAAAAAGCAATCACAAGCTAACGTTTGTACGTCAATTATTACCCGTATTTGTTTATATTACGTACGAACTGTCCTCAACCGAAGCATTGCTGAAAAATATCCTACGTGAGCCGGTCGAACCCACGAGGACAACAATTCAAATAATTGGTTTACAAGACCAATGCGCTAACCACTGAGCCTAAGAAGTTCTTCCCTGACGTAGGTATCAGACATTTTATTTAAACCAGCAAAGATATGCAGGAAAGTGGTGAGAGTGGTCTCCCATAACAGTTTACGTGTAGATTAACACCCAAATCGGCAAATAAGGGCCTAAGGGATACAGCTACATGAGTTAGGAACACCGTAAAAATGACAAGTTAAAGGGGTTTGGAATTATTGTGAAATGAAATCGAATGAGTTTATGGAACGAGCTTTGAATGATTTCAGTCAAGGAAGGTAAAATTTCATTAATAATTTCGTCCAATGGGACGAAATCATCGATAATTTCTACCGCCCTTTTATAAAATATACGTGTTTTCTGATTTTGTGTCTTCACGCTCAAATTAGTTGCTAAAAACACCAGCCAATAAAATCATGCAATTATTTGATCGATTCGATCACAATGTTGATCAATTTGAACATTTTCGAAGCTTTTTTAAACAATTTTGGAGCGTTATTGAATGATATGAGTGAGGTTTTGATCGAGATGAGTGTCATTTTTACAACGTGAATAACTGTACGGGATCCAAATCGAAAGTATAATGCAACTTAGGGAGTGATGGATCGAAGTAGGGACTATTGACTCTTATTTGCATTGTGTTACCAACATGCGAAAAATAGGCTCCTTAACGTCGGTAGCCATTTAATAGTCGAGCCTTTACGTTGCGAGCATGTGATATTTTTTTTTGGAAATGTCATACCCTTGCTCAAATCATTTTATGTTTCGACTTCAATTGGAACCAACCCTGCACTCAGAATGACAAAACGTTTCAAACAGTTTGCAAATTATACACCGCTTCGCACGCGCGATTGCGAGCAAAGCGGGATATAATTAATCGCAGACAGTTTGCAACGTTTTATCATCCTGGACGCGGGACAGAGTTCAATGATATATCACCTTATACAGTAGAATTACACATCATAAGGAGTTCATTTTACCGTCCAAATTTCCTCGCCTATGATTGAATCTTTTTTATTCAGAAACCAGCAATACCTGTCGTTATAACACGGTACATTCCGGATAATGCCCGGGACTGGGGAGGAAATTAGTTTACAAGAAAACACGATTACAGGCTAATGTACGATCGATTCTTAGAACCTGGGTTCCTGACATTTAGACCGAATTTACAATGACAGGTCTGGTCTATAGAATATATACAAAAATATTTGTTTAAAAACAGAAAAATTACACTTCAATGTATTTATGAAATCGATGGTTTTCAATATTCACAGATTTTTAAGTCACACGATGTCATATGCTTAATAACACGGATAAGTATAGTTATAAATATAACAATTCCATCTCCAAAAATCAGAGTAATATTTCCTTACATTTAATTCGAAAAAAAAAGATTAAAACGAAAGCCGAGCTTAATTTGTGCACATAGCGATTAATAGAACATGTATTGTGGAGAGCAAGAGCTTCGGCTTCTTGACCAACAGGTCCTGGGTTCGATTCCCGAAAGCGGCTATCGATCTTGGATCTTTCATTGGCCCACACACTCAGCGCGAGTACTGTTAAATTTTCCATGGAGCAGAATCGAGAGGGATTAATATATGTTAAAAGAACTTGTATCCAAATCGGTGTAAATAGAATAGGTTTAACCAATGATGGCTGGGCCGTTTTGACGATGGGCAAACGAGAAATTACTGTAAATCTTACGCATATGGTCAAATGATTTAGATCCAAATAAATAACATTTGAATAATTTTCCCATGAAGCTTTATTATGTGATTGAAATTAACATAATGCTTCTATCTCAAATCACGTGACAGAGATATGCATTTGCAGACACAAATGGGATGTAGTGGTACAGTTAAGAACATCGTGAAATTGATAAGTTGAATGATATTGGAATGATTTTGAAATGACATTGGATAAGGGAGAGGAGTGAGTTTTTAATGGAAGTAGAGGGAGGTCATCTTATATCGCTAATTTTGTTCAAGTTGAACAAAATTAGCAATATGTATTACCTCCCTTTAATACAATATGCATACAAGTTCTATAAATAGCTTTTAATGTCTTTCCAAACCTATCAGGCGCTTCAGAAATGAAAAAAAAAAGTCATTTATTTTTCTAACAATGTTTATTTTGAATTTGTCGTTGATCTAGTACTTTCAGTGATTTGGGATTGTATTTGAATGGTTTGAATGAGTGTTTGGAATGAATGAATGGAGCGTTGAATGAGCGTCTTAGAATGCTTTTGAACGGAATGAGAGTCAATTTGGCGATATCACTTTCTGCATTAACTGGTGTGCGAAAGACAAAAAATCTAGACTAGTGACAGCCCCGTAGATACATGTAAAGGTATAACAATATTTTAACAGAGGAGCGTCACAGAAGAGAAAACAAATAAACAAATTAAACAAAAAATCAAAAAGATCTAAACTCTTGGACGTAATAGTATTCTACAAAGAACCCAATGTTGCTCCAGTCACCATAACCTGTCTCCCAGGGTGACAGGTGGTCCCAATACGAATATGAACAAAGTCAATGACATCGTGAAATTGACTAGATGAATGATTTTGGAATGAAATCGAAAGAGTGAGTGGAGCAAGTTTTGAGTGAAATTCAAGGGAGGTAATCCAACATCGCTAATTTTATTCAGGATGAACAAAACTAGCGATATTAATTACCTCCCTTTAATAAAATATGCATAAAGGTCCTATAGATAGCTTTTATTTCTACACAAACCCATCTTACGGTTACAAATTTAAAAAAAAAATCAGTGAAATAGCCGATTTTTTTGACCATTTATATCTTGCAAGTTGTTCTTGATCTTATCATTTTAGTGAGTTTGGAGCGTTTTTGATTGATATGAGTGAGTGTTTGGAATGCATGAACGGAGCGCCGAGTGAGCGATTTAGAATGGTTTTGATCTGAACGATTGTCAATTTCACGACGTAACTAACTGTAATCCTAGACAATCATATTCATATATCCTCAAAAGCTGACAGGCTGATCGGCAAGTGAGAGGTGTAAAAGCTGAAGCCAAATTCTATTTTCTTTTAGATGTTTATTCCTAAATTTACGACAACTTTATGTAGGTAAAATTTGAAATTTGAAAAGATTCTCATTCGAGTAAGAAACCAGTATATAATCTCGACCCACTTCCTTTGGACGAAACCAGTCTACAGTCACAATGAAATTAAGTTCAAAGCCCTTCGTGGATTTATTGGGGTCGCCACACAAATCCATTATTAATGATACACCAGTGAATTGTGTATGATATCCATAGAACAATCTGATTGACCACCGAGGGGAAAGTTGATTAGATTTACGGATAAACTGTTTATATCAATCTGACAAGTATAAACCTACAAACAACACTGGAATCATAGTATGGTTTGTGTCAAAGAAACGGATAAACAGATCCTGGTCAACAATTAAAACGTTTGAGACGACCAAAATCTCGTATCTACAGCTTAATTTAAGCTGTAGGTACGACATATTGGACGCCAATCGAAACAAGAGGGCCGTTGGCCCTGAGTCGCTCACCTGAGAAAAAAGCTTCATAACCTAGGTATGTCCATGCAACCACAGAAAAAGAGATTTTCACTTATTCAATCAGATAACATTTGAAATAATCATTCCCCCCCCCCCCTCTGCTCCTCCCCTGGACATTATTTACTTAAGCTTTTTCCATAAAAGGTCTGTGATCAGCTAATCTATGCCAGATATACAGGCTGAGTCTGAGATTTTTAAAGTTTTCTTTAATGAGTTGATCAATCCATGTCAAATATAAAGGCTGTAGGGATTCAAAATTCTCAACAAAGCACTCCCCCCTCCCCCAAGATGCTCTGCACCTGGTGAATCTACAGTCATGATTTTAGCTAATTCAATATATGTCAATATGCTGATCATCCATACCAATTTTAAAGTCTGTAGGACTTTGGCTCATTAGAAGAAGTTTAAAGATTTCAAAAATGATCCAAAGTACTACCCCCTCCCCAAGACACTCAGCACCTGGTGACCCTACAGTCATGATTTTAGCTATTATTAATGTCAATATATTGATCACCCATTACAATTTTCAAGTCTGTAGGGTTCCTGATCCAGGAGAAGAATAAGGTTAAAGATTTCAAAATTGATCCAAAGTACTACCCCCTGCCCCCTAATGCTCCGCATCTGGTGGCCCTACATTCATGATTTTAGCTATTTTATTTTAGATCCATAATTATGCTTATCATCCATGCCAATATTGAAGTCTGTAGGGCTCCTGGTTCATTAGAAGATGAAGATTAAAGTTACAAAATTTTCACAAAAGTACTCCCCCCTCCCCCCTGGTGCTCCGCACCTGGTGGCTTTACAGTCATGATTTTAGCTATTTTTATTTAGGTCTATGAGCTGATCCTCCATGCCAATTTTCAAGTCTGTAGGGCTTGTGGTTCAGAAGAAGAAGAAGGTTAAAGATTACAAAATTTTCACAAAAGTACTACCCTCTCCCCCCTGGTGCTATGCACCTGGTGAATCTACAGTCACTATTTTAGGTATTTTTATAAAGATCCATATGCTGATCATCCATGCCAATATTCAAATCTGTAGGTCTCCTGGTTTAGAAGAAGAAAAAGGTTAAAGATTACAAAATTTTCATCAACGTACTACCCCCTCCCCCCTGGTGCTCCGCACCTGGTGGCCCTACAGATATGATTTTAGCTATTTTTATTGAGGTCTATGAGGTGATGATACATGCAAAATTTTAAGGCTGTAGGCCTTCATGATCAGAAGAAGAAGAAGGTTAAAGATTACAAAATTTACCCAAAGTACTACCCCCTCCCCCCTGATGCTCCGCACCTGGTGGCCCAACAGATATGATTTTAGCTATTTTTATTAAGGTCTATGAGCTGATCATCCATACCAAATTTCAAGGCTGTAGAGCTGCTGGTT